>VYXC01012519.1:221360-270086 GCA_013397175.1 Platysteira castanea | reverse complement strand
AACACCTCACCTTCCCACAGGAACACCTCACCTTCCCACAGGAACACCTCTCCTTCCCACACGGCACACCTCACCTTCCCACAAGGAACACCTCACATTCCTACAGGGAACACCTCTCCTTCCCACAGGGCACACCTCACCTTCCCACAGGGACACCTCACCTTCCCACAGGGGACACCATTGGAAGCACTGACCTGCCCTGTCCTGCCCCTGTCAGGTGGACACCCAGGGCACTCAGGTGGGCACGCTGCCATGGCCACAGTGCCCAGGCTCTCTCAGCCCTGGGGCTGATGGTGCCACGCTGTCCCTGCTGAGCCCCCACCCCAATCCCCTGTTTCCCCCATCCCTCCCCAGAATCAGCACTGGCAGCTGAGGTTTCTCCTCCAGTCTCACCCCACGTTCAACTCAAACAGGACTCTCCTGCCTCAGGGACAGGACCCAAATGCTCATCTCCCAAGAATTTAAAGCACTGGCAATAAATTTTATCTGCAAAAGCCAATTAGAATCTTTTTATTTACCTCCTCCATCACCATCCAACCCCCAAAAGGCCAGTTTTCTTCACCATGTGTGAAGTGGTGGCTGTCCTCCTGCTGGCAGCAACACCTGCCTCTGCTAACACCTCACCCGGGGACCCCTAAGAACTGTCAGGGACAGCACACACAAGGAGACAAATGCACAACTTTCTATACCAGATCCTAAACTTTGCATCAAAGGACAAGGGAAGGCTCTTGGCTGCCTCAGAGCCAAATAAAAGCTCACCAGTCAGGGCTGTGTGGAAAGCAATCTGGGCTTTACTTGTTATGACTACAACACGGTGCCCTAAACTAAATGACCATGGACAGAAATGTCTCTGAATATCTGTGCTTGCTTCCAAATTTATTGAAGATAAACAAGTGCAAAAATCCCTCCAATAGCAAAATAGCATTTATTAATAAAATGCTAGAAAGTGCTGCATAAAGGCCCAGACCTTGCAGTCATTTAATCTTAATGGTTTAACTCAAGAGCTTGGCCCATCCAAGTTGGGCTCCCCCTTATTTATTTTATTATCATTTACACAGACAGGAGAGTAAAAGTGTATAATTGTTTTTCTAATGGTGATAGAACACTCCCAAAATATTTTTTTCTCTTTCCCATCTCCTCAAAAGATGTGTGCAGATTTTGGAAAATATTTTATCCATTTTGGAAACTTCTTATTCGTATCTAGAAAGAAACACAACTACAGAATGAAAAAAATAGGATAAAGGTTCAGAAATTCAGAGGCAAAGCATTTTCTGTCTTAGAAAAACCTCTGGCATACTAGAAGCCTAAGAGAACCAAATCTTGTTACAAAAGGATTGGGTGTCTTAAACAATCCACGACAGAAAATTGAGCTTTTGATTCTTCATTAAGTATTAAAACTCACCTCAAGTTAACAGTGTTTGAAAGGCAGAATTACGTGATAACCCTATGACCTGTGTGACCTGAGTTGGGTGGTCTCAGCCCATCCACAATGGGCTTGTGCATCACAAAAACTGCCACTGAACGCAGCAATTTCAGCCAAGAGGCCCTTGCTGAGCGGGGCCTGGGCCCTCCAGGACACTCACCAGGGCAAAGCACTGAGTCTGTGCATCCATCGCCAGCTCTCCTGCGGACCTGTCTGCTCAGGACAACCAAGAGCACCTCTGCTTAGGAGCTAATAGTGGGAATTAAGAAAGGAAGACATCCCAAGAGGACAAAAATAACGAATAAACTTTTCCACGACGACACTTCCAGCTGCCCTGTTTAGCATTCCCTGCCCAGCGCTGCCCCTCCTCACCCCCGTGGCTGTTATTGCCCAGCGACTGCAGCGTCAGCGCTGTCCAACAACCCTGCAGTGACACCGCGGCCGGGGCACGCTGGGCACCAGCACCAGCAGCCAGTGACCTGTGCTGACAGGGCACTACAGCCCTGCCACAACCACTCACACCCCACTGCAGCCAAACGGCAGTGGAACCACAGTCTGGAACAGCCTGGTGATTAAACGGGCAGAGCAGTCTGCTGAACAAACCCAGCACACATGGGGAGACCCGCACCACAAGTCATAGCCACAAACCAGCAGTCATCCAAATGCCTTCGTGTTACACCCCCCAAAAGGTTGGGGTTTCAGTTTGCTTTTAAATCTCAATTAAAAGTATCTAGTAGCAAGTAAATGATTTGGGGGGAAACAAGTGAGTACAAGGAAAACAAATTTCAAGAACTCCAAATGGGATAAACCATGGAGATTATAAAAAGACTACACTTGACCTGTCAACATGAGAAAGTCCCAGAGTTTTTATTAAAAGGGGGCACTGGGAAAGACAACCTGCTGTTTAGGGAAGCTGTATATTTAATTTTAGTGCCTATAATGGCATAGCCCGTGACTACAAGGTATTATTTAAGACCTATCATGCAATTTCCTTGGAGGATTCCTCTCTGCACTTTCACAGTATGCCACAGTTTGCAAGTCTCTGTACAATTTAACTACTGTTTACTGATTATTATTGAGTACGGGACAAAATTCACCCTCTCTGGACCAATAAATATAAGCTTTAGATATGGAGAAGCAAAATATTTCAACTGCTGCCTGCCACCATATGATTCCATGGATATACACTTTTTAAAAGTGGAAACAAAACAAACCAACTAAACAGAGAGTCACAGTTTATTAACATAACATACTGCAAATCTAATTAAAAGTCAAATAGGCAATACCCTCATCAAAATCCAAATGTTCTTTACAGAAACATCAAGGAAGAAGGGGCATACAGGGGACGATACCACAAAGGTAATCAGAATTCATCTTCTGGGACTCGTACCCTATTACTTGAAGCTCATTATCAGTACTCCGTACAGGAAAGCAACACCCAGAGACCACATCATTAACTTCCTACACATGCATTACCCCACAGCTTGAAAAACTGCAACAAAAAGCCCCACAAATATATATGAAAAATCTGAGGTTTTTTTTCTGTGTGATACAAACCTGCCGAAATCTGAAATATGATGCTTCAGAAATCATCTAAACCCTGTAAAAATGAAACCGGTCCTTTCTAATTATGATTGCCGCCTAAAAATGAGTGTAGCCTAGCTGTTACACCATCTAACATCTCCACTTGTCTGTGAATACTTCTTTAATAATACATCTATGATTGCTTCCTTTTTCTCTTTCAGATTTGGATTCTTTGTGTGCTGATCAATTCCTGTCAACTGGCAAAACATAATTCATTAAGTGACTAAACACAACTGACTACTCTGAAATGCATTATCTAATTAGCTGAAGGAGAAGACTATCTCTTCTCTATGTTAACTGCCTGAAAGGAAGGCAGGAAGCCTCCAGCCTGGAGGGAGAACAGACATGAAAATAGAACTGGTCACCTTGAGTTTCATGTGCTCTACAGTACAGAAATATTCTCAGCCAAAAGACACTGAAGAACACAGCTACCACAATATTCAAGGAAATAAGCAACACACCCCACATCAATATATGGTTACACAAGCAGAAGCTTACAACATTGTCAAAACCTAATTCCCACCAATAAAGAACAAAGCATCACAGGTGCAACCAGTGGAAATGGTGAGGAGAAAAGGGCTACTGAGCAAACAGAGGGAATGCTGCAGGATGGGAGGGAAGGAAGAGGTCCACATTACAACAGTGCTGTACTCCATTTCTCCAGGAATCCAGCTTGTGGTATTCAATGACCTATAACGTCTGTGTTCCCATTTATTAGGTTTCACTGCCAGAGGTAACAGTGACAGTGACTAATGCACAATGTCTAAGTGCTTCTGTGCTGCTCTTTCCACTCTCTCAACAGAAGCAAGAGCTATGGTACAGGGTGGTGTGATAACAACCATCCTGCTGCCCAGTAAGGACAAGAATTTGCGATACAGAAGCCCTACAAGTCAAGAGAACTGGATCTGGGAACAGAAGTCATAAGCACTAGACCTCTCCTAGGACTCACCTAATCAATTTGATGAATTTTCTTTTTGATTGACTCTATTAACTGGGAAAAAGGACTGGTATTCTGCCATTGTTTTACAGTCACCATGAGAAACGAGCTAAGAGCTGGGGACAGGATGTGGCTGATGCCAGGGCAAGTTCACTTCCCCACAGTGACACATCCCAGGTTCCAACATTCCCTTCCATCCCAATGACCAGGCAGTGTCATGGCCCCCCTGCCCCAGCTGTGCCAGCCCATGTGCTGGAGCCTCTCCCTACCCCACACAGGGCTGCTGTTACCCCACGGGAAATGGGAACTGGCAGGACTTTGTGCACCACCACTCTGGGTACCTCAACAGACAAATCCCTATTTGGCTGAGAACAATTTCACAGCACCTTTTCCAAGCACTCTCTACGTGCCAGCCCTGCCATACTCATGAATTCTTTGTGTATCAGGCTGTGTTTGAGTTGCCAGACTGGTCTTTCAAATGAAACTCCCAAGGTATTGCCACATGCCTCAAGAGAGGATCATTGACCTAACAGCTACAGCTTTGAAATATTATCTGTGGCTAACTTCCACCGAGGGAAGATCCTCATGCATTGTGAAAGTCACAGAAACCTGATTAAGCTTGAATCTGCTAATGGCTGATTAGAGGATCACACTGCAGTGGGTACAAGGCACAATCCGAGCAGCACAGATCAACCTCAGCTCAGTGGCACAGAAGAGTGCTGCCTCCCTGAAGTCAGAGTGACCCTACACCCAGAACAGCAGCAAAAGGTAAAGTAAGGTAAAGGCACTGAATTTAAGAAGTCCTATACTGTTTTAGTGGGTTTCCACCCCACCAAGGAAGCTGCAAACCCTTGTAGTTCATCTTTAGGTAAGATACCAACATGTAATAGCCTATAAACCTCACTTCCACCTCTGTTACACAACATCAAAAATCCTCTGAAGATTTCAGCTGTAAATCAGGAGGCTCACACTTCTGAGAGATTTGAAGACAACAGTAGAGCTAAACTTTGGTGGAAGCCCAAGGCATCAAAAGTGAGCCTGGGTGTTAGAGGCAGACAGGAGTAGCTGGGGCTGTGGGACAACAGCCTCTGCAGCCACAGGGAAGCCTGGAGGCCCCAGGCTATGCTTTTACTCCGGGTACCTCACTTTACTTGCAGACCAGTCCACAAGCAAAGAACACCAGAGTTTTACCATCGATGGCAAGCTGAACTAAAAAATACATCAAGTAAGGAACAAAACACATACCCAATGGTTTGCTCAGGGATGTGCTCCTTTTTACTCTACAGTGAGGTCTAAGACTTCCCACAGAACATAAGAATTTTGGATTTCACTTTTTGCTCAGGAACTGGCTGGGCACGGGTCAGTGAGTGGTGAACAACTGCACTGTCCATCACTTGTATTCTATATTCTCATTCTATTATTATTATTATTATCATCTGTGTCCGTGGAGACACAATAAAGACGCTTTTACACCTGCCAGGTTCAGCAGAAAGAAGGATATGACGTCAATTTATTGACATTATATTATTTTTATACACATTCCAATTCCACAAGGGATTGGAGAGCATGTCACTTCCTTCTCCATGTCACTGGAGAAGAAAGGTGCTCATTAAAATGGTCTTATTACAAAAGAAATGAAAAACAAAAAATACCGTTAAGTAAACATCGGCTACTATTTACACAAAATTTTGAAAAAGAATTTGACTCCAAAGTTAAAAACAGAAGGCTTAAAAAAAACAAGGCGACAATCATCATCATCATCACCACTAATATTTTCTTCCTTTACTGTCCCATCAAACAGGCTTTACCTCCACCCATGAGTTTTCTCAGTTTTACTCTTCCCCATCACTCTGCCAGGGAGGGAGCAGCTGTGTGGGGCTGAGTTGCACCTGGGGTTAAACCACGACACCGTGTTGGAAACAAAAATCACTATTTTAAAATTATCTATGAAATACTTCTGAGGAGCTTCATTTTACCAAAAGAAAATGGCAAGGTTGAAGGCTGAGCCTGATCAAATCACCCTTTCCAATACAAAAAGAATGTAAAAAATTACTGACCATCTTTCCTCATTACTTCGGCGCACATCTATGATGTGCTTTGCACGTGACAATTGCACTCAATCCTCTGCAACCTTATCCACTTGTTCCTCCCCACGCCATGGGTTCAGCTGTGCTGATGGAAGTACCTGAGACTGACCTGCTGTAGCCAAGGGAAGCAGAAGGGGAAGCAGAGCCCGGTATCATTTTCTCCTTTCTTGCCTATTCTCCACTCCCTCCCCACCCCCAACTTCTTCCCAAAGAGTTGCACTTTTGTACTTCGGGGCCTCTTATTTTAATTTATGCAACAGCTTAAAACATTTTGTTAGGGCTGAGTGAGACCATCTGTGCAAGAAATAAAAGATGCCTAAGGGTAAAATAGGCAAGAGCAGTAATGCTGAATCCGTGGAAGGCAATCGACTGCCTATGGATTTTGTATCTACTGCTGTGACCTTTCCAACGATGGCTTTCAGTCAAGGGTAATTTCCATACGACGTCTGCTCCAGAAAGAAAAATGAATCCAGAACAGCATTAGTGCTTTCCAGAAAACTGGACAGCTGCAATTGCCTGTCACTTCTCAAAGCCTATGTACCATTTAGCATGACATTTGCATAACATTATAGAAAATCTCCTTCATTATGTCCTACAAGAAGATGTGCCAGCATTTGTTTTCCTGAGGTGAGCAGGGACTCAAGTTGATTCCGAAACATAAACTTTTTGTCAAGGATGGCAATGTTGCTCTTTAAAATGATGGATCACTTCCTACAACTCTTAAATTACCATTACAAAGCCCTGACCCTGTGTGCATTAAGTATTCCCTAAAGATGCTGAGGAATATTTTACGAGTTGTTTCATTTTGCTGTCTTCTTTCTGATTACCTTTGGGGCTTATTAAGAAAGTCTTTTTTTTTAATAACTTAGAGAGGTCCAGGACTAAGAGGGAAAAAAGAACCTAAATTGGGGTTGAAATATATTTAAGTTCAAAGATGAAAGAGTTTTATTTACAGAAAGTAGTTTCAAGGAAAGCACTGAGCACTTTTATCTAGGGAACCTCCTCCCTTCTTTGGAGAAATTACGTGCCAGTAAGGCACACAGATGGGAAGTTTTGTCTCAGTGTCAACCTTATATTCTGGAAAAGAAAAATCAGCTTCAAGATGACAGGTGACAATGGGCCAAGTTCATCAGTGGTGCAGGCTGGCTCGAGGCACAAGGGTACATTGGAACATTTTCAAGAAGGAACACTTGAGGCCAGGAAAAGCACGTACCTGGAATCAGTCTCAGAAACCTTCAGAAAAGGCATTGATAGAAAACCTGTTTGCTATTTAACAGGGGTCAGCTCTGCTTGCAGACAAAGAATGAGCTACATATCCTTGGGTAGCAAAAAAGAATCAGATTCCTTCACAGGGTATTTAATAATACACCATTCCAGAGAAGCCAGAATCCTGTTTTCAGACCTGTGCTCTCCCCATGCCCACATAAACACGACAGTCAAAAAGCATCCAGGACTAGGAGGCAGAAAGAACCCAGCTGAGGCTGGAATACATTCCCAGGATCCTGCCTTACAAAATGGCTCACGACAGGAGCAGCACCATCACCATCACCCCACAGCAGAACCCAGCAGGCACAAAGGGACAAGTGGTGGTGCTGTCATGCAGCCCCCTCCCCTCATACAAATCTGTAATTTAATGAGAGGTGCAAATAGATTGGTAACTTGGCAGTTCATGTTCTCTTTTTATTAATTCCTGCATGACTCCTCCCTTCACAATACCCTGGAGTCTCACATGCTGTCATTATGAAATGTGGGGAGCACCAGAAAAAAGAAAAAAAGGCCATTTTTTAACAACTGCATGGTCTGGTTCTGCACAAGAACAGAAGACCAAAGTAATTTGCAATAGTTAAAGCAACTAATGTCTTGCAGACTGGATTGCTCAGGCGGCTGGTAATGGCCCCAGCACTCAGTGGTCTGTGGCTGACCCAGGTCAGTGGTTACTCCTATGTGACAACTACTCTCCAAATTACAATTTCAGATTTTTTACAGGGCAAGTGTTCACATGTCTGTAACTGCAAATGGAGCTTCCAACAAACAGGCAGCTGGAGTGGCCAAAAGGCTGGGAAAGCCTGAAGTCCCAAAGCAATTCCATGCAGTGCCAAGGCTGGTGGAACAGAACCTGCAGCCCCATGCCCAACCCATCACATTTTTCCCACTGCTCTGAGCACAGGGAGGCCCTGCTCTGACAGCACCTTCGGGACGCAGCTTTCAGAGAGCAAACCAAGACCCTGCTGGACACCACCAAACTCCATCTGTGGAGTTCAGACTCAATGTGAGAAGAAAACTTGACTCTGAAAAAGCCTTATGCATCTATTTTCCGTATTTTCTCGGTTACCTCTATCTCCCTAGCAACATATGTTTTAATGAACTAGAGCTTTGCCATTACAAACAGGTTCTTAATTAGGAGCTTATAATAATATATCAACTGACAGCTGTGGCAGAAAACTAGCTGACCAAATTCTAACAATTAGAGCAAATACAAGCCCCACCTGAAAAGCCAGCCAAACAAAGAGCAAAAACCCAAATCACCGGATTTTGAGCACGGATTTCTGCAGCCTACACCTGCACATTCCACATCTTAGCTGGCCAGTGTGGGAAACGAGCTCCAAATGACAGGGATCCATGGCATGCCATTGAGACGAGTCAGTAGTAAGGGCTAATGCCAGTGTCGTTTTGCCAGGAGCAGAAACAAACATATCCGTGAGATGCCTGTTTGCTGTAGGAGATGCTAAAATTATCTTGGCTCCTCCTAATGGGATAGAAAAGCTGGTGTCATTTGGGCAAGTGACTAAAATGAGATGGTGGGAGGTCCAAGGGCAGGCTGGAGGCTCCTCTAATGACTCGTTCCCCTCGCTGGGAGCAGCAGCCTCCGTGAGTGCCCTGACGAGGGGATCCCAACCCAGCCAACGCCGAAACTCCTCGCAGCTCTCCAGGCCTGATGGAGACACATAATGAAATACAATCCTGTCAAGCTCAGCCCCTGGGTAACATTTTCACTTCTACATTCCATTTTCAGTTTAGGTCGAGATTTTTAAGAAGACAGCAAGCAGCACTCCAGTCCCAGGTGACAAGATCTGCTCAGATTTAGTCTTTGAATGTTGCAAATTAAATTCCCTCATCAGGCCTCTAATCACTCTTACCAGATGGGGCTTGTGCTCAATTTTGGATCCACAGGAAATTTAATGGTTATTGTTTCTGTTTAAATAGGAGATTATTGCATTTTAATAAGTTCTCTTTGGGACTTGCAGCAACAATAGAGCACTATGAATTACTGTAGATAGCTGTTACTGCATGCTGGGGAAAAATCAAGTTACTAAGTGTGACAAGTTGCTTTTTCTTCCCTTCCAGCAATCGCTCGGAGTGTATTTACCACCAAATTAAGTATGTGCCGTGGGGATAATATTTTTATCCTGCCGAGGGGGGAAGGCGCTTGTCTGTGGATTTTCATTAAAATGACACATCTGTTCAGCAATTTCACAAAGTAATTCTGCTGAAAGTTTTATCAGCTAATTTTAATTATTCACTCCAGTGGGTTGAATACAGGATTCATCATGTTGAATTAATACATTTGACGGGAATTTCACAAAGAGGGGGGAGAAAAAGCAATCAACAAATTGAATTGTCATGCAATATGGATTAAATTGAGATTCTTTAATTAGGATAAGCCTGAGATTTGGTATTTTGAAGGTATTAGAAAGCTTAGCAATACAGTGGTAAAGATTAAGAAAATGCAATTAAATATTACACTTTGGACACAGGCAGCAGTGTGAGCGGAAGACAAGGGTCCCCTTTTAGCAGCACAGTTAGTAGTGTTGGTTTCAAGAATTCCTGAATGTCTGAGTTATTGGGGATGGCATCCAGGGACAGCCTCTGTCTGGCAGAGCTGAGCTACAGGCAGGGGTTTGTAAAGGAGACTGTCCTGCTCAGCGATGGAATTGGACTTTTCTTTTCAAAACTACTTGTAACATAACTGCCCACAGAGTGTGACTCATCCCACTAGGTTAAATTTCAGTTTATATATAAACACACCCACTGGCTGGGGCTGGAGTCACACAGCCTCAGCTTGGCAGCACATTCGAAGCCTGAGTGAACGTTCAGAAGAAGCAGCAGAAATGAAGTCAGATCTCCAGGCCAGGGTGACTGTGGGTGACACCTGGCAGGTAGATTTTTCCTAGATTCAATGTCTCTGTAGGACTCATGCAGTTTTGTTTAGTTGTAAATCGTGAATAAAATTTCGAACATTTTATTAATGAAATCACTGAAAGTACGTACAGAAATTTTGTACTTGCTAAAAGGTGAGGGAGCTATGTGTCACAGAAGATTCTGTGTTAAATTTGAATTTTATTACTACTTCCAACACCTCCAGTGCCAGGATGCAGGATTACTGAGTTCCAACCAGTTCCAAGGAAACCCAGAGGCCCTGAGCCTCCCTGGGAAGCTGCTGTGACTGTGCTGATACACGCTGATGACGAGTTGGCTGTAAGCAGCATGACAAATTGCATAACAAAGGAATATTTGGCAGCAGCAGAACGCTGTGTTATCTAACAATACACACTTTAATATGTGATTACAGCTGCTTTTCTCCACTGCTGACATTGTCTCCTGAATATCCACTGAAATGGGGTCTGATTTAAAACTCACCACTCTCTGGTGTCAGTGCCATGTCCTGATGCCATTTTGCCACACCCTGTGTGTTTGCCAGGAATTCAACTTCCAAATGTACATGAGAACTCACAAAATACTGACTTTCAGTAGGCCATGGTTTGAATTTATCTCCGAAAGAAGAGCGATTTCAAGCACCTTTCCAATTCAATTTTACCTAACTTTAGTCAGTCAGAATTGAAATGTCTCCTTCAGACTGGTTGGTTGAGTTTTCTCTGCAGCCCAGTGAAAGAGCCAGGCCACCAGCAGAGGACAGCTCCACTCACCTGACGTAGGTACACAGAGCAAAAGATGAGATGGGCCATTCTTTGGGGGGATTCTGTCTGTGGATGGGATAGAGAGAGCTGGAAAACCACTTCACACCAGATATTTCCAGTTCTTCCTCATGACATCTATCCTGGACATAGAACCCCACCTCTTTTCTCAACCTGGTGCACAAAGATGCACCATACATGATGGTATTTGTCAAGGCTGCCTGCTCCCAATCCAAGTTTCTGCATCACTTCCCAGTCTGTCCATCCTTGATCTTGCTCCTGACCAGCCTTCCTGACCTTGTTTTAGAATCATGGAATGGTTTGAGGTGGGAGGGAGCTAAAATCATTCAGTTCCACCTCCTGCCATGGGCAGAGACACCTTCCACTAGAGCAGGTTGCTCCAAGCCCCATCCAACCTGGCCTTGGAGTAGAGGAGCAGCTATAAACTCTTCCTACGAACTCCAGCTTTTGTAGCAGGTTCCCAGCCTGGAAGAAAACCTGTGTTTTGCCATATTCATTTTTCAAAGGGTCAAAACCCAGAACTTGGCTAGAGGAAAGCACGTGGAAGGATCACGTCAGTTTTTCAGGCCTTTAAAGCAAACAATAAAAAATAACAACAATTAAAAAGCCCCACACCCAAGTGTGCTACACTGTGATGTCTGATTCATTCAGCTCCATGTCCCCCTGCCCACAGAGCCTGCAGCAGCCCCACGACAGCCCCACAACAGCCCCACATCCCACAGGGTGCACACCCAGAAGTGCCCCAGCCCCAGCTCGGCGGGGTGGGAGAGAGGAGGGCTCTGGCCCTGCTCCTGCCCTCACACAACCATTGTCTTTCAGATGCTTTCTAACGTCACAGATTCACTAAGGGTGGAAAATACCCTCAAGTGCAGCTATTAACCCAGCCCCACCATGTTCACCACCAAACCATGTCCCCAGGTGCCACATCCACGTGCTTCTCGAACACTGCCAGGGATGGTGGCTCCCACTGCCCTGGGCAGCCTGTTCCAAATCCTGAACAACCTTTCAGTGAAGACATTTCTGCCAATATCCAACTTAAACCTCCCCTGGTGCAACTTGAGGCCGTTTCCCCTCATCTGTCAATTGTTACCTGGGAGAAGGGACCGACCCCAGCTCGCTGCCCCTCCTGGCAGATATCTTAGTCTACAGCAGATATTAAATAAAGGATAAAATAACAACCCAGCCAAGACCCAGGGAGCTGTTTGGGAGCAGATGGACACGGGCACTGCCCTCCATGTGGCTGGAGAGGAGAACAAAAGTGCCCTTTGCAAACATCATAAACCCGCAGCGCGAGGGAGGCCAAGGGTGCCGAAACTTCATGAAAGGAGCCTGGAATCGATTGAGCTGCTGAAGTGATGAACAGCCTTGAGCTTCAAACCCGCCCATTTTCAACAGGTTCATCTCTTTTATTTCATACAGAAAAGACTAAGTTTCCTTTAAGGTACCATGCTGACTGTAGGGATGAAGTTTTAACTCCTGTTAATAAATGTTTTCACACATTTGCTGTTTGTTTCCCTGGGCAGGTTTGGAGATTTCTAAAAGAGTTCATCATTCTGCCATTTCTGCTTCTGAAAATTAATGAACATTTTACCATTCACTGGATGAAGCATTAGGCCAGTTCTGAACTCTGCGTTTTATTGAATTCTTACTTTGTTATTTCTCTGAGATGATGACTGAATCAATTTATGTCTGAAAACGTCTTTGAGACTCCTAAAGCATTTTAACTCCAAATGACAAATATTTTTATTGTGAGTGATTTTTAAATAGTCAGCAACTCAAAAAGTTGTGCAGCATCTAGAACACTGAGACCCATTCTGATCAAAACTTAAAATTATTGCTTCAGTAGAAATATTAAGTAAATTACTACTGTGATAGCAAAAATTTGAATTTTTCATGCTTGAAATTACAAAATTTTGACATGTAAATTAACTTTTATAATACAGTGGTCACTGAATTTTGGGAGAAGGGTCACAAAGCTTTGATTTTTGTGTGTATTATTTACCTCACAATTGCCAAATGAGTCACTTGTTGAAGCACTGACACAACATATTTTTCAAATCCATGGAAGTGACACAATGCAGTTGTCAGTTTTCATACTGATACAGGTCTCCCACTGCACCTCACACGTAGGTTTGTCAGCAAAAGCTCCCCATGCCTTCACTGGCCCTGCTAAGCTGGGCTGAGCCACAGCCTCACAACTGGGGATCCTTCCCAAGGAAAGAAAGAGCAGCCAGAAATCCTTACTCTACTTCTATTAGCATCCCATTAAAGCAAAAAAACCCACCCAAAACAATGCAGAAGCAAACATAACTCAACTGTGTCTTTGCAGGTAAAAGAGAGAAATTGTGAATGGAAAAATTGGATGAAAAGCTGAAGGTCTGGTGAAAGTCTGCAAGTTTACCAGACAGCAGCTCCATCCCTGAAGTTGGCTGCTGCAGAGCTCAGAGATTGAAGGCCAGGCTTCAATTACACTGGCCTGTTTACAGGCTTCTTTCTCTGCCTGCCCTTCTGCTGCCCCCGTGCTCAGATGTCATATTATCCTTATCAGCAGATTAAAAAACCTCTTTGCAGAAACACTTATCTGTATAATACCAGTGATGACACTTAAGCTTCAACTTTCCTATTTAACACTCCATGTGCCTCACTGATATCATTCTGGACAGATGAAATGATGTGTTCCAGACTTTCAGGGTCAGAAGAACAGCCAAAACAGGTTGGGATAATGGTCCATCCAGCCTAACCTCCTGTCTCCAATCTGTTTCAGAGGAAGAAACAGAAATATCTCTAAGTCATAGGATAAACCTCCACCGAATAAACTTTCCTCCTGTCACACAAGATTTATAGCCTCACTTAAGGTTGGATGCTTGACAGCTCCCTCCTAAAACTCTTCTTTATTTCTAGTATTTACTGTAACAGCTGGAGACACTCTTGTTGATATGAATCAACACCAAATCCCTCTCAAAGCCTGACCTGAGGTATAATTTTTCTCCTGAGCTTGAAAAAAAAAGAAAGAAAGAAAAAAAAAAAAAAAACAAACCAGAAGAAAGATCCCTTGCTTGCTCTTAATTTTGGAACTTCTCACTTCTTGGAACTTCTTGCTCTGTAATTATGATCCACTGTAGCCAATAACCACATCTGAGGTGGCTGTTTGTGAAATGCAGGACAGAGCTCCTGAAGGGTCTCCGAAGAGCAGCACATCCCACTTACTCCTGATTTCACTGAAGTGAAAGAAGACAGCCAGGCAGCAGGAAGGCAAACCCCAAGTCACTGTATGTCCCAACCAGATACTGAGCAATCCTGAACATATTTCCTATTGTCATGTATTTAATACATGCCACAGAGATGCTGTCTTGTCATGGCTGGGTTCTCATTTCCACGTTAAAATTAATACAGTACAGCTGATTCCATTTTAGAGAGGATGAAAACTATGCATAACATTTCTGGCTTCACAGCCTGCTGAGCAGAACAAGACAGATGTTCAGATAACTGCTCTGTGTATGGCCTTGCTGGGCTGGTGACATGGAACTCCTCAGCCTGAGGCACAGTCTAAGGAGAGGGGACAAACCCCAAGCCAGCAGCCCCAAGGGTGGCCCAGGCTGCAGCGAGGTCAGGTGCCATCAGGGAACCCAGGGAGAGCAATGTCTGATAATCACATTGGCACTCTGTGTGACCTCGTCAGGAAGGTAAAATCACTATATAATTCTATTGGCTTCTTGGAATTTCCTGTAGGGATGGACTACTGTAACTTAGGTCGGAAAAGCGAGCAGGAAAATGCCATCATGACCACACGACTTCCGACCAGACCCCTGGGGCAATTAGAGGACAGTGGCCAACCTCCCATGCCTCAGCCTGACTTATGCAGCAGTTTTCCAAGATGAGGAACCTCTTAGAAATGAAAATGTGCAAGGGCCAGGGAACCACCGAGGTAAAAGACTCTCTGGGGAATGGAAATAGTTTGTAGCTGGACAGAAAAAGTGCTCTGTAGACCTCTGTGGTCTTGCAGCACTGTAGGAAGTTGTGGCACGTGGGGATGTTGGTGTGAAAGACAGGGAGACAAATGGCAGGGGTCTGGTCTTTATCTTGTTTTCCAAGTAATGGCTTGTCCTGAAGAAAACATTCCTGGCTTCAAAGTATGCCTGATCACAGAGTAGACTTCTGCTCGGGGCATCCATGGGAGAAAAGCTGATGTGAAGCCTGGCCTAGTGCTGCAGAGCTGCTCTTCACTGAGACACATGCTAAGGCTTGGTCTCAAGATGGGAAAATGCACCAAATTCCCAGGATAAATGAAGTTCCAGCCAGCTATCACCTCAAGGCTGGTAAAGCTGTTTACCTGGTATCTGTAATACGTATTCATTCCTAACTACCCATGCACCCCATTTGTTTCAGAATTAGAATAAAGAAAATGATTAGCAACCTTATTTTGATGTGTCCATTTTGCATTTTCCCCAACTGCTTTGCCTGCTGAAAAGAGCAATTCAGTGACTTCTGACCATGTGCCCTGTTTGGAGGCTCACCTCAACAAACTCCCACTTCAGCAAAATGAATGTAAGATCCATTCCTGCATTTTGGTTATTTCTCAGTATACCAGCTTTACTGCAGTGTGCCAGTTCCCTGCCTGACTTGGTAACTGGTGAGTGATCTCTCCCTGCCCTTTTCTCCTCCCATGAGCCTTCTGTTGTATTTCCTCTCCCCTGCCAGCCAAGGAGGGCACTGAGAGAATGGCTTGGGGGGGGCACCTGGTATCCAGCTGGGGCAATCCACCACCACGGGGGTGATACGTGACAATAAAAGGCAGAATAGCCCTATTTGAAACATTCAGTGAGGAAAGTGGAGCCATGTTTAATTTTCTGAGCTGCAGGTATGCACAGAAAACCAAACTCCTGAAACCATCAACCTATCTGGCTTTTCTTCCACTGAAGGGAAAAAGGTCCTTTTCAAGTATGCTTCAAAAAAACAAATTAAAAATACCCCAGACAAGAGACATTCTCAGCCAACTTTCATTGCCTGGGAGTGTTTTTAGGGCCAACTTATAAACTGCTCAAAACAGGTTTTACAAAGGAATGAAAACACAGTCAGGACCTTAGCAGGAGCCATGGCTAAAGGTCTGAGCACATGGAGTTTACACTGAGCCCAGCCAAACTGCAGCTCACCCAGCTCGCTGCAAACGGGCCAGCATTGCCTCTGCAGATGGTGCAGGGCTGCAGCACTCCAATCTGGGTGACATATTAAGCTCATGACAAAGCAATGATGACAAACTTCCAGACAGTGAGGCTGAGACCGCAAACACGACTGCCAGAACACAGACAGAGAGCAGCAAAAAAAGCCAGCCCAGACGCCACCACAAAACCCCCCCAGAACTGCAACAGCCATGAAAAGATTTGCAGAATCTGTCTCAAAATGCAAACTGGGAGTTTTCTCAGGCAGCCTCTCAGAGTGTGAGCCCCATGGCAGCCACAGCCCAGCTCAGCAAGTTCTCCGACTCCTGTTCTTCCAGTCACCTGAGCCTTTAACTGCTGGAGGATCTCTCCCACAGCACCCAAAACATAACAGAGGGAGTTGAACTTTTTAAAAATTTATTTTATGCTAGACGGAAAAATTCTATGTTTAATTGTAACATAAATCTTTAAATTTTAATGTATTTTTTGTGTGGTTTTTGAGAACATATATTTGTTATTTCTTGGGAATCTATAGTATTGTTTTCTCACCACATTAATCATAAAACCAAGGAATGGTTTGGGCTGGAAGGGCCAAAAGCTCATCCCATTCCACCCCCTGCCATGGGACACCTTCCACTATGCCAGAGCTCTAAGCCCTGTCCAGCCTGGCCTTTTGGGCACTGCCAGGGATCCAGGGGCAGCCACAGCTGCTCTGGGCACCCTGTGCCAGGGCCTCTGAACCCTTACAGCCAAGAATTCCTTCCCAAGGTCTACTCTAAACCTAATGTGTTGCCCATTCTCAGCAGCACTGGTGAGTAACAGCAATTACAGCCAGCTCCAGGCCCTTTGGGAACCACAGCTTGCAGCAGCCCAAATACAACACTCACATTCTTCAGATTTGGCTCTTAGAATTGCAACACTGAAGATTCTACCCACAGAAACTACCTAGAAAGTCTATTTTCCATTGAAAATATTCAATACTTTTCATGTTTAACTAGACCATTTTACAATGGTTTCTGCATTCCCTGGCTCTCAGTTCCACTGTCTTTTCCCACAAGGCACACACAGCTTTGCACGTGACTCTTTCCACAGATGACTTCAAGCAATATCCCTGATTTTCACGGAGGTCGTGGAGGCCCCTATCCTATTCCATGGAAGACCAGGGCAATCCTACAGTCAAAGGCACTTGTCCAACAAGGGTGTGACACTCGGTCAGGGCTCTCACGCTGTGCAGGGCTGTGTCCAAGGAGCTCCTCCCTGTGCAGGGCTGCAGGGACACAGCCCGGCTGCCCTCTGAATGCAACACCTGGCTGTCCACTCAAGCAGGGTTGTTTTTTTTTCTCAGAAACTTGAAGAATCTTCAGTTGTTCAGAAATAAGTATGCACATGTATAAGTAAACGAATAAACACAGATGTACTGAAAGTAGAGGTAACCTGTCACTGTGCCCATGTAATTTTCTCAAAAAGCAATTTGGTTTGGAGATGTAGTTGTATCTACTGAATCTAGTCAGGACTGTCTGGAGCTATGCTGTTACTCCTGCAATTTCGTGTAAATCACACCAGTCATTATTTTGTTAGGGAAATCCACGGGAGAACTTGGTGATTCTTCAGTGTCCCAAAAAATAATCAGGAATAAGGAACACAGAGCCAGCAAGGGGACAGGCAGAGCCTTCCTTCTGACCCAGAACTGACAGCCACAAGGAAATCCAGCTATACAGCTGGGCCAGGCTGGGAGAGGGAGGCATTTCCACATCTCCCTGATCCAGCACAGCTGGCAGGGTTGTTCCCTGTTCCCAGTCAGGCCCTCCCACCGTGAGCACAAGGAAACACCACAAAGCTTCCTCTGCTGCCCCTGAGCTCACCCAGCTCCCAGGGGCTGAGCCAAGCCCCCAGCACACACAGCGAGGTGATCCAGTCCTAAGGGGCCCAATTTCCTTCTGCAACAAAGACTTCCTTTACCAATTTGTCTGCAAGGACTCCCCAGTGCTAACGTGGCCTGGCTGCAGCCAGAGGAGACAGGGCTGCTCTAGGAGACAATTGGAGAGGTGTTTTATTTGGTGCTGGTGCTTCCCCAGTGACTCTACGAGAAGTCTGTGAAGTTTCATCCACCTTGGTGAACACCAGCTGTGGGAGGCCCTGCCTGCCTTGCTCTTCCTTCTACAGGAGGATGAACACTCTCAGGGATTCTGAACCTCATGGCACTGCCTCACCCTGATGGGGGGACTCAGGAGAGCCCACAGCAGCTGCTGGAGGGAAGTGATGACACCCAGCTGAGCCCATCTGCTGCTGCAGGGACTCCTCAGCCTTTACCCCACACAGCAAGTTCGGCCTTCTCACCATTTAGCACTTGTTTCCAAAAACGAGCCAAGGGCTTCAATGGAAGGAGGAGAACAGGCTGAGAATCAGTGGATTGTTCATGTTGGAAAAGACCTTCAAGATCATTAAACCCAACTGTAAACCTCACACTGCCAAGGAACAGAAGCTGGGAACAAGCACCCTATTTAGAACAAATATACATTAGTAAATTAAAAGGAAATGGAATAGACAGAACCAATTCATGGGTTTTCACTGAAGGCAGGCAGGTTTTCCTGCTTTTTACATATTAAAGCCATTCATAGCCTCTGTGCTCAGCTGGTGCTGAGGCCTGCTGTCAGACTTCCTCCACGCAGCATCCATAAAAAACCTCCAGAAACTCCAGCTACTGAGAAAAGATAAACCCACACGATTCACTGGGCTTCACCACTGATACACTGAAATACTTGCTGTTCAGTAGAAGTCCTCATAGAGCAAGTGGCAAATAAATATTTTGGATATTTAAAAACTACTCTGGGTAGCCATAACAGGTTACTGTTAAAATGATTATGTAAAACACACTCAAAAACTGGACTTCTGTGAAAGTTTCACTTTGAAATAAACATTCTGTCAAGAACTTGCTCCAGGCCTTTTTCTGGCTTACAGCAAACACCATGTCTTTCTTCTTCCTGTATTTAAAAACCTAGAGGGTTCCCTCAGATTGTCACTGCAAATAGAATAGGGAAAGGTGATTCTACTTGTGGTTTCTGTCTCTAGAATGAGGCCCATTTCCTGATCACACAAATGTGAACATTTAAAAAGTTATTAATAAAATCAGTACACAGCCCCAGTGCTCTTCTGTTTCCTGCAATAATACTTAACACTGGTTTTTAACAGAAAGTCAATTTACACTGAAAAACTTACTATACAGTGGATATTAATCAGCAAACCCCATCTTATTTTGACCAGTAGGAGATGAAAAGCTGACATCCAAAATACACAGCTCTTTTGCTATAGTAATCCTAGACTGATCAGTGCACGGAGGGCCACACTGTAACTACAGAAACACTCCGAGCCATCAGTATTCCAAACACAGGCAGACAGGCAGATGTCCCATTGCAGAGGGAATGCCAAATGTCTATCAATGAGATGTTACCATGGCCAGAAATAACCGAGGTAGGATGACTGAGTGGCTCCTTTGTGAGACAGTCCAAGTGGGGGAAATATTTACTGTTTGAGTTGAGAAATCTAAAATCAATCTAATGTCACTTAAAAATAGGAGCTGCACTGAAACTGATACACTGATCATAGAAACCACACGTGAAGACGCTGCTATTTCTGTAAATACAAGGCAGTGCAAATGTAGTTCCACTGAATTCAGGGAATCTACACTCATTTATGGTAGGTGAACATCTGGTCTTTTATATTTGGAGAAAGGTAGAATAAATACTACTCCACCATTCCAGCAGATTCCTGTTAACTCCCCCAACTTAAATGGATTTACACCAGAATCTATTTTTTCTTAGACTCCCTACTTGAAAAATCATGCAGACGTTAAAAAAAAAAAAAAGGCAAGATTAAAAGTAACCAATCACTGGAGTTTTCTGAAAATTCTACTACTGGAAAACTACATGGAAAAAATTCAAAAGAGAGCACATTAGTGCTCTAAAACCCAGCTTCTATTTCCATAAGCCATTTCAGCCACTGAGGAGCCTGACCTTGCCTGTCCTCCAAAAAAATTTAGGACTGCGAGAGATCAGCCACCTTTTGCTAAAAGCCTTGGGCTCCTATGCCCCTGCCTTTACAGATCTGAGCCACAGCTGAATGGTGAAGCTGAAAGACAAAATTTGGTCTTTATTCCTTTCATCAGCTGCAATGTCCATTCACACCAACACTCAACTACATTGTGCAAGGTCAGATCACCTGAAACAGAGCAAAGAGGTCTTAAAAATATCCACGTCCTGAAGGAAACTGCTTGATTTGACGAGTAAGTATCACCAAAAACCTTAAATGCCTTCAAACTCCCCCAGCAGCAGTGACAGCAGCGATCTCGAGCCCTTCTGGCAGGACAGGTGGTGTGCTAAAGTGTCTTGTATTATCTTTCCTCCCATCTAACTCATCTGTTCCTTTACTGAAGAACACAATCCACATTGTTAGGTTTTGTGTGTATCTGTGGTTTATGTAACATTTTGTGCTGTCTAATTAGTTCACCAGCAATTAAAAATAAACCCGTGGCAAAGCTCCACTTGCCGGTTTCACCTTGTCACAAATGTGCTTGATGCTCACTGTGTCTTAAATAAAACGTATCACTGGGAGGGAGAGATCTTTTCCGTCAATTTTCTTCCACCATTTGGTATAATTATTCCTGACAATTTGCCCATCACACTGCAAAAGTCTTTCCAGAAGGAGAAAAATACTACTTTGTGTTCTTGTGATCACAAGTCTAATTGAGCGGAAAACAAATCTGTTAAAAAGAGAGAAAAAAAATAAAAGGGGGAAGAAAAAAAGGGAAGAATAATGAGAGCTTGTGGAAAGACAAGCTAATCTTTCACTTGGTTAAAAAAAAAAAAATGATGAGCAAAAGAACAAGGAAACAGGCAACCAACCACTCCTGGAAATCTGAATAGATTTCCTTCCCCTGGATTCCAGAGGAAGTCTCTGCAGCAGAGGCTGTTCTAATATAACTGATGATGACACTCAGGTCCATTTTAGGGTGATGTACAGGGTTTTTCTGTGGTTTTTAATGCTGCCTTTCTATGTTCCCTGGGAGCAGGGGCCCGGCAGTGGCTGGGGCAGGGCAGAGCTGTGCCAGCCCGGAGCCCGCTGGGCGAGGGCCACCTTGCCTCTCATCTGGGGCAGCACAAACGAGGGCCACGTGTGTAACTCAAGCTGACAGGAAACATTAGCGTTGCCGTACACTTTGTCAATTAAATGATGGTTTAATCAGCACAAATCTGAATGGTCAAATAATGTTATAATTAAAAGGAAATAATGGAAAGTGGTGTGGTGATTAATTAACAGAACAGCAAGTACCAGCAGCACATCTTGTCTGTGATATCACTTCTCCCCCGCTCCACGCTGGCTGGGGTGGGGGTGGTGGGAGGCACGCTGACCTTGCAGCCTCAGAAAATCCATTTCGGAGCTGCAGATCCAGCAGCAATGGCAATTTTCACAAGCTCAAATAAATGAGGGGGAGCTTTGCCTCTTTACGTTCCCTGCAGTGCTCTCAAAGCACTGCCACGCACGATCACTAGTGACTCCTGACTTTTTTTGTCTGCCTTTACAAACAGGAGACTGGATGCCCTGTAAACCCTGGACACCTTGACATGTATTCTGGAGCAGCAGGAGATACTGCCCCGTGTTTATCTCCCACTGCCTGATGAGCTGATGAATGCAGCAGCTCTGTGCCTTTCCCACTGCCCTGGCACACAACAGCCACAGCACAGCTCGTGCTGCAGAGCGGGACAGGGATTGTGACACACAGGATCAAACACAAAATCAAACTGATCACCAAACACTGCGGCTCTCAGGAGGCTGCACTGCTCTGCAGACGTGCATCGTACGTGGTATGAAGAGGTACACTACAGTGCCAGGAGTTGTAAGATTCAAGAAAGAAAATAATCCAGTTTCCCTGTGCTGGATGCTCATCTCTGGACAGAAGTGATTAACTCTCAAATATTCTCAATATTCATGCCTCTAAAGGAACTTTAAAGCATCAGGGGTGTTGTAAGAAAGACCCCAAATGAAGGCATTTAAAATTTGAAACTGTTTTTTCAGATGACAAACTTTAAAAATCTGTGCTTGATTTGAGCTGGGTGTGATCAAACCTTAGAATTGACCCTGCTGCTAGAGCTCAGTCTGCTGGACTGTCGTGGGATGCCAGCTCTGATGAGACTGCCTGGCCTCCAGCAGACAAAGGCTGGGACCATAAATGTCATCCTTTCACTCTGGGTCATCAATCCACCTCCTAATGGTCAAAAGTTCATCCAAGTCCAACTGCTGGCCCTGCACAGCACAGCCCAAGAAGCACAGGGTGGGATTGCTGGGGTGCCCTGTGCAGGGACAGGAGCTGGACTTTGATGATCCTTTGGGTACCTTCCATCTCATAGGACATCCCATGATCCTAAAACAAGACCTGCTGATGGATGTGTTAACACCAAGGGATGGAGCAGAAAGAGTCAGGTCAAATCCTGCTCCTCAGCACGGGGAGAGCTGCCCCAGTGCCAGCACTTTCCACCCAGCACATTTCCCGAGGTCCAGGGCTGCAGAACAACGGAGCTCCAAAGCCTCTTCCCCCAAATTTGTCATGTTTTGCCTGAGTACAGTGAAACAGCAACATGCACATTCAATCACGGGTAAAATGAGGGTGGGATGTTTTATTTAATATTTATACGCATGGCATACTGGCAAAATTACTGGCATCTGTATGTGTGTGAATGACTGTTTTGAGGAACATGTGTTGTGTGCAATGCTGTTTATTATCAGTAAATGAAGCCAAAAGCTAAGTTGAAAATGAATGCTAAATTAAAAATTATATAAAATGGAGTGAAATGATTTAATTAGCAGATTATAAGTGACACGCTTTGCTATTAGAATTAGCTTGGGAGGGATTGAGGGAAGGGAGGAGGAAAAAAAAGCCCCTTGACTAGACACAGAAGGGTGGAAAAACATTTCTTTTTCCTCTATCTGTGGAGTTACAAACACAGTAACATATTGTCCTGGTGTTTATAATCACAGACTCTGCTGCCGTCACAGTACTTGCCTAATGAGGCAGCCAGTCAGAAATAATGAGACTTTGAAACAAATTGTTCTCGCTTCTGAAAAGAGAAAGAGAAAGATGCGTGGTACTCTAATACACTGCATTTGGAGCGCTGTGCTAACATCTCCGTACTTAACTCCTCGTACTGTATCCCTCCAGTGGAATTTATGAGTGGAGAAATGTGTTGTGGTTTCTTATAAAACTAGGAAGAAAGCTCAGAACTCTATTTATTCCCAGGTTTTGCCTCTAACTTGTTGCATGACTTCATTAAAAAAGCATTGCCTCGCTAAATTAATTACCACATGTGAAACACTTTGAACATTTTTGCTTGGTCTCTACCTTCAAAACAGAATATTCCACTCCTATAATGATCTTCTATTAAAACTGTCAATATTCTCTGCCAGCAGGAATTGATTCTGCTTCCCTGAGCTTGCAGGAGCGCGGCTGGAGAAGGACCCGTCCCCTCTGGCACTCGGTGGGACACGGGGACGTGGGGAGGTGGGACAGCCACCCCTGCAGCCCGCACCGGCCAGCGGCACCCCCGGCTCCCGGCACCGCAGCCAGGGAACCAAGGCAGGGCTGCAGATGCTTCTCCATCATTTCCCCGGACACCCCATCTCGTCCCAGCACTCTCCTCCTCCACACGGGCTTTTCAAGCAGCACATGGAGCTCACAGCCCGGCTCCTGTGTCCCCAGCGAGCGGCTCCCCGGGGCCGCCTGTCCAGCTCCCACTGCCCTGCTCCCAGCCTGCGGCACCCGGAGAGCGCTCGGTGTTCAACACAGCCTGAAAAACACCCATTACCACGCACAAGCCCCTCTTTGATAAAGTAATCCTGCTTAAATTCAGAACCCACAAAACCATGACAACTTTGGTAAGCCTTCAAACTAAAAGCCCTCAAATTATTTTCATCTCCAAACACCGAACGAGCGTCAATGTAAACAGATGCATACGGGCAGCAGTACTTCTATTTGTTTTGGTGGAAAGCCACCAGCAGCTGCCCCTGGTGACCAGCACTGCAGCCTCCACTGCAAGCCAGCAGGGAGAAGGGACTCCAGGCTCTGACCCCTGGAGCAGCTCAGCCCCATGGAACACTGAAACCTTCCAGCAGCTCTTCCTGGGGCAAAGGCACGGCAAGCTGCAGCAGGAAGGTGCCCAACCACAGGAGGAAGGTGCCCGGCCACAGGGAGGTAGAAGGAAGGCCCTAAGCAGGATGCACGGAGCGGGGGCAGCCCTGGGAGGGAGCAGGGAGGCTGCCAGAGGGAAGCGCAGCCAGCCCGAGCCCGCTCCAAGCGCAGAGCAGCTGCTGGCTGCTCACACGGCCATACGGCTGCTTCCCAGCCAACAGGCTGCTCCCAGCGCTGAGCAGCAACTGCAGAAAACAACAGACGGGAAATAATAAGGGCTATATATTACGTGTAGATTTAAAAAAAACCCAGGTTCTCCAACTGAGCATGCTCGCACCTTTCAGCTACTTCTTGGTAGCGGTGATCCAGGACCAGGGGTTGAGTTACAGGAGCTCTGGCTCTTTCTCTAAAAGCCAGAAATGCCAGTTTGCAGTCTGCACACAAGACAAAAACCCACATTACTTTCTAGGCATCTACTGGCATTGAGAAGCCTCTGATCAAGTTGCTAATTTGAAAAAAAAAAAAATTAGAAAAAACACAAGATGGAGAGTGAACTTAATAGAAACCACTTTAGATGTGTTTGCTTATAGAAAAAAAATGCAGGGTGGAACGGGGGGGGTGGGAGGATTTTTTTCCTAGTCTCCCGCGTACTCCTAAAATGGTCTGTGCATTGCCTGGAAGTAAATCAATACTAAGCACAGTCCAGGCGAGACTGCCATCTTACATGAAGCACTGACTGTAAAATAGACACAAAAGACACATGATACTCTCTAAGGTCCCCAGCAGCTATAATATCCATCCTTGGCAGCTCGCTTGACATTTCCTTGCCCTGCTTCCCAGTCCTCTTTCTTCTGCCTCCTCCCTCCCCTCTCCCCCTCTCTCTCGCTAACAGCCATGCTCTGCTCTCAGGGGCTCGCCGACCGGGTGAACAGATAACAAACCTGTCAAGAAGGGTTTAGCTGGGGAATAAATCCTGCACTCGCCAGGAAATGATGTGTACAATGGGAAAATACAAGGGATGACATGAGCCTTCCCTTCTGAGAGAGTGGCCAGGAGATGCTTAAAATGTTACAGCTCGTGCTAAATGGACATTGGGATGGCTGATTAGATCGTATCTCAGACCTTTCAAGTGCCTCCCTTCCTCCCCACTTCTCACTGCTACTGAAGACACACAAAGAAAGCAGACAAAGCCCGTCCCTGCTTCTACTCCTTAAAACATATATATATATTTTTAGAGGCTTGGTCATGAAGAAAGTGAGGTTGGCATACGCTAAGCTTAAGGTCAGGGCTAAAATCTCTTTTAGTGGCAGGAAAGGTCACGTGAAATCCACTGGGTAGTTGAAATTTCCATTTATAAAAGGGAAATACAAAAGCAAGAACCTTATCTTGGGTACTTAATACACGTCTTGGCTTATTACTGTTTTCAAAGGGCCTTTTGCACAAATCTGATTTGCACTGGTGCAATAAAGATTCATTATCCTTTTACACAGCAGACCTTGCATTTCTGCTCGGGATTTAATTATGAAAAACAGAACCCATCCCATAAACAGATGCTAATCACAGTAGGAAAGAACTTTCATTTGAGTAACAAGGTAGCCCAGAAAGTTTGCTTGGAAGTTTGCTGTCTCAGCAAGAAGAGCTATTAGAGAGGAGAAAAGGGAGGGAAGAACTGATTGCATCCTTCTCACAGCCAACATCTCCACGCTGGCATCTCGGGGATCTGGCTTTGCTGGAAAGGAGAAAGAGCAGCTCCATGTGCAAGTCCCCTCTCCAGCACGCACGCCTGATGAAGAACCTTGTCTCCAGCTGCTTCTTGAGATTCCAGCACTGGCTGCTGCCTCAACCCAAACCCTCAAATTCCAGCCTTGGAGAACTCTGGGATCCCGATGGAATCATTGCTTTGGTCCCTAGCACAGCAAGCTGTGCAGCTGCTGCTGAGGACTGCTCCCTGTGTGCCAGCACACCCAGCACGGCTGTGACAGGGATTTGTACAGCAATGCCATCCACCACACTGACATTCTACAGAGCTGGGCAATCTCGCAGAATGAAACTGCTGCCAGGGCGCTTCCAGCCCTTGAAATCCAAGATGCTGGGTTTCACTCTTTTAAAATACCTTTTGAGATGCTGACACCACAGTGTAAGTGTGACTCCAGTGGATGGATATTACACAAACTGTGCCTGTTAAGTGCACAGTGAGCAATCCAGGGTAGATGCTCTGGTGAGACAAGCCGTGAGCAAAGCAATGCCACTTGCACAGAGAATGCTACCCACATCAAATCTAAAATAGTTCAGTTATCACAAATAACTCATGCAATGGTTCCTTAAAGTTTGATGTAACAATCAGGAAAACATGGATTTTGGCAGCTTTGCACAAACTGGTGTTTAAATACACATTACAAAGTTAAAGCCACTGTGCAGGAACCTTAAAACATAAAAATACAACTGCTTGTAATACTTGTCAGTCGATGGCAGCACCAGTTTACTTAGAGCAATATATAACAGAAATCAATATCATATTCACACTATACATATTATATTTTATAAACATAATATAACAATAATAATGTTATAATATCTATAATAATATATCCAGTGTCTTCCAAGAGAAGCCACAGCTCAGGGTCCCCTGGTCAGTGACCAGCCCTGTCTGAGCAGATAAACCATGTGAATGACAAGGGGCTTCTTGCTATAAGCAAGGCCACACTGGGTCCAGACAACTCTGCCTGTGCCTCTTCAAACTCACAGACAAGAACTCTCTTTGTGACATAACACAATGCAATAAACCCTGTGTGCAACATCTTGAAGGAACAATGCCTTCACTAATGATATTTTAATGAGGAAATGCATAGGCTAATTACTCTGTCTTCTGGCTAGTCTAAAAAAAATCCTGCACCCAAGAAATGCAGTGTTGAAGGGCATTTTCTAGAGTTTTGCTTTTTCTGTTTGCTTTGACTTGGGGTTTTGCCCTCTTTCTTGATGGTGCAGGCAGGACTAAGCAGGAGTGCCCGGAAATGGCTTTGGCTAAGAGGAAAATGCTGTTGAATAAGATCACATCTTCCTTTTTTATTCTGTGTAAGTGTTTTCTTAATTTGCAACTGGTATTTTAAGGAAGAGACACATAAAGTACTTATCTACTATTAGAGGAGTTGAGCAATATAATGTGATCCTGTTTATGCCCTAATAGCAACGAGTGATGGACTGGTTTGCCACAGACACCATTTTATTACTGCAGGGCCACATGTGCTGGGAGTTGCAGTGACCTTACACTCAGAGGTTCCCATCTTATTTTCTACTGCTAAGTGTTGCTTTTTTTCCATTTCTGGAGGGGAAGAAGGTCACTTCTCACTATTACTGTTCCATTAACTTACACTACAGCACACCCATTCTTAATCCAATAGCACCTCACATTGTGCCTTTTAACTCAATAATGCATTATTTTCTCAAGTCTTGCCTACACTGACCAAATTAATACCTGAGGTTCTGCAGTTCTCAAGAGCAGAGCAGAGATGTTTAGTGAGAGTACTGAGAGGCTTAGGAATTGTCAGAAATCGTTCTTCCTTTCACCTTTGCAGTTGTTAACACTGAGTGATGGCCCCCCCACATGTCTGCAGATCTGCACTGGACCTGCATTCTCATTCTCAGACCAAACATGCCATTTTTCATCACTTACTCAATAATGCTGGTGCCTCACAACATTTCTTAACACACATCAGACAAGACAAAACTTGCAGTTTATAAATATCACTGTTGGGTCAAGGCGTTGCTTGGGAAATGGGAAAATGTGGGAATACAGGGTATCCTTGCCACACTCACTGCTGGGAGTGCTGGGGCTCAGTGTGGGACAGAACTTTATTAAACAGTGGCTTTGCCCACCTGAAGGAAGAGTCACAGCCCTTACCCGTGGTTCATGTACCACTGCAGCCCCTCAGTAACACTGTCAGTATGATTTTATCTAGCAACTGGTCTAGGTGCAAAAAGTGGCTCTGGCTCAACTTGTTCTGCCATTTCTAATTTATCTTCTTTAATAAATAAATAAACAAATAAGCAGGGATGTTTTATTTAAGAATCTGATTCTAGACATATCAATGCATTAACACACATCCCTGCAGGTTCAGCCTTTTCTGATTGAATTCTGGATCATTTTTACTCAGTGAATGGAATAGGAGAAGTCCAGGATGCCAAGCGAATAATATACTACAAGCTGGTGTTATGATGACATGCTTCAAACAATCCCCTGCCAAAACGAAATTTAATTATAGCCATTGTTTGTATTATTCAAACGACTATTGACAGTAAATCTATCCAGCATGACGTTTCCTCTTTGTATTCATTACAGCCTTTAGACTGGAAGGAAAAAAAAAGAAAACTAAGAAAAAGGAAATGTTCTCCCCCCGTGTTCCTTCCCTGGTATCAGGCTACACGAGGCCACTGAAGCCCAGTTGATTTCCCAAGTCCAATTATTTTGCAGTACACAATCCTCCAGAACAGCACAGCTCACCTGGGGACTGGGGCTGCCTAAACACGCCGCACTTAATGGAGTCCCTGAAGTTGTCTCCATTTCATTGCTTCTAACTAATAGGCTGTGATATTTTTTTTCCCCAAACAGACCACAGCTCTTCCCACTCCCCTTGCCCATCCTCCACGCAAAATCCAAGTGGCTAACGAGGCATTAGGAGACCACCTCCACTGCAAACCTCCACTACCACCTACTGACTGCAGGGCTGAGCACTGCAGCCTGCTCACCTGTGCACCTGCGGGGCTCCTCCTGCACCCCTTCCCACACCTCCCGGGCTGCTCCGCATCTCCTGGGGCTCCTCCTTCACCTCCTGCTCACCTGCCACACCTGTGACGCCCCTCCTGCACCTCTCAGGAATCCTGCTGCCCCTCCCGGGCTCCTCCCGCACCTCCTGCATCCCTTCCCGCATCTCCCGGGGCTGCTCCCAGCTCCATCTTTCATCAGAACAACGTAAAGGCAAATTTAAAATGCAGTCCTGTAGCTAGTGCCTGCTGGCGTGAATGCTACTAGATCCCTTCAAGGCTTAATGAAGTGTTCTTTCTTAATGTGTTGATGATTTTAATGATTTTAATATAATCTGAGCTATTTTGTCTTTTCTTTCAATCCCAACCTATTGTTTCTATGCATGTGCAACAGGGCAGGTCTCCAGCAACAGAAAGAAAACTGCCACTTCAGAAAGGACACTTGTGTGAATTGTTCATCCAAACATGATCTTCTGCCTCCCCTTTTCTCCTAAATCCCATCGCTTTTGGGTTTCTGTACCATCTCCCTTTCAGTGCCTGTCTCAGCCAGCCAAAGTCCAGTTAAAGAGCACCTGTTCTTGGAAGAAAAACACGAATCAGAACACAAAAACTGCCAATGTTTGCAAGTGCTGAGGTTCAAAAGTAGGAGGATTTTGACGTGAACATTACTGTCATGTTTAGAAAGCCCCACACAGCTGTGGGGGAGAAAGTACTGCTCACTGAGGAGTCCAGGCAGGGCTGGACCTGAGCTGCCTCTTTCACTTGGCAGTGGAAGGCAGGTTTGACCTCTGCTGAGGCAGGGTGCAGTGAAAGATCTCTTACAGTCATCCACAGAAAGCAAAACATAATAACACAATCTTTCTTTTTCTCTTCCCCCCCCTCCCTCCACCCCCTAAAATGCTATTCTGAAGTTTTCTGGAATGTAAAATGATGAAGCGAGGGAAAATATCTCCACATGCCCTCACAGGGAAGGGCTGACCCTCTGCAAGGGCCAAGGCTGGTGACAGAGCCCTGGGGGGACAGGAGGTGGCACAGCCTGGCCTGGGAGAGCCAGGGGAGCTCTGGAGCCCTGAGAGGATGGAACCCTGAGAAGCCAGGTCTGATCTCAGAGCCTGAGCAGGGGCTGGAGCAGGGACTGCCTGGAGTCCCTTCAGCCCAAACCACTCTATGATTCCCCAGTTCACTACAGCAGCACATGAGAACTGCACCGATGGTCTGAAAAACAACAACTGAGGGCATCCCAAGGCTGCTCAGAGGAGGTGGAAGGGCTGGATGGGCACAACAGGCTCCCTGTTAGGAAGGGCTTTGATTCTGCAACATCAGCTCCCGAGCAGGAACCTCTCTGAAAACTGGAGGTCTGAGGGGAAATGGAAGGCAAAAGCCTGCTCCTCCCCTGCCCTGCAGTTTTCAGGGTCACTGTGCTGGAAGGACACGTCGAGGCAGTGCCCTGAGCCCACGGAAAGCAGGGACACAAACTCCGGGGTCCCTGAGGAGCTCTCTCTTCACTTGCTGCTGCCTGACAGCTGCCTCCGTGCTCTGCTGCACCACAACGCTGCAGGACTTTTAAAGAAGCATTTGAAAAGAAACTAAGAGTATTTCTAGGTCAGGCTGTGATGGTTTAAGGTATTTTTTGTTCATTAACTTACTAATTATTTCTAATTACATTAAGTAAGTACAGAGAGGTAAAAATCACACTTTTTAATGACAAGCAGAAAACCTATCCTGGGTGACTAGTCACCTGATAATTTTGTAAAATTTCTATCTTGATAAACTGTTGTGAAGAGGAAGTGAAACACTTCCATTTCCTATTTAAAATCCAGCCAAAATACTTAAAATCATCAGGACTGTATCATGTGAGAGCTGTCTACACAAGATCTGAGCAAATAAAGTTTTGGAAATGAGAGAACTCAAATTGAAGCAATAAAGAAAACTAAACCACCAATGCATTAATTCAACCCAAGACAGTGGTTTCCTATGTTTTTCTCCTCAGTGAAAGCCAAATTCAGCGGAGAGAGGGCTGGTGTTGAGCTGGAGGTGACAGGAGGTCTCACAGCTCTCATACTCCAGACACCTTCACTAGTGGGTGTCTTCCTGCAATAAAAAAATGTAATATCACATTTTATGTAGCCTGTAAGCTGTCTGGGTACAGCAATTATCTTTCTTTAACAGCACTGAACACAGCAGGGGCTTATGTTTCTTCAGATCTTAAAGAATTACAAGTGGGGATGAGGGGTGGGGAGCTGGGCCCAGCCCCTCACTGCTGGAGGCAGCGTGGCAGGGGAAGGAAGGGCTGGAGGGCAGCGGAGCTGGATGTGTCCCCTTCCTCCTGATTAAAGCAGAGGATCTCAGCAGATAAAATTCTGGACCCATTCAGTCTATTTCAGTTGTTTGGAAAGGTTTTGTGGCTAAAAAAGCATTCTGAAATAAACCAAAGCCAAATGACTTCAGACAATTCTTTTTTCTTTTCTTTCTTTACTTTCCAATGTCTGTGTGGGACAACTTTCTACCATCCTCAAAAGACTTTCAAATGTTTGTTAGAAAAGAGGACCAGGCCCACCACCTTTGTAACAAAACCATAAATGCTTAGTTCTTACCAACACCCAGTGTACAGTCACAGGAACAAGCAGAGAACATGAACAGAATCACAGCATCAAGGAGTGGTTTGGGTTGGAAGGGACCTAAAAGATCACCCCATTTCACCTCCAGGTGGATTTGGCATTTTGGGCAGTTTTCTTAAAGCTGAGATGTCCTGTATCACTAATCCCATCAGAAAGTCTCTGCCTCACACGTGGGACACACCGTGGATGCTCCAGGCTCCACATGTAACCAACTGTGTGATCAACAAGGATTCTGGAACAAACAAATCCTTGGCTCTCTCATGGCCCTTTAGAAGTGCTTAGTGCTTCTCTCCTTCTGCCAGGCTCTGGTAACATCACTTTTATCTGCTTGTCTTTCAGATTTTGCATTTTCAAAATGGGGCTGATGCTGAGGGACACCCATTACTGGGTTTTTCTGAATAACCTTGGGTGAAACCCTTGGGTGAAAGATGGAAACTACGGAAAGCAGCAGGAGTGCTATGGATGTTCTGAAGGGAGCACATGGGGGAGGTTTTGGGCGTTTTTGTTTGGGTGGTTTTGGTTTTTTGGGTTTTTTTTTTGTTGTTGTTGTTGTTTCTTTGTTGTTTTTGTTTGTTTGTGGTTGGTTTTGTTGTTTTGGGGGGGTTGTTTGGTTTTTTGTAAGAAACTTCTTCTGTAGAGGACCTAACACAACCCTGCCTGCACCCATCCCACCTCCCCCAGACAGGGTCCATTGGCCTGGGGAGAAGGGGCCCTGCTGTCCCAGTGTGACAGCACAACATCCAGACTGAAAACCCCTCCAGCCAGAGATGTCTTACGGGCTTGCAGCCACTCCTAAGTTCCTGTGCTTTGTTACTTAAGGCACGACATGACAGTGAGGTTTAATCACACTTGACATTTAGCTTGAGGTACAGTAAGTACACCTAAATCACCTCTTTGGCCAAAAGTGGCTTTGATGTTCCCATGGGAGACAGTTATTGTTGTCTTCAAAGGTTAAACCCTGCCTAACTCCGGGAGGTGGAATGACAGGAGCTCAGGGATGAGGCAGGAAAGCCTCTCGAGTGATCACCTACACCAACAGCATTTCTTCCACCCAACTTATCACGACTGTAACAGTAACTTGCAAATATATCCTGTTTGAAAAGATTTCCCGGAGAAGGGAGAGCTTTCCTGCTTTGCAGACACCAGTGTTACAGTGTTTTTGCAGAGCACATATTAAAATGCATTAAGACATAACTAGGGTTGTCTCCATGTTATGCTGCTATTCTTAAGCTGTTATGTTACTAAGCCACATTGGCATTTTCCAACTTCCCTTTGATGTTCTCTCTATTATCTTTTTATAGCATAATCACACATTTTGGTATGTCGAAGATCAAAGGGAAGCTGGAGCTTCTAAGGCTAAGCCTGGATATGGGGCCTGTAACTAACTGAATTCATTATATTTAATAATATTCTCTAAGGAATGGCAGGGTGAAGTCATATGAAATAATAAACATGAAGGTAAATAGTGAAAAACTACGGGAGTAAGTTTAATGGCAGTTTTGTTTTATGCTTCCCTTAAGTTCCTGCATCAACCCTGTCACCCTGCACTGCAGGAGTGATGAGACTCCCTGACACTCAGGCTCTGACACCTGGCTGTGACAGCTCTCAATACTCCAAATTCTTCACTTTAGTAGCTCTCTCACCTAAAATTATAAAATTTTTAATAGACTGCGATACTCTTACAGAGATTGTTTTGAACAAATGTTCTGCATTTGATAAACAAATTGAGGCACTTAAAAATATTCTCAGAGTAGACAGGTGTAAATAAGAAAACAGGTCTTTATAAGGAACTTAATTCCTTTAGGCACCCTGGAACTCCTATGTCAAAAACACTCATCTTCTGGCAGGCTTGGTAAGATTAAAATTAGTTCTAGCTGGCGTCACCAGAAAGCTGTAACACACAGCTGAATGACAGTCCAAAAAGGTGTAAAATTCTCTTCTATTTTAGAAGGGACAAAGAAATGTATTCTAACTTGGTCCTTGTGGCTGAATGCTCACTGATGAGTGAAAGTGCAACCCTACCAATTACCTAAGCACTGGCTCTCAGCAAACAGCCCTGAATTGCACAGCCAGCTGTCATCAAGGGCTCGCTTTTCACACTGACAAACTGGAAGTTAATCTGAATAAACCTGTAAAGTGTGCTACCTGAACAGTGCTACAAACCTCTGTGCAGGCACAGCTGCTAAGGACAGCAGCCTTCCTCTGGCTAGATATCTCTGGGGTGTAACCCAAGCAGGGTGGGGAGTTACTCACTGCTCAAGTGCAGTGCCCAGCTTGATGCAGCTGCTCCCACTGGCCTGTTCCAGAGGGAAATGGAGCAGGTCAGAGTCAGTCACCTTCACAGCAGCTTCAGGGAACTTCTCCCACTCCCCACAGAGGGGGCTGGAAGCTGTGCTGCCAAATCTTTCAGTTCAGCAACAGGGCCAAGAGAGGGAGGGCTGGGAGGGGCAGCTCTTCCAGGGCCTGTCAGAAAGTAAAAAGTGTAAAGAAAATAGGAAATTGCTGTCCCCTGTTTCTGCAGGTTCTTGGAGTATAGCACCAATGGAAGCATCAGCATGGGGAGACACAAGACACGAAAATGGGGCAGAAATGTTTTCTCCTGAACCTGAAACAACCTGGAATGGCTTCACAGCTGGCAACTGCCAGCTGGGAATAGGTCATTTCCTAAATGACCCCAACTACCCTGCAGGACAACACCTGACTAATGTGAAAGCAATGTAAACACAACTGAATTAAAATGTTCTAAACTTAAGTCCACCAAAGAGCTTGATGTGGCTTTGCCAGACCACTGTAAATCACACTTCTCAGAGTAACTTCCTAAGAGTCTCTTTTACAGCCAAGCCCTAACCTGAAAATAACTCTGCCCTTTCTGCACTGGCATTTCACGGATCAGGAATCACCTTCACGTTGCTCAGGCAACACCTACACTTGCAGCAAGAGGGCAAACAGCACTCCCAAGTGCTTGCCAGAGGGGCATCCACGTTATGGGCAGCAGCTGCAGACCACACTGGATTGGAGGACTGGGAAATGCAGGTGGAACTCAGCCAGGACCAAGGAGATAACCCCTGGTTATTAAACTCAAACAACCAAAAGCCATCAGGCAATCCAGTGCAACCCAGCATCTGAGAGATGTCACTTGCAGAAAACGATTTGTGCTGATCTCTACCTGTGTGTAACTGAAATTCTTGGTAATTACTGGAGAGAAGGTTAAAAGCTCCTGAAACTTTGGTACTCTTGTGTTAGCCGGAATTTTCTCCTGAAGCCCCACAACCAATGACAAATACTATACTGACCTAGCCTTTAGAAACTGCAGTTTAACAGGAGAGGCAAAAAGAAGTTTGCCTTTTTTTTAATTCCATCAATTACATGAGATCCATCCACATCTCACGTGCATATAACATGCAACTTTTTCCTTGAGTTTTCCTGAGAAAGCCCTTGAGCCTTCTAACACCCCAGCACACTGCACACACTTGGTCCTCTCTCAACTCAAAGCTTTTAACATTCAGCACTTAAATCCACAAAGAATAACCAGGAAATCAGCTTAACACCCCAAAGGTGAAATTCCTCTCACCCAGTGCTGCTCTGGCTCGGACACAAAACCATCAGATGCCCAGGCAGGAAACCACTCTGAGGGGTGGAGTTGGCCACTCTGAATCCTGCCCCAAGTGCTGGGATGCTCAGAAAACGTGAGAAATCCACGTGGAGAATGAACTGAGGGTTCAGACCTGCCTGCCACTGACGCCGAACATCCCAAACCCTTCTCCCGGCTTCCCCGTGTGCTGGAATCCAAACAGTGGATCCAGGGAGTTTATTTTTAGAGTGCTGTTCAATTAATCTTGGTTCTCTTGATAGACAACAGAGAACTAGTCTTGCAGCTCTGCATTAAGCACGCTCATTTTTTATCTCTATTTATTGTACAATAATTTAACTTTATTGAAGTGAGGGTTTAAGTCCCCAAGGCAGATTGAAGTGCTGAGCCTGGGTATTCCAGTGCAACAGCAGTCCTTGTGCCTGTATTAGTGCCAAACTTCCCTGAAACACTAACTTTCAACCTAGCAGCTCTTGTTCAGTGTGTAAAATTTCAGCATTTAAAGGTATACTTTTTGAAACATGCAAAACATCCACCATTTTCCACAAAATACCTGTTTCTCTTAAAAGATTCACCATTATTTGAATGATTTCTCAGCACCGTTATTTATTTTATAAAAAGGACTCCCAAACAATTGTCTCTGTGATAAAGTCTGCTTGATGAGACTGACAGCTGGTACCAAGTATCCCTAGGGAATACTCCCAACTGCCATTACACTTCATCTATGATCCAGTCAAGAGACAGAATTTAATTAACTATTTTCTATCCAGAAAGAAACACATATAACCTTAAACATTTGTAAAGCCCAAATGCAAATGGCTGTGTATGAAGATCATGAGCTCAACACTAAAATTAGTATTTCTCCAAAAAGCAGTAAAATTTGACATTCTCTGAAGATTTTCAACTCCACATACAGGATGTGGAACAAGACAGGAACTGTTATTCTAAGGCTTTGAAAAAGAAACTAGAGTTATACCCTTCCTCAAAGGGAGCTCGGATTTTAACAGGTTTGCAAAAGTATTGCAAACCACTAGAAGTTGCCTGTGTTCTTGGCAGCAAAGCCTGTCTTGAGGACACGGAGTAGGAAATCATGATAAAGGGTAACACAACCTTCTGTTGTGCACAGGGCTCTCAGGATGGGATTAAAGAAGAGGTTTTTGTGTGGCAGGTTCAGAATGAAACAGCCCCACAGTGAGGCCTGGGAGTGCTGAAAGGCACAGAGCAAAAGCTCTGTGGCTCCTCGGGAGCTCTGTGTCACTGCTGGAGCAGTGGGTGACACCGTGGGGCACAGGAAAATGCCATCTGGCAGTTTTGGGTTGTTATGCCCAAGTGGAAAAAACGTTACAGTAAGGTAGGAATATGCCCTTCTCCAAAATAATGGGAATTGCAGCTTCCAGCAGAGCATTGCCTTGTTTGTTCCTGTGGTAAAGCACTCCTTGGGTGCCTCCTAAATGTGCTGGAAATCAGCTGAAGAAAAAACTGGGTTGTTGTTTTTTGGTCCTTTTTGGTGAGGATTTAGAAGTCACTTCTCCTGCCATATCAGCAAAGCACCATGATCCAATCCCAGCAGATCATTATCAATCCAGAGGGTGAGGTTTTCAAAGCTGCCAGTGGGATTCAGATGCACAACCCTAATTTATTTAAGAGGAGCTGTAGTTCCAAGTCTGGACTTGAAAGCAAAGTTATATATGTATATACACACACATACCTACGTGTCTGACAACACAACCAAAGGCAAGGGAGGGTTGTTTTGACAAAAACAGTGAAGACAAGAACAACAAACCTATAGGGAACAATAAATGTAATGGATTACTGATAATGTCAGAAACGTCTGGATGGCTCCAGCTAGAGAAACCCACTACAGGCTTGTTTATACTGAAACAAAGCAATATATAATACACTGGGCATTTGGGTTTTCCTGTTTGTGAAAGAAACTCGAGCCATTCTGTGTTTCCTTTGCATCTCATAGTATCACTGGAGGTAACCATTAAGCTCATTTTACTTGTGAATAGGTTGAGACATAAATCCAAGGTTACAGACAAAATCTCTGATTCAGCAAAGCACTTAAGCACATGCTTAGCTGTAAACACATGTACCATCCCATAAAAGTAAAGATAATCATGTGCTTAAGTGCTTTGCTGAATCAGGGCCAAAGACAATAGCAGAGCCAGGAGGAGAAGCCAGGCATCACTAAAACAACTAGACAACTTCCCCTGCAACATAAATGTTATAAAAAGGAATAGATCATAAAGAGGATGGTTATGACTTTTTAGAAGAGTTAAGAACAGCTGTCACAAGGTGGGGGGTAGGGACTGAGAATAAACAGGCATTTTAATATTGGTTTTCACAGCATCCTTAAGAAAGCAGAAGGTAATTTGCTTCCTATTTCATCTCAGGCCACTCTTCAAACCTGCTTCCTCACTCGAGGAAAATCACGGTGCATTACCTAGCAGCTCTGCTAATTGATTTAAGACTGATCATCCTTCATTACTGGATCTTTGACTATTAAAATGATAAAGAAAGAGCAGGCAGGTGAGTGAGAGCAGCAACTAGGTGACAAGTAGAGAACATCAACATTTTTCTCACTGGTATTTTTGTTAGGTAGAAAACAATCATTTCCCTCGGCATCCCTTTCTGTTCAGAAGTGACCAAGACACCATGAAGGGCACGGCAGTGTTCTCAGCACACTGAAGCCCTGCTGCCACAGGCAATTCAGCCACCAGCCACGTTGGGATGCTGCCATTCACAGCCCAGCCCACGTCAGGCTGCCCAGCCCTCTCCTGGGCACAGGTGCCTGCCTGACACAGCCCCACACAAAGCAGCTCTGCCCACCCCCACGGGCTCGGGGCTCCTGCTGAAGTCTGAGGGATGAAACTGGAGGTGCAGAAAGCTCTTGGGGAAAGCTCTGATTTGTTCAAACAGCCCACTGTATGGTTTTAATAGATTTTCTGAATACATTTCAGAAACCTTGCAGGATTTTTTGGGGTCAGGTATCTGCTCTGCATTTCTTTTAGATTGGAAACTGTCTTAAACTATCCAATTCAATGTTTCTCCTATAAAGCCCTGACTTGCAATTACTCTCCCTTTCTCTGCAGCCAAAAGTGCTGTTATCTGGATTCCCTGAGAGGAGCAGCAGGTACCTCGGTGCTAACCACACATTTGGTTCACATTAACTTATCTCCCCCTTGTGCAGGGCCATAAAAAGTTAATTGGAATATGCAGCTCCAACACACACCACAACATGAGCTGGGCCAGCCAACACTAAAACCCAACCGTGTGGCAGCTCTGCTTGGAAACAAACTCAAACCTGTCAGGTCTCATTTGGAGAAAGCAAAAAAGGCAGAGAAATTGAGCCAATATCTTGTTTCTTCTGGTGTAACCCTGCAACTTCCTATGGGACACCACACATCACACAAACCCAACTCTGCTGGAGGCAGACGGGAAGCTCCTTCTCCAGCTCTGCCCTGTGACACAAGGCAAAGTGTGATGAAAGAGGTAAATCAGGGCTGCCAGAGCTGGTCAGGACAGAGCAGAACTGAGCCAAGCAGACCCTGCTCCTTCCCTTCACCAGGGGTTTCCCCAGCAGCATTCCCTGGAGTCCAGGGCCCCTGACCAGCAGTGCTGTAAAGCAGATGTGCAGTTTGGAACTGGCTTCTTCAGTCAGCAGCATCAATAAAGCAAACCTCTGGGCTTAGGGGATGCCTCACAGCCCAACTTATGTAGTCATTTCCTTCTTGGCATCCTAATGAACAGCTTCCTACTCTTCAAAATTATTTTTAATTAGTTTTGATTAAAGAATAAATTAACAATTAACCCCCCATCAGTGATAATAGAATTGGAAGTGCTCACAAATCCTACAGTTTGGGAGCCAGAGGTTAAGCATAGCTCAGTAAATCCACCCATCCCTCCATCCCTCCCTCCATCCGTCCATCCGTCCGTCCGTCCGTCCGTCCGTCCGTCCGTCCGTCCGTCCGTCCGTCCGTCCGTCCGTCCGTCCGTCCGTCCGTCCGTCCGTCCGTCCGTCCGTCCGTCCGTCCGTCCGTCCGTCCGTCCGTCCGTCCGTCCGTCCGTCCGTCCGTCCGTCCGTCCGTCCGTCCGTCCGTCCGTCCGTCCGTCCGTCCGTCCGTCCGTCCGTCCGTCCGTCCGTCCGTCCGTCCGTCCGTCCGTCCGTCCGTCCGTCCGTCCGTCCGTCCGTCCGTCCGTCCGTCCGTCCGTCCGTCCGTCCGTCCGTCCGTCCGTCCGTCCGTCCGTCCGTCCGTCCGTCCGTCCGTCCGTCCGTCCGTCCGTCCGTCCGTCCGTCCGTCCGTCCGTCCGTCCGTCCGTCCGTCCGTCCGTCCGTCCGTCCATCCATCCATCCGTCCCTCCATCCATCCCTCCTCCTGCAGCCACACCCCTTCTTACTAATCCCGCCCAGCCATGATGCTTTTCCTGAGCCAGACCTCAGGGAGCACCATCCTCTCCTCCATCCCCACCCCGTGGTGAGTGACCACCACCCCAGAGAGCCCTCCAGGAGTAAAGCACCCCTCAAGCAGTGACCCAGCACCACGAGTCAGGACAAAACCCCTTCCACAGCATTCGACACAAGCAGAGATTTAATGAGTTTGGCACTCAGAGCTTCTAAATCAAAGTGTAAGGTCTGAATTTCTGGTTTGTTTTTCATAGGATAAAAGTGTTTCCCGTGCCCTGAGTGCTCCAGTTCCTTACACACCCCGAGTTCAGTCATGTCAAGGTTCTCCCCCCATGCTGCCTCTGTGCAGGTACAACACCAACCTGCCCTTTCCCAAGCTCTGCCAAGATTGCCAAGCTCCTCAGAGGAACATCCTGCTCTGGCTGAGGAGATGCACAGCACTCTCACAATAAAGCAGTCGGCGTTTGCAGTGCTACAGAAATATAAACAGGCTGCACTCAACATAATTCAGTAAAAGGCGTTGCAGTGCTCCTGCAAGCAGGAAGAAGCAATAGTCCTGACAGAAAGGGAGCTGCTGACACGAGATGCTGTTCAGCACTGCTCTGGAGTCTGCACAGTGAGCACCAGGGAAGGAGCAGATAAAGCCTGGCCAACCCTCAGACACACAGAGCAGATAGAGCCTGTCCATCCCTCGGACACACAGAGCAGACAGAGCCTGTCCAACCCTCGGACACACAGAGCCAAGGTCCTGTCTGGGCTGTGCACTCTGCACAGAGATCCCCATCTGCCCAGAAGGGAGGATGTGTTTCATGGCATTAGATGGTGTCATGAGAGGCACTTCCAAAGGTATTTCCTCAAACTCCACTGTTATCTCTGAACACACTAGTGTAAATAACAATATCCATTATGTCAGTGCTTCATTCAACACACAAAGATAACTTCTTCTCCCTTCCCAAGAGGAGGCAGCGTGATAGCAACTGAAAAGGCCATCAGAAGCCATGACTCCAACAACAGTGTGAATAATCTCATACCATCAGGTGAGCAGCCCAGGAAGGCAGATCATTAGACAGCCCTACCTGCCCCTCGCTGCGTCACCGTACCATCCACTCCTTACGTGAAGGATGGCACACGCTCATTTCCCTTTTATTGAGTCAAAAATAAGACAGTAATTGGATTGAGGCTTTCAGGGGAGAGGGGAGGGGAACAGGATCTTCTTAGACTCCCTAATGCCAATCTTCATGACCTGTCTGATCTCTCGGTAAATGCCACATATAGGTTAATCCTCACAAATCCTCAGTACGACCTTGTCAAATCAAACTGTTCATCAGTTTGTTCGGGGGCCACTAGATAAGAATAAACAAATGAACTCATGCTGCATGTCTCCCAGCTGTCACTTAGGAGTGCTTATAGACAAGGTCTTTTAGTGGGCACCCTGCAGCAAAAGAACTCTGACTGGAAGACGTGAGACATGAACAGATTACCTGCTTAACTAACACACCTGTGAGCACCCTGCACCTGAAAGATACACACACTTACCCACCTCGCTCTGTGTGCCCTGAGCATCCTGCTTTCTCCCTGATTTTCCTAATTTTAAATAATATTTATTTGTAAAAGACATGCATGCATCCAGAGCAGAAAGTATCCTAATGTAATGCTGGAGGAGTGTGTTTCTCGGATGTGCCTTAGACATCAAATTGCTCCTTTTCCATCCAACCCAGTTAAACTGCAGCAGTTCCTCCCTGCCTCCCACGGACTCCCTGCTTGGCCACTGAGCCTCTTCTGGGGCACGGGGGGTCATTTACCCCCTTTAACCTCAGGGCCATCAGAAGAGCTCCTGCTGTCTGCTCCACCTCTGCTGCTGCCTGTGCTTGGACTGATGCCATCCATCTCCTCCGCGCTGGCCTGCAGCCACCCACCAGATGGCAATGACTTTTAGATGGAGCGGCGTAATTCTGAACGAGTGACCCAAAAGGTGGAAGGTTTCGTAGCCCACTGCCTGCCCTCTGGCCCCGACATCTGTGAACTTGCCCTTTTCAGAACAGGGCTGCAGGCACTGAAAATTACACGCACAGCATCATCAGGAGGTTTGGGTTTCTCCCACTTCTCACAACCTTCAAAACCCAGCACTACTGTGTCACACTCCAGCTGCTCACCTACCCACAGCCTGCCATTGTGTCAACACCCAAAGAGTACAGCTTGAACTGTTGCTTGTCATGTGTCTGCCTGTCATCTTGTCTCTCAAGCACCTTTGCAATTTCCATCGTGCTCTCTCTTCACGAGCTGAGGAAAGTCTAGTCAAAATCTATTGTCTGTCCCTCGTGTCTTAGGAGAGAGTTCAGTGTAACCCAGAAACTGCTGCAGTCTACAGCGTGGGTTTGGTCCTTCTCTACCACAACCTTGTTCCGTCTAGGTATGACTCACCACAACCATTTTGTTGTTTCTACCAGTCCATCCTTCTTCAGGTAGTGATTACAATTTAATTTATATTTTGAAGGTGAAAATTTGTGGGTACAAATACACTGCAAAGTACTTGAAGAACCCAAAAGCCTCTGTGCACATATTTTTCCCCATACACGATATCCCACTTAATCCCTAAAAAAGCACATGTCCCCCTGTGTGGCCTGCCTTCTATGGCATTCTCTGTGGTTTGGGGTTTTTCTCCTTTTTTCTCCTGTTGCAGGATATGTCAGATTTCAAAGGTCTTTGCTTTCATGTACTTCGTCCCCAAGACCATGATCACAGCAGTTGGTCCTGAGGCCAAGAAGCAAAAAAAAGTTGTGCTCTTTTCTGAACCACGGAGGTCTCTCAGGAATCACATGAAGATCCCCTCTTTCAGGAGCTGAACAAAGGAAAACAGCCCTTCTGGTCCTAGGAAACTGTTCATTGAATTTCTAAATTACGTAAGGCTTTGGCTCAAAAAGCACCTCAGCAGAGAGACACAGCAGGAACCGAGTAACAGGACTGCAGTGAAGGGCAAACCCCTGGATGTGCCAAGAGAATGGGAGCAAAAGGAAGGAGTGATAGAAAGAGAAAAAAAAAACAACCCAAAACCCCCAACAAACCGCCAAAACAAACACCAGCCAATCTAACATATTTGTCATCGTGCTTTGTGAGGCAGTAAAACAGGCATGTGGAAAAGGCTGAAGTTTGTGCATAACTATCCCATCTGCAGACTTTCCCAGCTCCATCATTAATCACCGGGTCCCTCCTCCACAGGCCTCATAACAAACCCCAGCCACCAAACCCCAGCGCAAATCCTGCGCTCGGCCCCGCCGTGTGAAACAGACAGCTGACTCTGGGATTACTCTTTATGTTCAGAAACACGAATAAATCACACACCATCAAGTTTATCATTTTTTCTCCTCAGAGAAATATGAAATATTACAGATCATCTTCACTACATCAGTTTCTTCACAGTCTATTAGCAAGCAAGGTCTATTTTTCATATAATTTACCAAACCACTGGTCTAATTTCTCTTATTTCTTTTGGAGCAGGAAACATATACAGAGCATGTTCTCCTGTTACACATCACTCACAACCAACCTTCCTGTCTTCCATTCCAGGGTTCCAAGAAGTTGTTGGAGTTGGCTAGCAGCTCGAGGTGGTTCAGATCTTGGGTTACTTTACAGAGATTCTATGAAAAAAGCTGACTATCACAAATAAAACCTATCATCAAATAACTTCAGGATGTTTCAAGCTGGATGCTCAGAAAAAGACCTATTCCCAAACAGCAGCTCTGAAGGGCTGGCAGGTTTTGTGGTGTAAGAGAGGAATGTTTGCAGTGGTTTCTGAAATGAGCTGTGCCCTCACGATCTTACTTCACAGAGAAGACTCCTCTCACTGACTCCCTGCCAAAAACCCCCACAAACCCAACAAAAAAACCCCAAACAACAAAACCACAACCATGAGAAACCCCACAGACCAGGAAAGAGGCTGAAACTCCCCAAGAACTCCCCTCTCAGTTTAAAAAAATACCTCGGGCAGTTGCCTCAACAAACAGACTGAGGGCACAGCGGGCACGGGCCAGGGCATGTGGTCCCTTTGTCCCTCCCCACCCAGTGAGGTCTGGGCTGCAGAACAGCACATCCCACTGGAACTGCTCTGAGAACACAGGAAGGACTCCAGAGCCCAAGGCCACCAGTTTGGTCGTTTCACCAAGACCATGAGATCAACTATTACTATAAAAGTAGCAGAAGTTAAGGTGAAGTTGGTAGAGTCTTTCCTTACATCAAAACCCTTGTATTAAACATTTTCTGCCCAAGTGGGATGTGATTTGCCTTGCTAGGAACAGAGCAGAGAGAAACAGGTTAAAATACAGCCAAAATAATAGGAGTCAGGAGACACAGGCCTCATCTTTTCCCATTGCAGTTCTGTAAGGGGAAAAAAATTCACAAAAATCTGCAGTATGTCAACCTTCTCCCCTTTTTTTTTACCCCTAAAAAATTCAGTCTCCCTGGAGAAGCAAAGAAAGAGGCTGAAAGGATTTCACATTGAACCACTGCAACAATTGCCACGATTTCTTCCCTACCAGCTGAAGAGTGAATGGCATGAGTCCAACCTTGGGCAAGGGGAAGGAGGTGACTTTCACTTCCCCAGGCTCTGCCTGCAGCCTGCAAGAAAGGCTGGGCTGGAGAAACAATTTGGGAGATCTGCAGATGGAGGAAGCTCTCGAATGCCACGACTGCAGCAAGAAATGCTGCTTGTGAAAAAAAATTCTTAGCACGGTTGCCAGGCTTGGACACTGAAATAACAAATATATATGCAAAACACAAAGACTTCAGAAACTTCAGACATAAAACTTCAGAATTTTCTTCTTCATAAAGCAAAAATGAGACCCAGCTCCAAGTGTAGACAGAAAACTCTAATGGTAAATTGGGAATGTTATTTTCTGCCTCACTTGCATGGGCCAGACAGATCAAGCTGGCAGCTGCCAGCTCCTGGAGGGACTGGTGTGCTCGTGTTGGTGAAGCCTTGCATCAGCTACAAAAGAAGGAACTATTGCTTTTCTTCTCAGGGCTTCTACTGGTAATAAACTGCAAATCTCCTCCTCCATTCAGCCTGACCTCCAGGGGCATTTTCACAGGTGGGTCTTGGTGGCTCTTGCACTCAGACCCGGTCACGCGTGCTCCAAAGCCCAGAGGGAGCATTGGCTGCTCTGGCCCCTAAATGGGACCGGTCACGCCGGATCTGGGACAGGGGACAGGGGCCCTCCCGCCCCTCTGCGGGTTTAATCCACTCCAGCAGGATGTGCCAAGGCAGCAGAGCACCACAGGAAAATAGAACACACGAGGGCAGTGCCCTGCATTCAAACATTACCTGTCCACTGACTGCTCAGGGTCAGGTGGGGTTGTAGTAACCTGAGTTATTTCTCGGGCTTTTTTTGCTCATAATTTCCAATTCCCCTGAACTGTTGACTCTCAAAATCACTTAGTAGCACAAGTCTTTTGCTCCTTCTTTGCACAGGAACAACCACACTATAACATAAAACATTTATTCCACAGTCAAACGTGTATTCAAAACATTAGCTCCAGCAAAAGAAACAACCAGACACAAGAGCTTTCAGTTCCATTCCCAACAGAACACTTAGTAAGAAGAGAATGACTTTATCAACAAGCAGTAAAAACCTTAGTTTCCCATGTCTGAAAGAGATTTCATTAAATGCTTCCCTTGACTAGGTGCAGATCATTATGTTTCTCATAGACTGTAAGCAATGTGAGCCTGTGTCTGCACCACGAGGCCTGAGCCCTGACTGACAGCTCTAGAATTACAATAAATACTGCAGGAGCACCAGCAGTGCTTTTCTAGGAGCCCCCTGCCAAACAGAGAGCTTCCTTGCAGAGAACAAACCAAACCCAAACACAAACCTGGAAAAGCTCCAGTTAATGCTGTTTCTCAGATAAGAAGGACACTCATCAGGCAAAGCCACTTCCCATTCCCCATCCCTGCAGGATTCAGGCTCACACCCCGGGACACGCTCCCTGTCCCCAGCCACAGCCTCTGAGGCTTCTCACCTTCCCAGCTCCTCCCAGGCCACCAAGGATGCACCAAAGGGAGGTCCCTGTCTGACCCTGAGGAGGGCTGAGCCTCCCCAGCCTGCCAGCCCACCCAGCCCTGTTCCACCCCCCCAAACCAATCCCCTCCTTGCACAGGGATGGGAGCTGCCCGAAACGTCTCCAAGGGTTGGGCTGCATTATCCACGCACTGACTCCCTGGCAGTGATAAAGGCCACAGTGATGGTGAAAAAAGCGAATTCACAGCCTGAGAAGGATTAATCTTGCTACTGTAAAACATCTTGGCTACAGCGAGGGTTAGCCAGTCATGGGACAGACGCAAGCCAGAATTAAACCAAGTGCTTACAGAAAATTATGCTTTTCTTACAAAGACAGAAGGGGGCAAACAACTGTTTAATGACATTCTTTGCTACATGTTTTACTTAGAAATCAGTGATACCCTGAAAGGTGTGAGGGTGGTACCTTACTCCTCCTCCATTTCCTTCCACACTCAGAATGCTCAGGCAGTCCTGATTCAGGCAAGGAAACTGCACCATTCTGGGCAAGCGAGGCAAACCCACCTCCAACTCCACCACTACTGAGAATTGTCTCAAAAGAGAAGATTCAGTCTTTTCCAGCCCAATAGCATTTCTCACTTGCAGGCGAGTCACTCACTAGGAGCTGTGCCCACTTTCTGCAACACTGCTTTGTCACAACAGCTCCCTCCTGGACCCAAAAGCTGCAGCAATGCCCAGGGACCAGGGAACATCCTCCAGCACGGCTGGAGTGTTGTCCTGTTTTTGCTAAGCCTTCTGTTATAACCTTGGAGTCAGAAATTCTCACGCACTTTCATGTAAACAATAGCCATTGTTTACTCAACTGTATTTTCTGTTTTCATTCCTTTTGTGATAAGAGAAAGTTTGATGAGCATCCTTTTTCTCCAGTGGGATTGGAGAGGAAGTGACACGTCCTCCAATCCCTTGTGGAGTTGAGAAACCTATAAAGTACGAGAAATGTAAATAAAGTCCTCTTTTTTTCCTCTTCCTGCTGAACCTAGCAGGTTTGAGAGTTTCCTTTATTGTGCCTTTACCAGCACACTGGAGAACTCAAACAAACCTACACCACTTCCAGCAGGAGGGCCAGGTTACAGCTCACAGCCATGCAGCACACACAGGAACCTAAATGCTCTGTCACTGCACTCAGTTTGCAGGAAAGGTTTGGAAAACAGCAAAAAGTAACGTGCAAATATCAGTGCAATTCCCATTTTCTGTGCAGCCCTTTGTAACCAGGGTGTCCCTCAGAAAGGAACGTGGCCATTACAGGTACGAGGCAGTGCTGCCAGGGAAGGACAGCAGGACACCTGCAGGAGCAGGCTGGGGTCTCCCCATGGATTTTTCCAGGTCCTCAGAATCAGAGCAGCAGAAGGCAATGCAGATGCAGCAGCACAGCTGCAGCATTTTCTGGTTTAGCTTCATTTTTGTCACTCCTTAAGGCATGTTTGAACACTATCTGTGAATAACACTAGTGAAAGTTGTATGTGTGCATGAAGGAAAAGCTCTTCCCTTTCTTTGGTGCCAGCCAACACCACCAGAACACTCCACAGACACCCACATCTTAGGGGAAAGGAAAGCAAATGGAAAACAGTTCCATACTAAAATACAGCCAGTGATCACTCAGAGGCTCTTAATGCTGCAGCTCTGATTGCCCTTACACGCCAGCAGAGACAAAGGAATGCAATTTGACTGTGCATTCCTAAGAGGAAATTATATTCCCCTCTCTCTGTCTTTCTTAAGCATTTGCAGTTTTTCAGAAAATGACATCAACAATATAAATCACCTGGGCCTAATACAATGGACAAAGCCAGAGTAATCAATTCTTATTTATTAATCAGCCTCTGTCATGATGTTCCATAATCATTAAACCCCGGTTTGGACACAATAATAATGAAGCTAACAGAACTAATGCAATTTGTGGTGAGTAAGATGTTGGCAATAACATTGCTTGATAACAATACAGTAAGGCAAACAGGTCTTGGTTGTAAGAAAAGATATTAAAATAGACAAAAACACACCAAGTAAAGGAGGTATTAGATATTTCTGAGATGTTATTTTAAAAAAAAAAAAGAAACAAGAAGAAGATAATAATGTTAGAGACCAATCTGCATCATCAGAAATGAAGGGCTTAGGGTTATATAAAATCACAGACACAGGAACAGCATCTGAACATCCTCACAGAATCTAAATACAGAGTGAGGTTACAAGAGTCAGATGAAGGAAAAAATGAACATTTCTCTTGGAAGAAAATCCTTTTAATTACAAAAGTAGTCTGCCTGGGACAGTGCCATGGAAAGCCTGCAAATCCCAGCTATTTGTGCTCACCAAAACCAAGAGCCACCCCCATAACTCTTGGCTACTTCCTTTGACTCGCCTGCGTGAATAGAAGAGCTTAAAAAATGGACCAGGGAGAAAACCACAAAGCAAGGAATGGTGCTTAGATCCTTGGGAGCAAAGTCTGCTGCAAACGCCACGTTGCTGGGGGTGCTTTTAGTTCTCAAAAACATCCTTGTTCCAATGATCAGAGGAATTTCTGGGTGAGAGGGATCACTGCACCACAGAAGGCACAGTTCAAAGGGACAGCAAGCCACACAGAATAATTCTGTGGCAATATGACCCCTTGAAATGCTCAGAGCAGCAGAGCCCTGCACCTTAAAAATCTCAACTACTAAAAAAGACAGAGTGGAAAAAAAAGGAAAAGAAAGAAAAAAAACTTGTTTATAATAAAGACTACATTCTGTAGCAATTTCCTAGATTCCTGGGGTTAGAAATCTAGATTGCCAATGGATAAGTGAGCCTTAAAATCACATCCCTGCTGACAAAAATTCATTTCTTATAACCGTCTCCATTTACCGGAATGTTGAATCTTTCCCATGGGGAAGGAACAAATGAAAATGTTATTTCTCTGCTCATGAACTCATACCTTTCTGTCTGCTTTTCACTGTTGGCAATTTCATTCTCTTCCAAATTTGACTAAAGCCCATGACCTGGGGGAAATAATGTCTATATAAT
>VYXC01012519.1:206464-220882 GCA_013397175.1 Platysteira castanea | reverse complement strand
GTGCCTCGGCCACCGCCGTGCCCCTGGAATTCCAGCGGGAGCATCCGCGGGGCTGCCAGGTGGGATGGCACTGCCCGCCCCAGCAAAGTGCCTTGTTATTGCTTTTTCCACTTGGCATGGGGTGGCAAAGCAGCAGGCGGGCTTGGGGATTAATAATTGTAATAATAATAATAATAATAATAATAATAATAATAATAATAATAATAATAATAATAATAGAGTCTCCTTTGAAAGCAACAAAACTAAAATAAAATTAAAGAAAAAACAATCCATGCCTAATGGCAAAAAAGATGCTGTGGCACCCCATTCCATAGGTTTATTTTCACTGTCCTGTGGAAAGAACTAGTCACAACTGGTAGCAAATTAATGGTGTGAGAGAGGCAAGCAGAAACATCCTGCCACTGTGGCTGAGCAGCTTAATGGCCCTAAAGCTGCCCNAAAAAAAGAAACAAGAAGAAGATAATAATGTTAGAGACCAATCTGCATCATCAGAAATGAAGGGCTTAGGGTTATATAAAATCACAGACACAGGAACAGCATCTGAACATCCTCACAGAATCTAAATACAGAGTGAGGTTACAAGAGTCAGATGAAGGAAAAAATGAACATTTCTCTTGGAAGAAAATCCTTTTAATTACAAAAGTAGTCTGCCTGGGACAGTGCCATGGAAAGCCTGCAAATCCCAGCTATTTGTGCTCACCAAAACCAAGAGCCACCCCCATAACTCTTGGCTACTTCCTTTGACTCGCCTGCGTGAATAGAAGAGCTTAAAAAATGGACCAGGGAGAAAACCACAAAGCAAGGAATGGTGCTTAGATCCTTGGGAGCAAAGTCTGCTGCAAACGCCACGTTGCTGGGGGTGCTTTTAGTTCTCAAAAACATCCTTGTTCCAATGATCAGAGGAATTTCTGGGTGAGAGGGATCACTGCACCACAGAAGGCACAGTTCAAAGGGACAGCAAGCCACACAGAATAATTCTGTGGCAATATGACCCCTTGAAATGCTCAGAGCAGCAGAGCCCTGCACCTTAAAAATCTCAACTACTAAAAAAGACAGAGTGGAAAAAAAAGGAAAAGAAAGAAAAAAAACTTGTTTATAATAAAGACTACATTCTGTAGCAATTTCCTAGATTCCTGGGGTTAGAAATCTAGATTGCCAATGGATAAGTGAGCCTTAAAATCACATCCCTGCTGACAAAAATTCATTTCTTATAACCGTCTCCATTTACCGGAATGTTGAATCTTTCCCATGGGGAAGGAACAAATGAAAATGTTATTTCTCTGCTCATGAACTCATACCTTTCTGTCTGCTTTTCACTGTTGGCAATTTCATTCTCTTCCAAATTTGACTAAAGCCCATGACCTGGGGGAAATAATGTCTATATAATAATCTTCTGAAACTCTAATTCTGAGTCATGTTTTTTTGGATGTTGCCTCACACTTTATGAAAATTGCACTGAGCTATGAAATGTAAGTGATGTGATGTCTCTGCCTCAACATAATAATTNCTGGCTGTGCTGGGGGGACCCCGTAAATCCTGGCACTGCTCCTGGGGCCCTGGCCTGGCTGAACCCCACACCTGCATGTGGGGAGAAAGCACAAACACCTCCATAAAGCACCATTATGGGCTGGGGCCTCTCGAGCAGCTCGCTGAGCACACTCAGCAGTGGGGATGCTTGCAGCTGATCAACTCTTCCCCCAAAAGCAGAAATAAGTTCAGTGTCTGTTTATTGGCTCCACAGCCACACACCGGCTGCATCCCTGCCCAGCTCTGTAAATCTACCCAAACAAAGCTGCACATTACCACATGTTTATTTTATTTTTTTATCCACACTGACCCATAAAATCTACAGTACAGTAGATCAAATGGTAGAAATCATTAAAAACTTGCTCTGAACAAAACTGGTACTGCCATATGCTTTGGGCCTTCCTCCATGTGAAGCTCCACTTAGCTCCACAGGTATAAATCTAGAATAACCCCATTCTGAGCAACAGCTATTTCACATCTGCAGAGGTGCAGCCTTACGGGTGTTGGTATTTGGTCTCTGATGTTTCTGGGATGAATAACATATTTATTTATTTATTTATTCATATATATATGAATAAACATATATTATACATCCAACTGAGAAATGCAAAACAAATGAGGAATGTTTTTTTGGCTGGAGAAGAAAAGCCTGGCAATGACAACCTGAGAAATTTTCACCTGAGGTAGCTGACCATTCAATTTGCAGTGAACCAAGGACCACAGCAATGCAGGTTTGCTGCCAGGCACACGCCCTGTGAGTAACATTTTTACAGTGCATCCTAAATCTGCAAATTGCAGCCATAAAGTGCATCTTGAATCGTGAAGAACGGGTAGAAGTAAGAGCCCAGACCTTGGACAGCAAACAACATATTCCAGAGTCATGTGAAAATCCATTTTCTCACTCTGACACTGCCTGAAAAACCAATCTCCCAGAGGCACAACCTGCATGGCCTGGGACAGACTGAGCTCAGGCAAGGCACAGGCCTGGGCCCCACTGCCTTCAGGCTTTACAGCTGCCCCATCTCTCTGGGGCTGCCCCATCTCTCTGGGGCTATTCTGCAATGAAGTGAAGCCCCTCATGCACTTGTGCTCAGCAGGCTCAGGCTCAGGAGTGCTGCCCACGAGTGTGTGCACGTGCCTGTGCAGATCCCCACACGGGAAACTGGAGTGGGTGTCTCTGGGGACAGAGAAAGCAGGAGGAAGATGATTTAACAAAGGAGGACCTTCATCCATGGTCTATTGCATGCTGGCACTGGGTTCAAGGGTAGTTCTGGAGCTAAAAGCCCAGGGCAGGGCACTCCTGCAGAGCTCCCCGGGGAGCTGGGTCCAACCCCTGTGTTGCCCTGGTTTTTGCTAAAGCCTTCTGTTTTAAACCTTGGAGTCAGATTCTTTCTCACAGTTTCATGTAAATAATAGCCAATGTTTACTTAACGGTATTTTCTGTTTTTCATTCCTTTTGTGGTAAGAGAACTTTGATGAGCACCTTTTTTCTCCAGTGGGATTGAGAAGGAAGTGACATGCTCTCCAATCCCTTGTGGAGTTGGGAATTGTATAAGAATGTGAGATATGTCAATAATAAAGTCTTTCCCCTCCTTTCTGCTGAACCTGGCAGGTGTGAGAGCCTCTTTATTGTGTCTTCCCAGACACACCCCTGCTTGCCAAACCTCGCAGCAGTGAAACCCCAAAAATCTGGGACGTGGCTCCGAGCGCTCTGCACGGGGCAAGCACTGCACGGGTCTGGGCAGGTGGGTGAACCCTCCTGGGAGCCTCCCCCGAGCCCCTGAAGGGGCACAAACCCCCCCCTGACTGAGGCACACCCGGGGACAGCACAGCTCAGCCCCAGGAGCTGCACCTATGGATGGGTTACTCTGGACTTGTGCCACTTTCCATCCAGCCTAGCACAAGAAACAGTTTCTCAGTTTTAAACCCATCATCTCTGCCATTTGCCTTCCACACGAGAACTTTAATTTGGATATTCTTCCTAAAGCACCTTTAGCTCCTTGGATAAAACCATCTGAGAAGTGCACACTCCTAATTTGTTGTTGTTGTTGTTAATGGTGGTGCTGTAATGTTTTTCTTCAAAAAAACTTTACAACTTCCTTACATGACAATGGTAAAAGGTTCATTTTAAATAATCAAGAAAGAAATCATTTCCATTAGATAAAGCAGTCAATAGCATCAGAAATGTGGCTGCAATTACTTGTTGCACTTTACAATGAAATCCTTGTAGTGTAATAACCACAAGATGATGAAACACATTTTGTCTCCATTTCACATGACTGACCCCAATTTTGCCAAGGACATCTGAACACATTTAACATACTGAAATCTTCCATTAGGATAATGAAAATACACATTATTGAATTCTGTATTTGCTTTATAGTGCTACAAATAGCAAATCCAATCTTTCTTACTTTTGGTAGCAACTACACCTGCATAATTGTTCACATTTCTCAGAGGCTGAAATAAGCTACAAAATGAAGAAAGAGAAAGATGTTGACCCCACGATCCATTATGCAGCACGTAGGTGATTTTATTTGGTGCATGTGTTTATAGACAACCACCCTGCACAGGCTGTACTAAAGCAGCTGAACTCTGGTGAGCAGTGAACAAGAGGTGCCAGAGCACTCCCTGGGAAGGCAGCAACTCCCAGTGTTCACAGCCATGGGGTAAAGTCCAGCTTTGCTTCCAGGTACAAACACCTTGCTTTAAAATTCCTGTGGCATGGCCAAGCCCAGGGTGGAAACACATGGTCAGCCTTTTGCTCTCCCTTTTCCAGAGGGGAAATTTCAGCCACAGAAGACTCCCCTCAAAGTCGGCCACAGCTGTTACCTGTTCAGTGCACACACCTATCCTCTCTTTGCTCTCAGGTCTCTCTCTGCTTGCCTACAACAATTTGCTTTAGGTCGAGATATTTTCATCTCTTTTCTTATCAATAGATCTCAAATCACTGAAATTGAAGCCCCGCAACTGAGATGCCCAAGGCAACACTGACAATTGTTTTATATCAGAGAAAAAGGAAAATCCAGTCCTTTAGGCTTCTGGTTGAATACAGTAAAGATTTAGACTTTAGATTTAGACTGCTAGATATAATAAATACTCCCACCTCTTTTTTAAGCCAGTGGCTCATTATCTTTCCATTAGCTCTAAACTTCACTGCAGTGCTAGGATAGTGAGTTATACTTGCAAAGTCCCTAATGTTTCATTTGGCTTCTCTTTCAGTGGCTGGCACTCAGATCCCAGGGGGAATCGAGTCAAACAGCCAGTCATCACCCACTCCTCTCCAGGAGCAATGCTCCAGGTGCAGTCACTTCTTACTCAAAAACAAGGATCCAGTCATGGATCACAGCTTTCATCTGCTGAGCTCTGTTCAATGCAATCTGCTGAGACATTTACAGGTTATATATTCCAGCCATTGCTCAAAACACTGTCCTAAGTCTGGATGGCAGTGAAATTTGGATCATTAATGTCAGCTCCCCTCAACCAAAGAGTCAGTCCTCATGTCCCCCTACCATAATTTCAGAACCTCAAGCAATGGTTCCCATTGCTCTGTGAATATGAGGGGTTTAATCTCAGACAGTTTTGAAGTCTGCTTCACACACAGAAAGCTCCAATGTTGAAAATGGCAACACAACTCAGCAGGGAAGACATTCCACGCTGACTGCAACCCCAGCACCTTTCTGCTGTACTTGGCTGAAAGACGAATATGAAGTGACAATGAACTGACAGGACAAAGAGGAAGTCTGAGTCTCCAAAATTCCAGAAGTACATTCCATAAATTGTTATCCCAGGTCTGCAATGTAACCAGGAAGGAGAAACGTTCAAAGCTGCTGCAGCCTCTGGGCTCCAGGCGCCTCCATTCCAGCCCAGCCTCCCCCAGAGAAGCTGAGGGGTCACTCTGAGTAAGCACCAACAATGCACAAGGACCTGCGAGGCACTGGGGTCAGTATGGACCAGTAAGGCCATGGGGTCATCCGTGTGCACAGAAGTGGTGGCAAAAGCCACATCTCTGCTGTGACAGCTGGAGGCACAGCGTGAATTCTCACAACACCGAGGATTCGGTGTACCCCTGTGACAAGGGGTTCTAGTTGCTGCTCCACTTCAGAGTCACTTTTTCTGCACAGAGCAATAGAAAAGATGGAGAGGACAAGTGTCCTGCTAATGACTTGCAGCCCCTCCCAGAGATGACAGAGTTCACTGCTGTTTATCTGCACTGCATGACTTTGGCCTTGTGCAACCACAGGGCACTGCACCAGCACCAGGGAGGCACTGAAAAACAAGAGCCTCCTCTCAGAGTCTAATGTTTTACAGTTATCACAGACAAATGTGCAATTGCAAACATCTAAGCACAAAGCATTGGAGACCTTGGAAAGCAAATTGCCTTCATTTGTGCTTCTGCATGTTTTGAATCCCATGATCTGATCTCTGACTGTTGCTGCTGTAACAGTCTGGAAGATCTATTAAAACTTGCAGACTCTGGTTTTCTGCCTTTCATCAGAATGCCAAATTTACCTCCATCGACTTCATCTGAAGGAAGCTGAGTTACAACAGTGATACATTTGGAGAAGATGCTCTCGAGGCAAAAACCTGTTCCATAAAACACAGAATCTGAGCTGCGACTGAAATGCTGGCTGGATTTCCAAAACCATTCAAGTTAAATTGAATGGTTAAAGAATAATTTCCACTAAGGAAATTCAAGTTAGAATGGTTCTTTAGCAGTCATTTTGACTGACAAAGGATGGATTCTCCATGCCATTACACTGATTTTACTCCAATGCAGTTCTATCTATTTCAGTGTTTACTAATTCCAGTTCAAGGGAGATGATCAAAATTAGAGTCAATTGAGTCTGATATAAAGAAGTTCTCAGATTTCTTCACTCCATTAACATCAATTTCTGCACTCCATTAACAGCAGCTTTATTCTGGTGTAACTGCATTGATTTCAAAAGAGTTACACCATCCTGATGTCAGTGTTAAAGAAACAGAAAATCAGATCCTAGTTCTTTAACAGTTTTATTATTCTGAAAAATATTACTTCCCTCAGACCATTAATGCAAAAGAAACACACAAATATTCTTGTAAAATGTAATAGCTGAACAATCTAGCAGATAAGAACTGCATTTAGGTTCTGACCCAAAGCCTACTGAAGTCAGTGACTTTTACATCAGACCCTTTGCTCCCTCTTTAACCAAAGGTAACACACCCAGCACCAAGGATGCTGCAGCCCTGCCCTGCAGAGCTAAATGGACTGACCTTTGAACCCCAGCTGCTGAAAATAATTGCACTGAGCCACGTCAGCTCTTCCCACCGTTGCCCATTTTACACGAAGCTAGCAGTTCCCACATCAATTGGATTCCAAGAGGAGGAACTGCACAGCACCAGGCTCTGAGGTTTGCTGTGCGCGTGTGCACGGACACACATTCGTGCAGACACATAAATACCAACTCCATGGATCACAGAGGATGAGCTGCTCTATTAACTCCCAGTCACTGAGAATTATATGTACTGACATCAAACAAAGAATGTGCATTGACTTCAATATGCTTTAAATCAGGCCTAAAATAAAGAGATTGGTAGGACTGAAGTACAATAGCCTCTTAAATATTTCAAAAGCTATAGTTTAGCAGAATGAAAACGTGCCATAGCAGTGCTGTTCCTAGAAACACACGCACCAGGCTGTGCACATGGCTGTGAATAAACAGCTGGCATTCTCTGCATTTACTCTGAAGCAATTGCTTAAATAAAAAAAATTGTCTGTGACATAAATAATCCAGTAGGTTAAATTCCCAGAAGTGTCAGCTTTTGTATTATTGATGTCTAATATTTTAAAATAAAATCAAGTACGATTAATCTTCTTGTATTACTATAACAAGTGGAAAGAAATCACTGGCAGAATGCATTAGTGGTTATCAAAAACAATCAACTGCATTTTCCACATTCAACCAAAATGAGTGGATGATACTAGAGGAAAGATTAAATGGAAAACTGATCATAGGATATGGAAGCCTCTCTCTGTTTTTAATGGAAATACATATGAAAATATCATTACAACTGTGCTGCTAAGCATGCAATACTGAGGTTGCTGAACCAAAATACATTGCTGTTGAAATGCCTGACAAAAAGATAATAACCTTGAAATGGGTTTGATGGTTCACTTTGAGCTCTAGTTCTACCAAATCTTAAAAAAAGAAAATAATCTAAGAGAATGCTGTGATCCCACCCATTCCCATTGGGTCTTACTGTAAATTCTGAGTAAGTCAGTGGCCCTTCAGTGCTGACCAGGGTGTACAGGGCCCATGTAGTGAAGATAAACTCCTATGACCATCAGCAGGAGATGGTTCTCAATCAAATACTGCCACTGGACTAAAACAGTGCTTTGTTTCTGAGGTCAGAGGATGTTTTTCAGAGAGCCTGACTATGCAAAGCTTCACTCACACCAGCTTACTTCACAACCACACAGAAATGCAAACCAGTGGAAGCACTACAGATTAACTAACTATGCACAAAAGTTACCAGCTCTGCGTATGGAAGTACAGGTCTGTCAAGACTGTATAATACCCATCCAAAAAAAGTGTTATCCTTTCCCAGTAGGGAAAAAAAAAGGTTTAAATCAAAATAAATGCTTAATTCACATGGAAATGTAAAATCCATGGGATTAGATTCAGCAGTATTATATCAGGAATGCAAAAGTTGTGTTTCAGTATTGATTAATGCCAGCAAGGCTTGAATTTGCATGTAATTTACAATCACTTCCTTCAACAAATGTCTTCATTTAGTATTATTATGAGTTTGGCATGACAAGATTATTACAAATCACTCTTTATCAGGAAGAATCACCGAGAACCCCACCATTTATTTGGAAATACTGCAACAGACATGATTGGGTGAGAAGGTATAAACATGGTTTATGTACAGAGTGCTGTACGTTACTCAATTGCGCTCGTGTCACATGCAGATCAGGAAAATTATTAGTTCTGTTGCGATGGTGTTCACAATATGCTGCAGCCAAACACTTGGAAGGTGCAGTCCCTCCTGTGTGGAGATTCCAGCTGGAATTGCTGCTCAGGCCGTGGGCAGTGCTGGAGGCAGGAGAGCCCCAGCAGGGCAGGGAGGGCAGGCAGCAGCACAGAGCCAGCCAGCTCTGCAGACAGCCAGGCTGGCAGGGATGGGACTGAGAGCTCTGACTGCATGCAGTGAGGGATTCAAATCAGATGGCCAAAGCAGTTACCATGCCCATGGCCATCTCCCCCAGCCCCTGATGGCAGCTGTCCTCCCGCCACAGCGGAGACACCGACACGGCTCATGAAGCAGCTTCGGGAGCACTCAGCCTTTCAGATTGGAGCATTTTGTCTCCAATTTCGGTCTAACCTAATGTGCTTTAGCAGCCACTCGTTCACCTGCCTTGCAGAGGAGGAATCTCCATCACAGGGGCAGGACAGACAGCCTGAGGGCCATAACCTCTGCAGCTGGCTTTGCCTTTAATTTGCCACAGCTTGCAAGTCGGGGAGCTGAGGCAGGACCGAAGTCACGGGGCTGGATTTCAACAGAGCACTTAGGGCCAGTGAAATCTGCGGAACGAGCGGTGATTAAAGTCAGGCAGGTGCCCAAATGCTCAGCCAGACTGAGACCATTTAACCTGCACCAAGGCTCTGGACTTGCCTGGACAGCTCATTTGACAAAATTCATCCATCGGATGAATGCAGAGCCTGTCCCAGCCTGTGTGTTAATTATTGACATCGACTTGGGTAATTTTGGATTCTTATATAGAAGTGTTGTTTTGAATGAAAAGCTTTAACAACCAGTATCACAAAGAACACACATTTCCTCTGAACAGGCCAGGGCTGTAAATGCAGCATAAAGCAGAAGAGAACATACAATTCTTCCAGCCTTTATCATTCACACTGAATTTGCAAAGTGTAGATCATGGCAGACACTGAAACATTTTCTCATTTTGAAAGAAGTCCAGGCAAGTACCACATGCTGTGAAATATTATCTTATGGGAGTTGTTTTGATAAAAACAAATGGCCAATCCTAAAGATTAATGCTTCATATGATGTGTTCAGGTTATTAATCCCACCTTCTTCTTTCCACCCGCCCCGGTAGTGAGTGTTTTCTGGAAAACTGCATGGAGCCAGATGGTTAACTATTGGAAATCTATACTAAAAAGATTAATGTTACCCCATGACAGGGATCAGTCATTTGTAGAGATTCCCTAATACAAACGGTGCCATTTGTTTATTCAGACTGGCTGGATGAGCCATCCTCTGAGGAGAGCCTAATTAGTTCTCAAAGATTTTCAAAACACCGGGGCCCAGCTGCTGAGCTGCAGTTCTGCATCTGAAGGGGAATTACAGGCACAGAGAGGTGCCCAAGTACCACCAACAGCCAGGCAGGCAGGTGAGAGCGACTGCTCCTCAGGCTGCCTCTGAGCTGCTCATTCTAACAGCCTGGGGAAAGGCCCTGGTGTCCTGGACAAGTTAAATATTTACAAGAGGCCACTGGAAAGGCTCCAGTGCCAGTCACAGGTTGAATATTGCAGTGCTGGGTGCCATCACTCTTTAGACAGAAGAGCTGGGCACAGCTGCAGCCTGAATGCCCACCTATCCCCATCAGCCTCAACACAGCCCACTCGAAGGCACAGGAACAAATTCCCACCATCTCCACATCCTGCTTTTCTGTGTGAACCAAACATACTGCAAGGGAGATGGGCAGGAAAGAAACAGGCGCGTTTTACACACGAGAATTTCAAAGTGTGAACAGTACTTACTAAATTTCACAGTAGCCCTTCTTCCAGATGGATAAAAGAACCAATATGTGCAAGGCCACTGCAATTTCCAAGGCACTCAGATTAAACCCCCTGCATTCAGGGGAGCGGTGAAGCACATGCTTTAAAGTGAAGCACACACTTAAATCCCATTGACTTCAGTTATGCGTGTGTGCTTACACGCTCTCCTGAATAAAATAGATGTAAGCATGTGTTTAAACTTGAACCTCTGCTTTGTTGAGATGAGACTGTGAAGAGGAGAGTGAAATTTAAACTGATGCAAGAAATGGTGCTTTTATCTCCAAGCAACAAGGCCTTTCCATTGGCAGAGAACAGAGCCAGGTGTTTTTTGGTGGAAAAAAAATCTACATACAAGTGCTTTTCTTTCCTTCAAAGCGACACAAAGAGTGAAAAAAAGCAAAAGAAACCCATTAAAACGGAATGTTTTTACACAAACGATCCAAATGCTGGGCTCCTCAGTATGAGAACACTGACAGTGCTGAGGCTGAGGCCAGGACAGATGTTGAGTTACAAACAGCTGTTGCAATTGAAGCCACTGCAAACTCCCCACTGGCTGTTACTGCTCCCCCATGGAAGTTCCCACACGTGCCCTGCAGCCAGCAGCAGGGATCTGTGCATACACCTTCCTCCACCACCACCAAAATCAGCCACATCAGCTTCAAAGAGCAAAATGAACCCGAGCTGTGATTAAATCTATTTGGTGTTGGGTGGGGAAGGACGTGCAGGAGCACTCCCAGTACTGCCAGGAGATTTCAGTGAGAGCAACCACAGCTGACATGGCCTCAAGAGTCACAGGCATGCTCCATACTGTAGTGATAGATGGGGATTGCTTTTAAAAAGTAGCACCTGACAGAGAGGACCTGTTCCAAAAATGGTGTGTCTCAAGAATTACAAGCATTTGGATCATTTTTTTGGTGTAAAGAAAGGTCAAGTGTAATGGGCTGAGCTGAAAAACAAATTTAGGAGCACGCGAAAACATCAGTTTTGTTGTACATAAACTTCTAGAGCAAAACCCCCCAAAATAACAACAAAAGCATTTTCCTGGGAAGTTACACAGAACAGTATGATTTGTGAAGTGTGTCACAGATCAAGGGCCTGTCTTGTTCTCTGAATCAGCCAGAGCAGGTCAGCAGCTGGGCTAGCCTAGCTGGGAACTGGTGACTCTGGTTAACCTGGACAGCTCTCCTTCTGAACCCTGTGCCTCTGCACATCCACAAACACACTGATGGCTCTGGGCAGCAACTGTGAGCTGGCTTCTGGTTATAAGATCACGTAGTAATTTACACAAAATATATTTTTGCATGATATTTTTCGCTCTCCAATTGTTTTGGTAGGGTTTGTTTTTTTTTTTCATCTCAAACTTCACAGTTCTCTTAGGAGCTTTCTGAGACAAGGATTGTTGATACATAGAAACTGATGAAAGGATCTGAGATTCTGCCACAGTACCAAAATCAAAATCATCCTGGCACTGCATAGAAATTCAAACCAAAATGTTTTACACATCATCCCAAATTCACTTCCCCTTTGATCCTGGATCACTTATTCCATATGTGTCCATTCACGATGCAGGGAAGTATTTTCTCCCAATGTAAATGCAAAAGTTCCATGAAACAAAGTAGGATTAACTACCTTAAATCAAGTCACCTTAATTTGGAGAAGTGAGAGCTTTTAAAAACGGGTATTTATTAAGAAAGTGAATTTCTAAGTAGTGTCCTTCTTGGTGGTATAAATATCCAACAGAGACTTAATCATGAGCACATCTTGGAAGAAATATTAAAGCAGCATATGATTTGATAGCAATGAAAAAAAGCAATCAAAGCAGAGCACGGCAATAAATTAATAGAAAAAGTTATCTATTCAAACCAGACTACAAGTAATTTTGTAAGTCAGCAGTAAAAAGTTGAATAAACACTAATTTAATCTATTTTAGATGCAGCAGTCAATAGATGAAATACTTTACTGCTCGCTAGCTATGTGAACACAGTCAGCTGACAGTAATTGAAAAGAAGGAGGAGCAGAGCCCCTGTGGAAGCAGGAGCACAGGAACACAGGGAGACACAGGCCCCCTCTGCCAGGGAAGCTCCTTTGTCAAGGCAAAGCTGCAAAACAGAGTTTTGATGCAGTGACCTGCAGATAATGGTTGTGACCCATTTCTACCCTCCTGCCTTTCCCAGCACCTTTAGGCAACACAGCCCTCCCTTTATGGGGAACAAGCATTTCCCACTCCTCTGGGGAATGCAGAGAAAGGGAACAGTGAGTTCCTCCAAAAGGGGATCCTGTACCATAAGCAACAAATTTCCTGGTACTGTGGAATGAGGAAGAAATAGACGGGAGAAACAGAACAGGCGTCAGTGGAATTTATTGGGATTGCCAGTCCTCAAAGCCCTTTATTCCAATTGTTCCCTTACATATTCATCTCCAGCACCAGGCAGGGGCCCCTGGAGAGGACCTGGAGAAGTTTTAGGAAACCAGGCTACCAACAGCAAAAGACTGCTCTGATTAATTTTCTCTCTGACATTATTTATGCAAGTGAGCCTGTGACAGCCTGGGTATCCCACAGCTCTCCCCCACGCTGCCTGAAGTTCTCTTTATCTTTCCAAACAAGCTGCAGCAAACCCACCTTCAGCTGAACATCCCAGGTGATATTTCCAAGAAATAATAAAGAGGCTTTAGTTATTATCACTCCAGGCATTTGTACTGCAGATAGGCAAGGAAAAGGACTTTATAACTGAGCTGAGAAATGAAGAGCGAATTCAAAGCAGTTTAATGACACTCAGACAATGATAGCAAAGCAGAGGAAAGAAAAAAGAAACACTGGGAACTGAACTGCAAAGATGAAAGCAAGAAGTAATCAATGGTTAATGATGATACCAGCAACAAAATTAAACCTAAGCTTTGACTCTGAAAAGCACCTAAGCAAGTGAGCTCCTAAGCCTAAAGCCAGGCTCAAACTTGATAATATTGTCAGCAGGTTTAACTCAACAACAAGCTTTCTCCAAATCTTCCTTTTAAATAAATTAATGTAGACATTAGAACATGGTTTTCTAGTTAAATACAACAGAATTTCTACTGATTCAATGAGAAGAAAGTCCTTTGAACTGATGAAGTACTCTCTAAGAAAGAATATGGTGCTCAAAGGGCTGTCAAGTGGCCTCTTGCTATGAATTCATAATGATGTCAACCTTTTATTTACTGTTTCTATACCACAGGCAATTTAAGAAAGCAAGATGTACTTAGTAAACCAAAACCATAAAAATATCTGCAAACTGCTGGGCAACACTGGGCAAACGAAGGGCACTGGGGATGAATGAGGAAGGTTATTAAGAAACAGAGTGGGAATCACAAGAAAGTGTGTTCTTTCTCTTTCTCAGGGTCAAGGAGTGCTCCTACCACAGAATAAAATGCAGTGTCACACCAGGTGTCATTGCATTAATACATCACGGAGCCAAGGAAGGCACTCTGCTCTCACTATCATTTGCAGGCCTTTTTTTCTCCTTCTTTATTTTTAAACAACATTAAATTTGCATTAGCTTGGATGGGGGAAAAGGATGGCATGTAAAGGGAGAGAGGGCTGAATCAATATTCATAAGCAACACACTGGAAGAATGCAGAAGGGGTGATTTGAGGGAGCTGGAAAGGGAAAGGAGAGACAGACATTGGTCCTGGAGACCTCCTGCGTCACACGCTCTGCTCCCAAGCAAGAATTGCAGTGCCTCTTCCCCATCCACACTAAATATTGCCTGCTCTGAACAGCTTTTGGATTCCCCACTTCAGGGAGGAAACAGTTTTGGCTGCAGTTGGGCAGGAGCAGGTGGCACTCACCAGCTGTAGGTAATTTTGCCCTTGTTGGCACCACAGCAGTCCTTGGACTTCTCACAGTTTGTGTTCAGTGGGGAGGGAGCAGAGCAGTCCTGGGTGGTGTTTAACAGCACCCCAGGCTCCAGGCTGCCTCTTCCAGGCTGGCAGCTCGGAGCAGGCAGCACCAGGGGTGCCTGCAGGGATGGGCCAGCTCGGGGTCAGGTTTGCTGAGCTTCCATCCTCTGCTGTGAGAGCACCACAGCCCTGTCACAGCCCTGCCACTGCCCTGCCACTGCCCTGCCACAGC
>VYXC01012519.1:179138-206341 GCA_013397175.1 Platysteira castanea | reverse complement strand
CCTGCCACTGCTGTCACAGCCCTGCCACTGTCACAGCTGCCACAGCCCTGCCACAGCTGCCACAGCTCTGCCACAGCCCTGCCACAGCTGCCACTCTGAGGTGGAACAGCCCTGCAAGCCAGATGTTCATGCTGCTCAGGAGGCAGGAGGGGAGGAGAGGAGCAGGGCTCACCACCAGGGGTGAGTGATCTCTCTGCAGATGGACTGGCGAGCATCAGGGTCTTCCAGAGAGCACCAGCACCCGTGCTGCCAGTCCTCCAGCCTCTGCATGTGCCCCACTACAGAAACAGGGGCTGCAGCTGGAAAATTTCTGGGGCTACTGCTGCTGTGCAAAGGTACAATAGTCCAAATACTCCAATTATTACATTTAATGTCGTATTTCATCAAAGAAAAGAAAGCAGAACCTGGATACCATAAGTGTGGCAAAGCCATCAAACTATTTTTCTAGAATTAGTTCCACCTTCAGAAGCCACCTGAGAAATCAAAAGTTAAGCATGGAAGCAGAACACGAGGCAGCAGCTCTCTTCCCTTCTCCATTCCTCATCACAGCAGAGGGAACATGAACTCACATGACCATCTGTACTGGAAGAATCTTTTTCACATGCTTGAAAAATCTTAAATCCCTCTCATTTCTTTCAGCTGTGCACCATGAAACCCCTTCCACCCAGGGTCAGAAATGATTCCTTGAAACTGCAACACGTTCCTCTTGCATCCACTGATCCACGCCAGTCCAGCACTTGGTTTGAAAGGCTCCTTCCATTTCCAAATGGCACAGCTGTCACCATGAGCTGTGGTGCTGCCACTCCAAACATGAACTTCACTCGGAACCAGCCTGGCACAGGCACTCACCAGAACAGTTATTTTCTCCCCTCCAAGCCCACCTTCCACCACCATCCCTGACAGACAAGTCCTCCGTGGCAAAGATTAACACTTTGCTAATGAAGTTATCTCCTGTTCCTTTATTTTACTGGGATATGTTCTGCCATTTAACAACAACCTCTTTTTAGCTGCTAAGGTGGAACAATCAGTCAATATTATTAATATTATGAGGTTCTATTACAGTAACAGCTTGAAATCTGTTTGCCCAGTACTCCTCAAACACACAGGTAGGCACTTTGTGATGAAGAGTGCTGTTATACAGGCCACGGAATGAAATGAACAGCTACAACATTCATAATAAATGCTTGTAGAAACTGCTTTCTTTTTATTCACAGACACCTGATTTTCACAGTTTTTTCCTATAAATTCTTTTACAGTGATGCTACACAACGTGGCCAAGTCCACTGATATTATCTGCCAGCCTTGAGGCTGTCCCCAGAGCCCACCCAGGAATGCAGAATCTGCTGGCACAGCCCGCAGCAGGAGAGGGCAGCCCCTGGGCAGCACAGGCGGGCAGCGGTGCCCCAGGGGTGCAGGGCTGTGACTGCAGCAGCCAGAGCTCAGCTCAGGCCTCACACCATCGCCTGGCCGGGCTGGGGCATCCACATCCCTCTGTGGGAGGGAGAATCCACAGCGTCAACAGGGATGAGATTTCAGGAGGTGAATTTAAGCTACTTCAGCTGAATGCACATTAACCCTCAGGTGGAGTGAAGATGAAAATATTTACCCTGATTTTTTTTTAAACAGATTTACCATTGCTAAAGGAAAGGCCATGAAAAGCCTTGACTTCCTAATGGTCTGAGAACAGCAATAACCTAATAATCATTTTCTTATGGACAAAATACTCCCAAATATTTCTAATGAACCATTACAGCATGCATTGCAACCTTACAAGCCTTCATTTAATTACTTCCACTGAAACAAACACACAAATCTTCCAGCTCGGTGCTGCCACACGCACAGACTCTCTGAGCACCAAGCCCTCAGCAACCTTCCTCTGATGGACATTTTTTTTCCAGGAAATGACACAGAGACATAGGTAAAAGGTGATTTAGATAGACTGCTGTGTCACAAATTGTCAGGATCTGATTTAAAGACCTTGCCTTTGTCAAGAAAGACAGTTGGGTGTCTGCTTTAAAGAAGTACTGGGAATATTTTCATCAAAGGTTTGAATTGAAAAACAGTGGGAGGTAAATATCTGAGATGTTGCCAAGAAAGACCGCTATATCCGTGCAATTACCATTAACAGGGGACAGCAGTGGTTCAATGAAGTAATTCAATCTGGTGTCCTACATTTTATCAGACAGCAATTTTGAGTTCTGACATAAAAGGCTGAGAAAGGGGATTGGACTCTTTTCTCTGAAATTCAGCCTTAATTCTTGCAATCAGGAGATGTGTTCTCTGCTTCAGGTACAAGCCCTGCTATCCCTCCAAGGGACTCAAAAGAATAACCCAATATTCACCTTCAAAAGAAGAATAACCTAATATTCACCTTAACACCACTCATTCGCATGGGAACAAGTCATACTTTGGGCAAGTTTCAGAACTGAGTGCCTGCAGTATTACAGCAGTGGTTTCCTCCTGACTTCACTATCTCAGTATTTCCTGACTTGTAAATTTTGCAAGAAGAAAAAGACCTATTGTTTAAAAAAAACCAAGCAGTATGATGCAGCCTAAATTAATAAATGTATTCTTCTGAAATTTAAGAGAGTGTGTTCGTATTTCTCAGAAAATGGCAAAATGGAAAGCTTATGGAAACTGCCATCAGAATAATACCATCACATGGCTTCTCCTCATCCTTCATCCATCCATCCTGCATGCTCCTGGTTCCTTAGAGGGTTTTGCATTACCTTTCTCCACAGTAATCCTAGGAGTCAGTCCAGTGACCGTCCTGGTGCTTTCCAAGGTCACCAAGGCCAGAGCAGCTCTGCATTTCTCCTCTGCCAGGCAGCCCAGGCTGGCCGAGGGCACAGGGCTCCCACGCTGGGCTCAGGGTGAGCTTCACTCCCTCTCTGCACAGCATTCCCCCAAACAAGCACCACAAACCCCCTTTCCAGGGAAATCACCACGTTTTACCCTTTTAGCTCCTTTCTACCACAATGCTTTTTTGCCATAACCCCTTTTTGCATAAGACTGTGCTGATCTATAAATTCTTGTGTTACACCATGGAGAGACCTTGAAAGGTTCTCTCATTAACTGCACATAGTTGAAAATGTTAATTCTGTAACTTACTGAGCAAAATCTCACCACACGCAGTAATGACATGAGATGATTTGCAATAGGAACAGGCCAGTGTCGCTCTTTCCACTGGGCTACAAACAAATTCCAAGTTCCAAAACATCACAAACAAGAGCAAACTGGCTCTTGTGTCACACAGAACGTGCTCAGCCCCCTTTCCACATGGCACAAACCCAGGACTCACTGCAGCACTCCAGTGAGGGACTGCACAGCCCTCTCCTTTTCATGAAAGCACACAGAACCTCCTCTGGAGACCCAACACTCTCTGTGCCCCAAAGTATTAAACACACAATGCAGGCAATGCTCCTGAGCATTCTCTTGTACTGATACAAAACTGAGACCCTCGGAAGATGGAGGCTCTGTATATGACAGCTTAACTGCTTGCAATCAAACTAATTTGCAGTACGATGACCTGAAATGAGTTTAAAAGCACCATAATGTGTGTTTAGCAATCAGTGAAGCAATCCTTTATTATTCAGGTTCACATCTGCAATTTGTGTCACGTGTTACAGGAAAGAGAAAGAGGGGAAACACAGAAAAGAATCCTTTTGCTTTGCAGGAGTTGATGAGCAAAACATGAGCCACAGTAACATGGGACATTCGAGACCAAACTTAGACCGGTGGCAAATCTCAAGTCTTTCTGCTGCTTACTGGAATCTTATAATGTCCAGAAGAAGAAATTATTAAATTAAACACTTGCCTATGAATGATTATGTCTTGATTTCTCTAAATTGATTTTTGCTGGAAAAAAATGATTAAGCAAGTTCATCTGAAATACCACCAAAAAAATGAACTAAGTGTGCCTCCAGGGTTTTAAACTGTAAATGAAGTTATCAACCAACCACTTTGAACACTCCCCTTTCCACTGGTTACAGAAGTGGGAGACCCTTCTGGCAAATAACAGAGAGTTTCATATCACCTCTCCAAATACATAAAACCTCCTTTTTCCTTCCTTTTTCTTTCTTTTTTAATGATGTCTCAAGTCATCACACTTGTAATCCTTGGAAAAAAGATGGCTCCAACAAGGAAAGTGGGGAAACATGCACCGAAGCAGAAGGAAACGGGACCAACAAGCTGGAAGCACTTGCAGAAGAAAGGCAAGAGAAGTAAATGTAACAGCATTCCAGAAATTAGAAAAATAAAATTAAAAAAAAAAACATAGGAAAGACACGGAAGTGCAAAACTGAGGCAAAGCCATTGAGAAAGCCCAGAACTGCCCAGTTCTGAGAACTCCAGCAGGACTGGCCTTGGGCAAGGAGAGGGAAGGCCCAGGCCAGCACCCTCTGCTCAATCCTGAGTGACAACTCCTGGTGGATATCACCTCCCGAATCACCGAACTATCTGGGGACCATCCTAAAGAAATTAGTGTAAAGTTATTAAGGAAATTTCACTGTTCAGACAGAGGGTGCCAACCTGTATTTCAGCAGTGAGGGGGCAAACCAGAGAGCCCTGAAGTTCTGAAATCTGGTCTCTGTTCTGTTTGGCTGGGTAAGAAACTGCTGTGGTGCCCTGCTCTCTTTCTGTATGATTGGGACAGCATGGTTTCACACAACTCAAAGAACTGTAGGGATTAATATTTTAAATTCAAAGCACGTTATTCAAAAAGCATGAGCATGCATTAGGGCAGGGTTCTACAGTGTTTGAGGAAATACCATCCTGAAGGGCTGTAAAAATAACCCAGACCTTCATCATCCCTCTCCAAAATGATCTGAGGAGAGACCTACCCTGACCAAAATCCAGCCCAGGTCATTTATTCTGCTCGCCTAATCTTTCCCCAAATACTGAGTTAATAAAATGTGAAATACACAGGTTTTTTCTCCAAAACCTGTTGTTTTGCTCCATCTATTCTTACTGTGATGAGCAGGATACTGGAAATGCAGCTGCTCTTGCTCTTCTTCTTGCTTTGCTGGTCATGTTGTTAGCAAACTCATTAAAGAGTCTCAGTTCTCCCTAGGAACAGCACTGCAGTTTATAAATGCTAAAATTAATAGACCTGGGGTAGACTTTATTACATGCAATGTATTTAGTTGGCAATGATGATGCCTCCCTTACAGCAGCAGTTAGAATAAACTGCATTTTTAATGGCTCCTGGAAAACAAAAGACAACACCTAAAAGACTTCAGATGAAGAAACACCAGGTTTCCTGGTCTCAGAGCACCACACCAAATCTACTCCACTGAGGGCTGCAAACACTAATGAGTAATGACAGCCCACAGAGAGATTTCTACTGGGGATCTTGTCCACTTTTGTCGAATCTGAATTTACTGTCAGAAGATTCATAATCTCTGTTGTCAGCTTCACTTCTGCAAAGAATGGGCACATGGAGAATTTAAAGTGAAGCTAAAATGGATTTCAATATACCCTTCACAATAATAGTTGGTAAAACTAATTACAGTGAGAAAATTGGAGATCATTCATTACCCTACTAAGCAAATTAGGATTCGTTAACAGTGATTTATAGTGCCAAGCAGAGGATAACAAGGATCCTCTTTCCAACTCTGTTCACAGGGGACGTGACAGTTTATGGTGTGGTGCCACCCCAAGAGCCACTGTGCAGTGCCTCTGTGGACCTCAGGGTGTTTCAGATGGACACACACGTTTACACCAGCAAAATACATTTAAATGTTTGGCTTCTGAAGTCAAGCACTAAAATTACCTGAGCAGCTTAACCTGCTTGCAAGAACAACAGCTCTTTATTTACCAACACCACTGAGCACATGATGTGGAGTAAAGGACTGCATCCCTTCTGCAGCTTTAGCTGTTGGATTTATTGAACCCCTTTCAAATGATAATTTTGATCTGATCTGTTTCTCTCCTGGGGAAGCCGATGGGTCCTACTGCACTTCCCCAGAGTGGAGCCTCTCCACACCCTCTCACCGAGGAGAAGCATCAGCATCACAAACCTGACCACCTCAAGGAACAAAGCACAGCTCCCTAGGACCACTGCCAGAGCATATGGACCAGGCAACGAGGGAAAACCTACTCTTTGAAGGGCTCTCTGAGCACAGAGAATGTGCTGGTGTAACTAATTCCACATTTCTTCTGCAAGGTAATGTCTCGGGTGAAAATCACTCGCCTTGCACAGAGAAATAGCTGGCCTTATCTAGGCCGAAGACTGGTTTTCCATCATATCCATACTAAACACCACTGGTGCTCCCCTTATTCCCCCTGGGGTGGGTTTTTAGAGCTCTGAGTAATGTCATGCAACACTGCACAACCCAGCGTCCCAGTGGCACGCTGGAACTGCGCAAACATCTGCTGAACCCAACCCACTCAGGGCCAAATTGGAGAGCACAGCTGATTAGCCAGAGCCTTTGGGAATAAGCTCACGATTTATGTTTGTCTGAGTCACCAGCCCGTGTGCAAAGCACAGTTTTAGCTTTTCTTTCCTTTTTTTTTGAAGGTGGAGCAAGAGTAGTGTTTGGAAAAGAGGGGTCACAGGAGTCTTCTGCCTTCCCAGTGTCATTTCCAGCACCAGCTTATTACCAAATTCTACCCAGCTCTGAAAAATTCACCAACTCCCTGCATTTGGAGGAAAAGAAAATAACTCAAACCTGCAATCCAAAAAGAAAACATTAGAAGAGGAACAGAAAACCCTGAGAAACTGCAACAAAGACTTGAGAAGCAGACCCATACAGAAAATGGAGATAAGTTGCCAAAAACAGAAAAACAGTACAATTGCCAAAGAACCTGACAATCTTGGGAATCAGGGTTGTTCTTTAGAAGCAAAATACTCAGTTATTTAAGTTTTGATTTCTGCTCTGTTTTGTGTGGCAAACCAATGAACCACTATCTACTTTAACATGAATTTGGCTGGGTGCAAGACACACAAACAAGCAAAAATCACTCTTCAAAGCTAGGTAAGAGAAAAAGCTTTACTGTATACAAATTCCAATCATATTCTAAAACATCTCAACCTCCTGAAATCTTAAGACAGCTGGACAACATTAAAAACTCCCATAACTCAAATAGCTTTCCTTTTAAAGTTAAAAAGATGGTGATTTTCCCCTAAAACTCTAACTACTTTCCAATTATCTGATCTGACATCTTGATGAGATGTAATCTACCTGATAATCTGTCTTTGATGAGAGACAATGACAATTTGCAATGCAAAAAAAATAGTATCAAAGACAACTGGGAGATCTTCCAGGAAGTACTGAGTTATGATTTCTTAGGGGGCACCAATATTAATAGCACCTGTAAATTTTTTTTCACATGCACCAATCACAGACTGGACTGATCCCACTGGAAGCAGTGAAGTCCAGCCAGCACAGAAGGCTTACAGGAGAGTTAGAATGATTTTTACCTCTTCTTTTCTGACTGTTGATTTAATAATATGCAAAAAGGACGGGGAAGGGTCTCCTCTGACCAGGAGCACCAAGACAGGTGGAACAGGCTCCAACAAATATGTCTTTTAAACAGAATCTACAGAACATACCATCACCTGTGAAAGGAGTAAAGGAGAGCTGTTCCCCAGTGAAATCCAAACCTGAAGGTGTATTTAGAGCTCCTCAGCAACACTGCACCACCACCACTCCTTCCGTGGCCACTCGCACTGGTCCCACGGTGCTGAAGGCACCTCAGTACAAAGTTTGTGTAACCAATGGCAATTCTCTGACCCCGGCTGGGTATGGGTTAGGCTGAATCACCTGACAGAGATTCCAACCCTCTCCACTGCCAAAGCAGGCTGCAGGAATGCCCCTCCCCAGAGCATTTTTCCTTTCCCTATTGCTTTTCCAGGAGCACTTGCACAGAGGCAACAAGAGCAGAAGAATTCAGTCTCCAGCTTTGCCATTCATGAAGTTATCTACTTCCAGTACAAAATCAGGTAAGATTTCAGCCTTCACCTGTACTACTGAAAGTGCATAATGAATTACTAGCATGGAGCTGTCAGAGAGATATTAGAAGAACAATTTTGTGTTACTGGGGAGTGTCAGCTTTATAAATGTTTCCTTAAACACTCTGTGATCTCTGGAGACTCTATAGAGTAACAGGATCTGAGAGTCATTTCAGCTTTGCTGTAGCATGCACAGCACCCACAAACACTGCAGACACACAACCCAGCACCCCTCAAACCCCAGTGCCTGGCGCAAGCACGGTCCTCAAAGGGGATTCCAAGCTGGACGTGGATTATCTCTGTTAGGCAACATGGCCTAAACACGTGAAGATTCCACTGATGCTTGATTTGAACAGCAAACATGTGCTACTTAATCCATACCTCAGTGTTCTTTCATTTCTGAGTAAAACCTGCTTCCCTCTGCAGAAGATGTCCATCAGTCCAGTTTTACCTACCTGGTTCCTAGGTTCCCTCTGGTGAGCTGCAGTACATAATATTCATACAGCACATCATTTCCAAGGGCCAAAGCTTTATTATTATCTATTAAACTAGAAGTTATTTTTACTGTATTTGAGACCAATGACCCCTGTTTTGATGTTCTGGGTTAACACCAAACACAAAAACTAACAGTCTTTTCTAGTTAAAGGCTTTGGAAAAAAGAAGTCAATTCAAGTGCATATTCTTTTGCACTTTGATAATACAGTAATTACACTGATCAGAAACACATGCTAATTGGATCATTCTGGAGCATTTTTCTCATTGTCTGGTACCACAAAACACATCTGGGTTTTATTTGCCCCATGTAAGTTAATAAGAGTATGGACTTTTTGAAAACAACAAGCAAGATAATCCTAAAAACAACTTTCCAAAGTGAAAAGGGAGGAAAGTACCCTTCATGTTTCATCCAAGACTGTGTAAGTGTAAAAACAGCTTTAAGAGAGAAACTGAAGGATGTACTCTACCTACTTGGCTATTAGTGAAGAAAGAAAAAAAGAAAGTTAAAGACTTAATACGATGACTATAGATAAAAACAGCCCAGTTAAATATATTAATGGCACCAACAAGGGATGTCTCCCCCACCTACACAGATCCAAACTGGAATGATTTAAGGTGCCAATACATTGGCCCTAGAAGATGTCAGGCTTCTTCTTGTTACTAAATCCCTCGCTCAGGAGAGCTGGAAACTTTCGAGCTTTCTGTTGGAGCATAGGGGATGTTGACACCTTCCAGATTTTCACTTTAGTGGACCAACCCACAGACAGTATGGTGCAGGGAACAGCAGATGGCTTCTCTTCTGTTACCTCTGCTGCCTAGAGATGAAGCTGAGCACCGCTCCCAAACCATGCATATTCAGCTCTCACTGCAGGGAGAACAAGGCTTATTTATCCATGGTGCAGCCTCCAGCCCATATCAGATCTGCCCCATTCCAGAGCGTGTCTAGAGACACACATGTGATTGGAATTTTCCCAGACAAAGGAAAGCAATTCATTCTGAACTACGGAAAGACATTCGAGGTTTAGTTTTAATTCAAAATAAACATTGAGCCATTTGATATCACTTTTCCCTTCATTCCCTCCCTCTTAAAAATACATATGACACAAACCAGGGCAAGTGCTGAAAAAAGGAAACCAGCTTGTTTTTCTGTTTCACAACTTACCTTACACTGATCTGGGCCTTGATATAATTAGACCAACTACCACAAAACTTTTTCAGTTGAGGATGCTCTTTTCATACCTCACCAGCAGCGTGAACGTTCTGTTTGTGCAGAAGTCCAGTGTAAATCCAGCAGGACACAGCACTTCTCCAGGTATTGAGCATTTTTTGTGCAATTTTTGTGAGACCATGTGTACACGGTTTAATCCCATAAGTTTCTTACAGGATCACAGACCTCTATAAGACTAAATTCACCATGTGCTAATAGAAAAAAATTACTCTCTGGGAATGTGACAAGAGTGCAACCAAGTTTTTCCACCATGTAATTGAATACCACAGAGTTTACTTTTCCCCAGAGTTCAGGAAGAAGATAGAAGCAGGTTTTGATTATCCTGATAACTTCACAGAGCAGTGCTATGGGACAAGGCTCACTGCATTTTACCCACCTGCTTTGGGACATACACAATGCTCTGCTTCTCCTACAGTGATTATAAAGGCAGAAAAGATGTGCTTGGAGAACACAGCATAAGTTACAAGAGAAACAGGATATGAGCAATTTAAATATAAATCTTGGAAGAAAATAAGCAGTACATTGGATTGACTGGAAAACAATTTTTACGCTCAAACTTATCTGTGCAAGTGAAAGGTATATTGATGAATGTGGGAATGAACAGAAAGGTGTGAATATAGACTGTTAAATCAATACAGGTGCATGCATATAGATCACAAAGCAAAAAAAACCTGATCAATTTTCAAACCAGCTGGGGCCTGATCTGCTGATCACAGGACATAAAATGTAAATCTGGCACAAATATCACTTCTGTATTTTCCAAGAGTGCCCATGAGCCATGGGCTTTTATGCAACAGGTAGGAATCAGTGTGCCACGTCCTGTGGGCTGGGGTGCACAGGAGATGAGGCAAATATTGTAATGGGCTCTTTAAAATGTGCATCAACAAGAACTGGCATGAAGGAAAATCAAGATCCTACCACCTCACATTAGAGAGTTGGTGAGACCATGGCTCATTTTCTTTGCTATAATTGTGTAAATTAGGTGCTGTTCAAATTTATGTAGTAATTAATACAACACCTGATTAGCTCAAGAAAACACTGACCACCACGTTGGAAATATTACTTCCAGTGCATTTGTGGAGGAAGAAATTAAAAGGGTCCATTAAGCTACTGGGCAGGGTGGGGTTGCTGGGCTATCCCTGTGTCCATGCACTGAGGCACTGGGGTTTGAGGAATCTCTGCTGCTCAGAGGCACGCGTGTCAAAGTGGAGATACACTTACAAAGTAGCCTGTTCCCAAGCTGGAAGGAGCTGAGCTCTGCAATAAAACACAAAGACAAAGTGGAAAGTCAGTGATGGTTTTTAACACGTTCCAATCCACACAGCTCATTACCAGCCCTTTCCAAGCTTTTCATCACCACATCACAGCACCAGCGTCCTGCCCCTTGTCATCCGCTACTGAAACAAACACGCTGTTGCTTAATTTTTCTCTTTACATCTCTCAACGACTCTGAGATGGTAACGTGCTATTTACTGAATTCCAAGCTTCTGCGGTGGACGTAATTGCCAATTTATTTGACAGGCAGCTGGGTAATGAATTAATGATGGCATTTCGCCCTGCACTGAGACTAAACAGACACTCATCAACCAGCCTCCCTGACATGCTGACATTCAACGCCCCGGACTCCAGCTCCTCAGCTCCGTGGCCACAAAGGGGCAGGCGGGAGGGGGAGAAAGGGGAAAAAAGTAGACTGACTTCAAAACAAAAAGCCCGGTGGGTTTGGATGACTTTTTCAGTGTATGACCTGTTTGCCAATTTATTCCCGAAAGGCCCTGGTTAGTACACACATAGAGCTTTTCTAAAATGAGACATTTTGTAAACATAATTAGTAGTCTGAAATGTAAAGAACGCGTGGGCACAGAGAAGCCGCTTCAGTCAATGTACCATTTTCTGGAGAATGCAGTCACTACAATTTCCCATTCGGATGTTCACACTGTTTGACAAACCGAGGATTTAGAAACAACAACAACAAAAAAAGCAAACAGCAAATATCTACAGTGTGAATAAGATTCCAAAACTCAAACCTATAAAAATAATTAAAATTAATATTACTACCATGGAAAATAATCAATTTGTTTAAATGCTTTAAAAAAAAAAAAGCATCATGAAATTCAGTTTAAGTGGGACACGATCACAACCTCTATATTCACAGGAATTAAGGAGATAAAGGGTTTTGTTTCATTAGTTTTTCATCTAAGCAATGGGGATTACACAGCAGGTTCTCTCAGAGACATGGGGAGACCGAAACATCTCGATGCTAATCCAGGTCAGGCTGTTCCATCAGAGGGTGAGCAGTTCCCAGCTCCGGCCTGCAGAGCCCCTGGACACAAAAAGCAGAGAACCATTCTCCAGTGAGCACGGGGCTGTCCAGACCAATTCCCATTGTCCTGCAGCTCAATTCCCATCTCCGTGCCTCGGCACAGCCTCACTGTCGGTGGTGACACAGCTCGGGGGTAACCAGGAACTGCAGAGGGGCCCCAGCAGCCCGGGCACAGCCCTGGCAGGACACAGAATTTTCACCACCTCACCCCTGTTCCGAGGCAGGGGATGAACAGCAGACCTGCAGTGCTCAGCTCTGGCTGCCAGCAGGCAAGGGGAGCTCCACACAAATAACATTCCAAAATCCTGCTGCCTCGCTGCTCCGGGGCCTCAGGTTCCCTGTGCCCCCTCAGGAGAGCCCCTGCTCCCAGGGATGATGTCCCTGACAGGGGGCTCAGCCCGACCACTCTGCTTCCCCTGCCGTCCCTGTGTCCATCCTGCTGGGAGTGACCTGGCCACTGGCACGGCCCTGGCCATCGCCCAGCCCAGCTGCTGGGCAGAGCCCTCTGTGGGCACAGGCCCTGCTCTGGTGATGCTAAAAGGATTTTTGCTTTTTATACATTTTTCTTACATTTGTAGCTCTGTAGACTATTATTATATTGTTATATAGCTCCTTAACTAGCTCTGGTACTTTTCCCACCCTTTCTCTTGGATTTTAGAGCAGTAAGCTCACCTTCCCAGACTCTTACCTAGTCTTGCCTCTACAGTGAACCAAGGGCATGTTATTTTTTTAATATATCATAGACATTATAAATGTGGAGTTAGAAGCCCAGGGGGTGGGGAGGCTTCAGTGGGGGGCAGAACCAAGAGGGGGAATTACTTAATTAACTGTTCCTCTAATGGGATAATTTCTGTAAAGTATGCTAATTTGTTAAACTTACAGAATTGTTCAAGTCCTGTATCACATGTGCATTTTGCCACATTTGCACCTGGAGGACTTTCATTAAAGGTAACCACTTTTTTATCATCTTAATATTGCTTGGCTTGTGATTTTTGGCGTTGCTGGGAGCCCCTGTGGCCCTGCAGCCCTGGCACAGAGCGGTGCAGCACACTCTGCTCAGCATCCAACACCACCCACACTGCCTTCCTCTTCACTCACCCTGCTCTCTGCTTCATGCCATTTAAATTCCTTTCATTTAAGCTCGAGATCTACCCCTGAGTACAACACGTGCAATCATTATAACCATTTTTGTTTCAGCTATGTACAGATGCCAAGCGAGTCCCACTCTTTCACTCACAGTTTTTTTAAACTTACTTTACTGGCTGAAAGCTCCAAAGTTTGCATTCTGCATCTGTGTGTAATTTTTGTCTGCTTTTTGTTCCAAGTTTTGGAAGGGTAGAGTATCAAAACAAAACAATAAAGAGGAAGAAAAAAGAATAAGCAAACAAAATATTTCCCACTGAATATTTTCATTCCTTCAAAAGCAATGCTGCAATGGCTATGGGAGGACAGTCGAAACACAGCAGTCAAATGACTTTCACCGAACAACTGTGCATTTTCAGGGGATTTGAGTTTGCTGGATGGAAATATAGCCCTTCACACATTGCATGCTGCATATGGAGAGTACAGTTTGCAAACTCTGTTTAATTGAAGTATGAAAGACTGTGTTGCACATGCATGAATGACTTTGTCAGCTGTGTTGTGAACTGTGTGTTGACAGAGCACAGAGGCTGAAGCGAGGGCTATGCAAGGAGACAACTTCTCACCTTTTGGGTAATCCCAATAGCGAAAGGATCCCACTACCCAGTGCCCAGCCTTGGTACCAACTGTACAGGCATCTTTACAAGCCCATGCTGAGTCGTGATCCTGCACTGGGTGGTTCTATAGCTCTTATATAAAGTGTGCCTATAATAGAGGTAATGGTTTCACTTTCCAAAACCCTTTGCAAAATAGGACATTAGAAATACTATTTGATATTCACACAACCACCAGCAGAAGCCTGCATCAGGTGCCCAACAGCAAAACACACTTGCTTAAAATTGACAGGGTTTTGGTTTTGTTATTTTCCTTCTGGTTTTTTTTTTTTTTTTTTTTCCTTTCTTTTCTGTTTTTTTTGTTTTTTTTGTTTTTTTTTTTTTGTTTTTTGTTTTTTTTTTGTTTTTTTTTGTTTCCGTCCTTTCTTAAAGAGAAGAACTTTGGCCCAGAAGCAAAAATGTAGTAACCCTCGTGTAAGCATTAGTTTATTGTGTACCAAAGAAAATTACATCCTTGAGGTCTTGGAAGGCACAGTTATACCCATTTTGCATATATATTGTGCATTACTTGGGGAGCTGGGTGGGGAGAAAGACTGTGTTGTACATATTTGTTCTGGCTATTGTTTATGCAGGTCTGACTGAATGAAGGAACAGTGGGTATCATTTCAATTTCTGATGTCAACATCAAATTACTTATTTAATTTCATGCCTGGCGAAGCATTGTATAGCTACACGCAGAATCATTTCACTTCATTTGTTATGCTGTGTTTTCTTGGCGATTGGCTTGCCTTCCAACTGACAGCTTTAATTACGACATGAATTTGATTGCGCTGCCGAGGAATTAACATAATGCAACAAAGCATTTAAGCACCCAGCCTCAGACACACAAACACACACATGCCCACCCTCGCAGCCACGCGCACACAAAGCCCAGCCGCTGCTGCTGAGCAGCTCCTGGCACAGCACAAACACACAGAGCTCTGCTCCTGGGCTGCCACTCCACACACAGCCAGCATCACCGGCGATATTCCAGAGAGGGAGCAGCACTGAGGATTTCAGAGCACATAACCCAAAGGCTGTCCCTCCATTTGTCTTTGGCTCTGTACAGGTGGGAGGAATGGGAGACAAAAGAACTGAAAATGTCCCGTATTTGGGGCTGAAACCATGAGCTGCCTGCAGGATTACACTGCTGGAGGGGTGTGGACACGTCTCTTCCTGAAGCAGGGCCAGGTGGGCAGGGGACTTCAGGACCTGATCTTCCTTGTGACCACCTCGCTGTGGCCTCCTCTCACAGCACAGGAGGAGCACAGAGCTACAGAGCACTGGGGACAGGGCAGCACCCACGGAAAGTGCAGCAGCTTTGATGAGAGCCCAAGAGGAGACCTCTACTGTAGGGACAAATGGGAAGATTACTGTCCCACTCTGTTCAGGAACTGCAACAACACTGCAGACAGAAAGGTGCCAACTGCAGCAAGAGGGGATGAGGTGCTGAATCCCATCCAGTGATGCCATGGGCATCCCTCACTGAAAGCCTGCAACAAACACCAGAGGCAGCAGGCAGGGCTGAGATCAGGTAGATCAGGAATTTAGGAATGTGCTTCAAAGAAATCAGGTGTTTTGATTTTTGATTTTCAAAGAGGTGGCTGAACCCCCAAATACGTGGTGAATTTACCATCCAGGTTAGCTGTAATTCTTATGTTTTCCTCAAATAAATCTCCCGGCTGTTTTGTAAAATATGACTAAAATGTATTCCAAAGAGGGAGGACTCAATTAAAAATAAATACATACAGAAAGATAAGGAAAACAAGTTGACTGAGCTCCAAGCTGAGCAAAAGAGAAAGCACTGCCATCTTGTCTCCAAGCAAGATCTCAACAAAATGAATTCTACTACTGGCAAGATTTTGATGAGATTAAACTGACTACAGCACCCTATATATAAAGGAGGAGCAGCTCTCCAATTTCTCTTTTAGGCCCCTGGAGCTACCTCTGCCCATAAAGGAAAAAACAAGTTGTCATTCCTAAAAAAACCCTATATAGGGGAGAAAGGCAGAGAGCCATGGCTTTATGAAATTCAGAGGGGGAGCTGGATCACGGCACTGCTCGCACTGGAGCATTCAAGCAATCATTATCCCTAATCTAGCAGAGGTCAAATTCTCTGCTAATTATGTTCTCTCACAGAGGGGTGGGTGCGTGCACACGTGTGCAGACGAGGACAAAGAGAGGAGTTGATGGAAATCAGTCTCACTGCATTGCATCTGACAAGAACAGAGGATATTCCCCTTCCTACTGTCTGATGCTATTTCAAGCCTCATTATGAGAAAAGTCTCCTGTTTAACATGGTCTTTTCATTGAATTATCTTCTTTTCATTTTTGCCCACCTCTCACAAATGCTGCAAATTACCTACTTGGATCTCGTTAGCCTGGAAAGGAGTCACCCCTTGTAAACAGGCTTTGCATCACTCTGCATTACCCAAGGACTGAGGGTGCACTTACAACAGGCAGAGTTGAAAGATACCTGACAGGAGAGGGAATGAAGCCACTGACACAACTGGATGTTCATTATCCCCTCTCCCTCGTGCTGCATCTGTCACTAAGCTCTCACTTAGGCCCTGCACTAAGGCCTGTGAAGCTCCCACATTCCTGTTTCACCAGCCTGCTCAAACTGGGGAGGGGGAATGGATCATGCACCTGGAGGTCATGCACTTCAGTCATTATCCATGTTTCCATCCAGGAGCCATGCTTAGTCTTACAGTGCTGTCAGGCTATAGTAGTGGAGATTACTATCTTTTATGGCCAAAATTTTCTTTCTGACCTCAGGGCTAATCTGCCTGCAATGTTTTATATTTTTTGTTCTATCTTCTGTTGGGTACACAACTTTTTTGCATATTTTTTTCTGAGAAAATAGTTGTAAAAACAGAAGCAAATCTTCAGAGAAAACTTACTCTGCAGCTTTTGCTGGACAGTAATTGGTGGGTATCATTAGACAGTTGACTTGTTCAAAAGGTAGTATTTAAAATAACCTTATTAAGCTCTGGATGCAGCTTTGGGTTCAAGATCAGGCTCCCCTGCATGTGAAAGTGGAAGCACCACTGGCACTCTGGAAGGTCCAGGCATCTCAGCACATGGGGTGTCTGACTTTGGGATGGGGGGCACTGGGCTGGACAGCTCTGGACTGATTGGGATTGGGGGCACTGGGATGGACAGCTCTGAACTGACCTTGGGACTGGGGGCACTGGGATGGACAGCTCTGAACTGACCTTGGGACTGGGGGCACTGGGATGGACAGCTCTGCACTGAATCTTGGACTGGGGACAGGCACAGTGAGAGCTGTCTCGTGCGTGTTTTTCAAATCTCAGCTGAACTGGTAATGCCAGACCAGAGAGACAGGCTTGTATTGCAATGAATTATCAAAGCATAAAGGAACTTCCCTTATTAAGCAAAACATAAATTATGTATAACATTTTAAAATATACATCTCCACATATATTTACATAACGTTCCTTTTGAGAAACCTGTGAATCCCTCTGTCCTCTCTCGGGTGCACTAGGGAAGTTGTATTTGCTCTCTACTTCCTTTTAATTTGCCACAGCGCCAAGACAAAGGAAAAGTATTGTAAGAACATCAGAGAAAAACTGGATTTGATGGGTGGAAGGGGAACCAGGACTTTGCTCTCACTGCCAGGTCTGGCAGTGCAATGCTGTGATCTGCTGAGAAGCCCAATAAACCTCAGAGCTCTCCCTCAGTACATTGCAAGGGAATGACAAAGCTAAATTAAAACCATGTTTGTAAGGAGCTGTGAAATGTCTTGCTGGAAGGTGCTGTGTAATTGTGAAGTTGGTTGCAGTGACTACCCAGCTGCCAGAGGGCTCAGACAAGCCAGGGTGGTGACGGTGACAGGCTGACATCCAGCTGCCATCCACTGCTACCTGCACAGAGCATTTACTTTCTATCTCCTCTGGTTTCACTCTCCTCTTCCAAAGAGATCTTACAGCCCTGAGACTGACCTCAGCTGACAGCTATGAAGGGCAAGCTCTGAAGTGTTTAGCTGAATGCAACCCATAAAGGCTGGCTCTGGGGGAGAGATGGACCTCTAAAATAAAGTGACAAAGGGATGTGGAGAGAGAGTCCTACAGATTTCACACTTTCACAGAAAAAAAAAAATCAGGCATCTGTTCCAGTAATATGCACAATTCAGCAAAAATTGCTAGCTGTGTGCCTTCAGGCTTAAATTTGCACAACGAAATGTATCCTTTACAAAGGTATTTCTCTTAATGCCTGCTCAGTTCAGTTTTATTGGATTGGCCTATAGAGGACACCATCTGGTATCTGTCATCCAAATCTATGCAGACAAGCTATCGATAAAATCCCCATTTCCAAAATGTGGGTTAGTTAAAACTAGGGCCAGATTGCTGGCTGGTACAAATTGGGCTGACTGATGTAGCTATCCATGCTTTTACCAGCAAAGGATCTGACCTACAAAATCCCCAATTTAGATACTCTTTTGGGACAGGGCTTTCTTTATATTCTGCGTTGTAAAGCATGTGGCACAGAGGACACAGAGCCATGAATAAAACACTCAAGGATTGTGATGGTACACATAATAAATAGTAATCTAATTGCAGCAACAGAAAGATTTCTGTAGTCACTGCTCTGTCAGAGTAACTCATGCGTGTCACTCGGTGAATGACCAGCATTCTCCCTTGGAGAAAAACACTCTCCACAGAGCTGCCATCTTAGGCCCTTCCACAGCACTTTAGGTAGAGCAATAAAGGCAGAGCTTATGCTATTGTTGGCCATGTTATATCAATTCATTGTATGTAAGTCAACTGAGTCTCTCTAGACACTCAAATACTTCTCATAAAGACAGTATGTAGCCCAAAGAAATACATTCTTTTCCTCCACCACTTGGGGTAAAAGGAGGCCATCTCACTTCTCAACTATGCAGAACATTTTAACTTCATTAAATGGCCTTCAACTGTTTCCAAAGAACTGCGTGTTCGCACACAGAAAGACATTGCATCAAACTTTAAGGATTCACTGAACCTAAGGAGACCTAAGTCACCTCCTCCTCTCCTGAACCCCCAAAGGGACAGAGATTTTAGCACCAAACCATCCCAGAAACTCCATCCTGCTCTGCCCCACACCCCTCAGGGAACTCCAGCAGGGCCAGCCAGAGTCCCTGAGCAGCAGGAGCTGTACTCACGTCGCTGAGGCGCTCGCGGGAGCTGCTCCGCTGGAAGCCCTTGGACTCGCCGCTGGCGCTCTCGCTGTCGCTGTCCCGGCAGCTGTGCTGGCCGGCCTTGAGCTGCACACAGAGGAGACACAAAGAGAGCCTGAGTTGAGCCTGGTTCAGGCGAGTCCCCTTGTCCCCTGCTCTCCTTTAACCCCCCCAGGCCCCAGCAGCAGCGTGGCTGTGGCCCTGCCACGCTGGCCCCGGCACCGTGTCCTTGTGCCAGGGCAGAGCCCAGGGACACCAGGAACAGGAGTCCCAGCCTGGCTGTGAGCTCCAAGTGCTGCAGGCAGGAGAGGCAACACTCCTGTCCTAAGGAAATACCACTTTGAGACCTTAATTCGGGAGACTTTTAGACTTCTCAAGGTATTTCTGCCACGGATGAAGTTTTTAGATTCAGTTTATAGATTCAGTTTTTAGCTTTTTCCATCACATTGCAGCACCCACAGCATCATTTCCTCCCTCATTACAGCGTAAGAGCATTGAGGATCTGAGATCAGTGGGAGTCTCCCCAGGGGAAGAAGAGGTCACCACTCCAGAGAAGCCTTTGTTTTGCTGGACTAGCCCCTAACCACATTGCCTGGTACTATAAACAATTCTCAACTAACCAAGCCTCGATGTTCATAAAACAACAGGACCTACTTAATAGGTATCAAATTGCTTTCGCCTTTCAAACCAGCTTTAATGAACTTTACTGGCACTGTAATAAATAAAAAGTACCAAAAACCCCTACAAACTATACTTTCATTACAATTGAGAACACATCTGCTTTCTCTTAGGCTGTGGACTGTTCAGGGCACCACACTACACAGCAGTGTACTGAGACAAACACTCCTACTGAGACAAACATTCCTACTGAGACAAACACTCCCCACAGACATCCACTGCCTATGTCCACAAGCACACACACGCCTGGACAGCAAGAGGAAGTCATGATCCACATCTACTGCCACACTGGAAGTGCATCTTTGTTTTAAAGTATCCTTCCCTATATTTTGCTTGAACATATTAAAATTTTCATTTAGCCTTGCTGATGCTTTGTTTGAACTAGCTTCCTGTAAACACTGGTTACTCTGGAGGTTAATACTGGCAAGAACTCCCCTTCAGAAATTTAGCCTTAAAATCACACACATAAATACTGGCAGCAGAGACAAACGCAGAGAATATACTTGGCGAGGTACCCAATGAAATATTTTATGAGACCCACCACATTTATCAATATTCATATAACAAACACCAAACAATTCCTCCTAACTTATTCTACTTGTTAATATAATGATGGTAAGTTCCATTCAGACTATACTGGAGTAGGTACTAATTCATCTCCATGCCCTGACTGGGGACCAAAGGTTCCTCCTCCAACACTCTCCATCACCTTTTTTCCCCTCTTTCTTTTCTCATTTATTTCCAGTTCTCCCAGAAACAAGCACACACAAAACTTCACACAAATGCTCTTCTGCAGGTGCACACAAACAACTCCTACATTTCTGCTGATGTTTCTGTACATTCTGTTCCCTCCCAGGGTCCCTGCGGGAGCACACGCAGCATCCTCACCCTCGGGTTGTCATCCCTCTCCCCCACCACTGCCAGAGCAAACTGCACCTGCAAGTTTGGTATTTGTGTGCCACTTCCCCTTCATCCCTCATCCCCCCACTAGTAAAGGGAAGCTTTGGGTGCTCTCTATCAGTCTAATCAAAGAAAGGACATAAAGTACAAGAAACTAAAGGTTCCAGCTCTCAACTGAGTTGCAATGCATGAGCACAACTGCAAAAAATGGCACAGGCGTACTCTCAGCTCAAAGAAAATGCAGCAGAAGGACCAGAGCTATTTGTCAGACACTTACAATTCAATAAATAAACTAAATATTCTACAGCTCAGCCAGAACATTTCCATTAAAATGATTTTTATTTCCAATGGAACAGTCTATCGGTCAGACCTGAGAGATCCTGGGAGCAGTTTTTGGAGGCAGAGGGGAGGATAACGAATTCAAGAAGCCTTACACTTCATATATAACTCACTGATCTTATCTAGGACCTCTGTGTCCTGTAATTTTATGGTCCCAAGTTTAAAATATAACCATCCAAAGGAAAATGGATCAAGTTTCCCTGACTTGGTCTTTTGTCAACATCCGCCCAGTGATGGAAAAACTCTTACTGCAAGTGGGGCCTTAGGAATTTTTTTCCCAGTCTCAGATTTTATTTCTAGAATCTCAATTTGTACACGATCTTCACACATTAGTTATTTGCTAACTAATAATAACAGCCCAGTTTTATACTTCTTCTACATCACAAATTCCAGCTATTTACAGAGAACACAAACCCAGCAGGTGTCATTTTTCTAGATACAATTTACAAGGAGTAAGAGAATATGACCAAGATATCTGAGCCTGAAACTCTGTAGAAAAAAAGTGAACTGCATGGACTAGACAGCAAACTCAGAAATAAGTCCAAGTTAAGATTTATAAGCTTTCCATATTTTCCTTTCTTTTTTTCCAAGTTGAGTTTCTCCACGTGCCAAACTGTTGAGGGTTTACATTTTATTCCAGAACCCATCAATCTGTGTTAAATTAAAAAAGTAAAGCATGGAAATGTGCCCGTTGTCTTCTCTTAAGAACCTAAAGTTACACTCAAACACACATGAGAACACTTAATGTGGACAGGCAATGGGTCATTTCAAGCTATTTGCACAGATTCAACTGCTTAAAACAACGCTGAAATAACACAGTGCTGCTAAAAAGGTCCACGGATAAAAGACTGGATCTTTAGTTACACTCTGTGCATCTGGTGCATCACTCTGGGGCACACAGGAACCCTAAAATCAGTTTCCCCATGGAAATGCAACTTTCCTTGGCAAATATTTGAAGTGCAATGTTGACAACTCTTGTTCCTCTGTCGCTCCTGGCAGGGTACCCCATGCAAACAGCAACACCAGCATGAAAATCACAAGATGCTCAAGGCACCCAAGGCCATGGGACCCAAGGGAGGGGCTGGAGCTGTGCCAGGGAAGGTCAGGTTGGAATTAGGAAAAGGTTCTTCCCCCAGAGGGTGCTGGGCACTGCCCAGGCTCCCCAGGGAATGGGCACGGCCCCGAGGCTGCCAGAGCTCCCGGGGCGTTTGGACAGCGCTGCCAGGGATGCCCAGGGTGGGGTTGTTGGGGGTCTGGGCAGGGCCAGGGGCTGCACTGGATGGTCCCTGTGGTCCCTTCCAGCTCAGGACATTCCATGGTTCTACAGAGGTCTCACTGGGAAACTTCCCACATTAACACAGCATTAATCTTCTAATTTGCACCAGGCAAGGAGTGAAAAAGGGTTTACACAGAAGTGTGTTTGACTTCATGCTTTCACTGTGCAGGGGGAATGAATTTATCCATGAAAGGAGCCATCTAAAGGGTCTCACAAAGAGAAAATACAGACATTTTCTAAACTGAAAGCACAAAACCCTAGAAACTCAAGAGTGCCTCTGACTCACAAGGAATGTGCACAGTCTTGGGGACTCCCCTAGATGGAGATGGGGTACATGCAGAGAAAGTGGCAATCAGCACCTCAAGACCACTTGCCCAGGCTGAACAACTCAGGACTCAACCCTGCAGCACACCCATGGCTCCAAAACATTTCTAGGAGTTTTTGCTCATTCTTAGCATTGCATTTTTTGGAAATCTTTCACTGTACTACAGAACTTATTAGTTTGTAATGCCTTCGATTCTGCAGGAGGACACCAGAAGTCAAGCAGAACTGGATAAAGTCGTAACTACATTTCTATTACAGGAAAAGGCCAAAAAGCAGATCTGGAAGGGTGGCTGCTGGCTGAGGGCTGGGCTGGGGCTCAGCAGAGGGTTTTATTTCTGATTCTTCACCACGCCTCCCCCAAAGAGTGAGAGGAATAGGTCTTTCCTGCTCTCCAAAACTGGACTGTTTGGAGGATTTCTCTATCAGGGGCAGTTTCCCAGTGGGTGATGGTGGATTCCACTGCCAGGGACACAGGGATGGAGGAATGGAGCTGAGTTGGGGGGGGTAGAGGGTGGCACTGCAATTTTTGTTGTCTTTTTCACTACTCAAATCTGTTTTAATGGACAATAAATTAAATTTATTTTCCCCAAGTGGAGACTGTTTTGCCCATGACAGTAATGGGTGACTTCCTTGCCTTTACCTCACAAGCTTCTTCCCCCCCCTGCCCTGCTGAGGAGAGGGGTGTGAGAGGGGCTGGGGGGAGTTTGAAGGCCACACAGAAACCATCCAGAAATTATGAATAAACCAAAATAGATGCAGAAGCATCAACATAAAACTGCTGTCATAGCAAGTGCTAGCAGGAACTCTTCTTTCAGCACATGGAGAGATTTTCAGGTGACTTGGAATCTAACAGAACTATTTCTGCAGCAGGGAAACACTCAGCCCTACTTTGTGACAGTGAAAGTGCAAACTGAATATTCATCTGTGTCCAGGGAAAGCAGCTCTGCTATGCTCCTGCTGCCATTCAGCCTTAAAGGGTAAAGCAGAGCTCAACTCCCAGGCTTAGGAGTAGGCCAGACCCCAGGAACAGTGCCATAGTCACAGTGCTAGCCAGACATTTCTGTGACAGGAGAGGAGGGGGACAGAGCCACAAACCACTCCCAAGGATAAGCCATGACAGCATGGCTCTCTGCTGCCTTTCCTCTCAGAAGGAAAAGAAGGAAGGGCAGAGAGAAATGACCATTTTAAGAGGTGTAAGGGAGGATGGAAGGGCAGCTGAGCCCCTGAGCCCTGCTCCAGGGAGCATCATCCTCTCGGGACCACAGTTGGCTGTGCTGGATCCCTAAGCCACTTTAGATAATTCCAGTATAGCAGTGCCTGGTTAGCACATAACAAAAAGCAAAATAAATAAACCCACTGAGAATTTGGCAAAAGCCTTTTTCACAGAGCTTATATATCATGTCAAAAACACCCTAATGTGGCTCTCCTGAGCTTTTTTATTTTAAAATATATTTTAATTTAAAAACTCCACACCATTTGGCAGCAGTAAATCTATAGTATAGTTTCGAGGCGCCTGAGCTTCTATGCCATATGGAATTAAAGGATTATTTCACTACATTATACTTTGAAGTTATGAATACTAACACCTCTCCCTGCTACAGCACAGCCAGAAAGCTAAGCCTTTACCAGAGTCCTAAAGGAAGGGGACACCTGCTCCCCGAGAGATGGCAGAACCCTGCTGTGGGGAGGAGAACTCCAAGCTCTCACTCCTGCCTGGCATTCTTTAGCTATACAGCTTTTGCAAGGGCGAGGCAGCCCCAGGTCCCAGCTGGGTGCGTGCATTCCCTAGCTCAGCTCAGGGGCTGAACTGACTCCCACCTGTGCCACCAGGACACGTCCCAGCCCCCAGACCCTGCCCAGGTCCCACGACAGGAGTTTTCCCGAGCAGGCACCAGCCCAGCACGGCACAGAGATGCTCCCAGCCGCTCCACAGGGCTCCAGGCAGCCTCTGGATGGGAATTCCTGTCACTCCTGGCAGGCACACCCTTTCCCCCAGTTGTTGCCTTCCCTCAGCCACCTAGAAACAGAGACTAGACAGGAGTAAGGGAATAAAGGCAGGGATTTATTTGAAGGCCTTCAAGGCACACCCTGGGGAGCCAGAGGCTGCTGCCATAAAATGGACCCTGAGGTGGACCCCAAATCACGAGTTCTTGACACAGTTATAGGTTTGGTCCATTTGCATATCAGCATAAATTCACCAATTAAAACTTTAGCTCTCTTCAATTTCTCCACCTCTCTCATGGTCCCAGTTTACACCTTTTGGGCCTAGGACAGCCCGAGTGTCCTTGAACAGCGAGCTCAGAGAGGCTTTGTTGTGTCTGTCTGGCCTAAGAGAGCAGCTCACGAGCTACAAGAAACTTCAGAGTTACACACTAGGCAGTACAGGATTTGAAAAATATAGAAATTAAAACCTAAGGCATCACAGTGAGGCACACACGGGTCCAGGCAGAAGCACAGACAAATCAGGCAACTGCTGATGAGTGCAAGCTGCTCCAAAGGCCAGGGAGGAACAGCCCAGGAGAAGAAAGCCTGGCAGAACCCAGCGAGATCCCAGTTATACCAGTACAGCCCAGGTCTGCGGGGCACCCCCAGCCCCCAGTGGGACATCCAGAGTGGCAGGGCACACACACACAGCCCCAGGCCCTGCCCTGCCCGAGCAAACACAGCCCCAGTGAGTCTTCCACCAGGCAGAAAAGAGCACCAGCAGATTTCATGCAGAACTGAATATCAGATTGCAAAGAAAACATATTTTATCAATGATCAAGAACAAATCTGGCTGTATGAAAACAAATAAAAGGAGAACTGCATAGCAAGAAAAAAAACCCCAAAACAGTATAAATCAAGGGTTGTTACTTCTGATTCCCATCATGATTAACAGCTGTCATTTCAAAACTTCTATTTTTATCTCTCCTGCTACTGACAGGAGTTAGACAAATACTACTTACACAGCACTCCCATGTCACCCACGGCATTAAAGGAGGTTCAACACAGTGGTTTGGGTCTGGAGCAAGACCTCTCCACTGCATTTCTAACAAAGCCATGCACACCCTGACTGCCTAAACAGGGGAGCAGCTCAAGGAAAGCAAATCAGAGCTGAGATAATGAGGAGGAAGAATATTTACAAAACACAAGTTTAGGCAGTAAATATGAAAAAAGAATTCACACCATGTGTGGATTCTGAACATTATTAATACAAAGACATTTTTCACCTCAGGGAAGAGAAATCTTGTTACCTGAGAGATATAATAAAACATTAGGAGAGGCTCTCTGGTTACGTCTTGATATACAATCTTATGACAACCAATGCAGATGCTCCAAGAAATTGCCAGCTTCTGAGGATCCAGGTCTCCATGCCATCCTCCTGGGATCTGACATCCCTACCACAATATGAAGCTTTATTTCACTTACTTGTATGGTAAAAGTGAGGTAAACCAACAAAGACAACATCTTATCTTTTGTTTCCTTCCTATCTTTAATTAGAAGAAAAATTTTTCTGATCCAAAACTCTTTTTTTATGAAAAAACAAGAGCAAACACATGTATATTCTTTCAATTTCCTGTTGACAAAAAAAAAAAAAAATCTAAATTGAACAAATGACTACAAACAATTTTCTAATCAGCCCAATGATACAGAACAAGGGTGTCTTTAACTCACTTATTCTACAGCACTGCTGGTCATTTCCTGCTGCCTCTGAGCTGATCCAGAGCCTGCTGCTGCACTTGCTCAATAAATTGGAGTAGAGGAACTCATCCCCTACAGCCTTAAATGGGGGAGATCTACCAAAGGAGCAGAGCTACCCCCCTGTGCTCCCGGGGAGAATCTGGCTATTTAGCAGTGTTATTACAGACACTCCAAGTGGTGGGGCTCTGCTGGCAGGAGCAGGAGATGAAGCAGCACAGGCTAAGAATAAACAGCATCCTTGCCAAGCGGGGGTGGGGATAAAGAAACGGGCATTTATTTCCAGATCCTCTTCTCCTTCATTATATGCTTGGGCAACCTTAGATCCACAGCACACAGAAGGTGCTCTGAAGGAGGTCTGTAGCTCTATTTTATCTAAGTTTCACAGAGAATGCAGCCCATCATTTTTTCTGTGCTGTTTATACAGAAATCAAAGATAAATTTGGCATAAACTCATCACACCCCAGAATCATACATACATTATACACCATAGAAAGTGTAACAGACTCACTCTGTTCCCCAGCTCCTGTTAAGAGTGGTATGAAACAGCAAGCTGTTGGCAATTGCAGCAAATGAAGCGTATTTCAGCACACTTCAAAAGCTGAATTGCAAAAAAATATAGGCTTCTCCTGACCCTTTGCATTTTGATGGTTTCACAGTGAGAAATACGGCCTTCAAAATTACACCTTGCAAAGCTCTCCATTGTACCAATCAATCTGTGCAAGCAGCCTGCACAGCACAGGCTGGGAGCAGGGCGGGATGAGGAGCCAGGCTCCGGCTGCCCGGACACAGCCAGAGAGGCTGCAGCCAGGGTGGGACCCGCCTGCCCTCCCAAGCTTTACTCAGCCCCGCTGCTGAGCTTGTTCGTGTCCCAGCCTGGATTTCCAGGGCCCTGCCTAGGCCATGTGTAAGGGAAACTAGTCTTTGTACAGTTCAAAATCACGTCTGAAAACCACTGATGTGCAGTGCCACAGGAGTGCCACCCTTGTCTGCACAGGTATTCATCCATCCATCCATCCATCCACCCATCCATCCACCCACCCATCCATCCATCCATCCATCCATCCATCCATCCATCCATCCATCCATCCATCCATCC
>VYXC01012519.1:658-179074 GCA_013397175.1 Platysteira castanea | reverse complement strand
ATAGCCAAGAATCCATCCATCCCTCCATCCATCCATCCATCCATCCATCCCTCCCTCCATCCATCCATCCATCCATCCACATTCTCACCCATACCTGTACAACTTTTGGCTGTTATTTAGCCATTTACACCACCTATGCTTCTTGCTTCTGCTTTGTACATCCCCAAACCAGATTTTAGGGGTAATGGGGAGAGTCATGATCCCTTGCTACAGTGCCTGCCCCCACCATCCCCAGCAATACCCGACAAGGAGCAGTGCTCACGCGTTGGCTGCAGTGCTTTCCACCAGGGACTGCTTTTTGTGGTCCCATCTAGGCTTGCTCATTTGGAAAATGGGGAACCAGGCTGGCAGTTTTACCCCAACATTCTGTGCCTGTTTCAGAGCACATGGCAGCCATGAGTTTCCAGATCCTTGCAAGACCATTACCAGCTCTGGTTTGGGTGGTGACAGGCACAGGGGACCCAGGGACTCTGTCCCAGCCTCAGAAGAACTCCTCAAGAACCTGTGAGGAGTTCTTGTTTCTATCATACAGGAAAGGTCAGGTGAGGTAGGAAAGTGAAGGCAAACACCACTTTTAACCTGAATCTCTGGAAAAGGAAGAGAACAGACATCTTTTTCCATTTAGCCCAGTGTCTGATATCCAACTTTCTAAGGAAGGCCTCTGGTTGACTTTGAAATGTGTAACTTAGTGGAAGAATACTCAAGTAAGAAGATCAAATGAATCACATGATGGAACAAAAAGCAAATAGGCCAGGCTGAAAAATTCTAACATCAGTGCAGCTCTACAACTGTCCACAAATCCAGCTGAGAGCCTCCAGCTGCTGTGATGAGGGGAAACACAACCCCAAGGTAGCTCCTGTAGAGTTCCACCTGTTTCAAGCCCACAGGATGGTTGCTCCTCATGTGCAAAGGAAATGCAAGATGGGATGAGACCTTTTGGAATATCTAAAGAGGCGAAGCAGCCTGAGAAAGAGCAGAGTGACTGTACTCACTGGCTTGAATTAAGTCCTGGCGACCACCGTCCTTTTCCTCCTCAGTGCAGACCACTAATGTGACACCCAGCTAACATTACAGAAGTAAATAAATGTGTTGAAGGAGGAAGTATCAGTATTCATGGACAGACCTCGAGATGCTTACCACTGCTAACATAAAGGAATCCTGTTATTCCATCGTTCAATATAAGCCCAGAATAAATATTTAATAATTTGGTTGCATAAATAATGATTTGAAGGTTGAGCTATTGGCTTAAAACTATAATACTATTTTAAGCCGTTTAACTGCCCAGCTAGATAAATTATTCAAGACTTAAAAGTCATCCTGTGGTCTCTGTACAAGGAGAAAACTAGGAAGTTGTAACAATAATGACAAAAGCAGGGCAAGATCAATCAAACCACATGATCGCTAACACAAACAAGCAGCAATTAAGCAGCAATCAAGACCAATCTGACTGGGGTTGATGTCCTTTTATGCCAATACTCTCAGTCGAAAGAGCAAAACTTAATAATGTTTTGCAATTTATCAAGGGAGCCATAACTCTGCTCTCAGTGACTTGGCCAAGAGGCTATTATGATAGTATTTCTCTATAATTTAATAATGTGAAGGAAGGGGGGGAGGGGGAGTAAAAGCATTTTGACATATAACTCACATCTATACATATTGTATTTTCCTCTTGCTTGAATGATAGAAGCAAAAGTCACAACAATATACCTCAGTACCCATTTGTTAGCAGGAAAGGGAAGCTGAAGTATCTGGCAAAGAAAATCTATTTGAAGCAGCACAGAAGGGAAGGGAATGAAGCATCTGAATTCATTAGCAGCTGTCATTGATGTGGAGATGAGTTTAGTCATCACAAGCAACTCCGGAGGAAAGCAAAAGGAGGAACTATTGTTTAAGTTGTTTAAATCTGGATTAGTTCTGAGAGATGGCAAGGAGCCGTCGGAGGAACACTTGTGCTGCACCTCCACCCTGCCGGAGGGAAGCTCTGAACAGAGTCAGCATCCCAGCATTTCCAGGGAAGCTCTGAACAGAGTCAGCATCCCAGCATTTCCAGGGAAGCTCTGAACACACTCAGCTATCCCAGCATCTTGGATTTTCATTTTCCTTCTTGCACACCTCTGTTCCTCCCTCATCCTAAGCAATAATGTAAAATACATTGCAGCACTGTGCTTTCACCTTGGACTGCTTTTGCCAATTGAAATAATGAGTCCTCCTGTTTGCAAATGTCAAAAAAAAAAAATCTCCTGATCAATCTTGTAGTCTGTCCCCTGTCAAGAGTGACCAGAGGTGATTTAATGCTTGATAGATCTGATGAGCTGGTTGCCTCAGTCCGAGTTCAAATCCATCTCCATTCCCAGAAAATCATTCTGCCAGCCCGTGTTGGGTCCCTGTGTTGGCAGCCCCAGCAGAGAGGTGGCATCAGGGGGAGACCCAACACCCACCAGAATCCAGGGGACAACTTCAGGATGGTCACCGACTTGGAGGGATGCAGAAGCCATTTAGGGAACTGGCTGTCCACCATAAATACTTGATAGACTGTTTCTGTACCTTACACTGATAAAAACCCCTAATTTAACTTCTCTTTTCCATGCTTTAAAATTGTATAAACTAACCCATCTTGAAAATACAGTCATACATTAGCTAAGTGGAGCTTTATTATTGTTTTAAGATAAGTGCAAAAAATCTATAATAGAGGACTACTGTCAAATTAGTTACTTGAATTAATCCTCATTCTGGCATTTAATAATTTGTAAAGTGCTTATTCAGAAAAAGGTCAAAAATCACTCGGAAAGATATGTTAATGGCTCTCTAAGTAATGTTTAGAATTACTGAATAAATTTTCACACTTAAGTCACGTATAACAAGCATTACAAAACGTATTATAAACCGTGCTCTTCACACTGGAGAGCTGTGTGTACACACATGTTAGAGCCTCCCCACCACACAGCACTTCAGCACTCAGTTAAATTCACCTCAGGTGAGAAAAAAAGCAAGCTTATCTGTGCTGTTATGCCAGAAATAGATTCAATGTAAGTTCTCATAAAGAGGAATATTTACCTGAGTCAGGGCCTGCAGGAGCCCATCACTGTTCATCTACATGATTAAAAAACCCATCAGAAATGGTAACCCAAATAACTGTCAACTCCCAATTTCCCAAACCGCAGTCTTAAAAAAAAAAAAATTAAAAAAATAGCTGTAAATAATTGGAAATGGAGGAAGACAAAGCCCTGTGCTGACGGATCAACGTGGAACCCCTTCTATGCTTTGAAATATTTGGGCTTTAAAATGACCCACAAGATTTAAAAACTAAGTATCAGCATGTGAGAAAGCACCATATTACAGTTTAAATCAACCATTATACAGGCTCAGCAAGCATCAGCACGCTCCTTCCATGCACTAAAAAACGTCAACTTCTCCTTGGTGAATAATAATTTGTGAAATAAAGCAGGCATGCAAAATATGGGTGGCAGGCAGCAAATGCTGAGATTTGGGGCACCAAGGTGTTTTAAAATTGTTTTTCACTTTGCATCCAGCATCCACTGAAATCTCAACAGATCAAAGTTTTGCAGACAAGGAAAAAAAAAGCCTACAAAATTAATAACTATTTAAGTATTCTGTTTCATCATGATAACAAACAGATGGTTTTAATATTCTAGAGGCTAATTTCTGAACAATTAAAAACACAGCAAGACATTAACATCTAATGAAACATTTTAACTACCAGTATATGCATCTGCCATTAATTTCCACACAGTAAGGTCTTGGTTCTCTTCAATCTGTTCTTTATTAAGGAAAGTTTTTCCACTCTGAATTTAGTGAAGTAGAGAATTAACAACTGTTTTCAATCAGCAATCAGCATGATATTTCGCCAGTGTGTATTGAAACCGTCCACACTATCAGACATAAATTTACTCCTGTGATGGCTTTGATCTGCACACTGAGTGGAGATGTTAGAAGGGAATTCACTTTCTAATTCCATTTACATTTAGAACATACAAATTAACCCCTCACAGATCTCATGTTCTTTTTTAGCTACTTTGGATAAAGGACATCTACTTAAAATGTTGTGCCTTGCACATTACTTACAACCCAGGCAAAAATAAACTCATTTTTTTAAATCAATGAAAGCATTCTTATGCAAACCGTATGGAAATAAAGTTCTTCAAAGGAAAGGGGAATCCTATATTTATGAGCTCCTAATTTATATTTCCTTTGCTCATATGTGATAAGAACATGGGGCAGCACTCATCAAAGCTCTACCCATGCAAACACCAGTTGCCATAAAAAAATCTCTGTACCACATCCAAGCTAATTCCTGTGTTCCCTCTTCAGATATGCAGCTTAGAACTGCTGATGAATTTTTCTGCAGGTTTTCCCCAATTTAGCAGGTTGTGATTTAAATTAAGCCGAGGCAAGTCCTTCTCTTGGCTCCCAGGGTGCAGCAAGAGGCTGATGTTATTCAATATTTGTTGTCATCGCCTGGCTACTGTAGGAATGAAGCCAATAAATAAATATCTTGGGGAGTAACTCTGAACACCTCCCTGGGGGGCTGGAACACAGGCTCCCTGTGCATTAAACACGTAGGCACCTCCCTAAGTGCCTCTGGTTTTCAAAAGGGTTAAGTTAGCAAGGAACTGGGAATGATTTTAACAGAAACCACATTCTGTCCAGGTTCCTGCTTTGCTTTTAATCATGTAATTTATGTAAACATGGAATTGCAAGGCTAAACTAATAAACATTGAAAAAAGCCTTGAGAAAACATAGATTTAGGGAAGGAGCCAGCTGCAGGACTCTGCCTCCTGGATTCACTTTGTGGTGTTCAGAGGGGATTTCATGGTGCACCAAGAAACGTCGGTACTGCAGTTAAGTAGAACAAGAGACGTTCTGGTTGCTGCTTCAAGTCAGGAGAAACAGGGCCACGAACCTGGGGCTTCTGCCTGCAGAATGATGCCCTACCAAGGGGTAGTACCTGTTCCATCTCCCTCCCTCTAATTCATGCCAGAAAAAACCTTCAGGGCTCAACGCACTTCCAACAAGAGCTACATATTTCCAGAGAAATTTCCATAACACCATTAACAGCAAAAACACATCCCATCCCTGTCACACCCTGCTCTGAGTGCCTGTACCCCTCTCAAAGGCTCAGCCTGGACAAAGCTGGCTCTGCCTCAGTGCTTGCTTTTCTCCTTTTTTTAAATAGGCTATTATAGGTTAAAGGCCAGATCCAGAGAGGCTGAGAACACCCACAAACCTATTTGGAATGTGGGTTTCCAAAATCCGGAACCAGAGCAGTAGTTAGGTAAGAAAGGAGATGAAAGATTATTTATTTGACTTCAAGCACTGTCATCACCATGAATTTCAGGGATTAGGGCTGGGAGTTTCCGACGTGCCGAGCAGAGGCAGGGGTGTAAGCTCACCGAAAGACAGTGAGCTCTTGGCTCATTTTATATCCACTTTTGGGGCAGTGAAATATGGCTCAAGTGAGGTCCCAGGAGATGCCAGATGGGATTTCAAGAGACCTTTCCAGCCAGTCATATCTGGTTCAGAGAAATGTGCACTCTGGAATGACTGTACTGGGAGTTTGCCATGTAACCATTAGCTCTATAACCACCATTAATATACCTTGGAGGCTTTGCCTTATTTTTATATGTCAGACAGTTTCAGGCTAGCACTGTATTTAGTGAGGAGAGCACAATATTAAAATGTGACTTTCATACTTTTTATGCTCCAAGTGCCTGGATCTACTCTTGGCACACTACAAAAATAATACTTTTATGATTCAGTTTTTCCATGAAATATTTATAATAGAAGTATTGAGTGATGGAAGTGCCAGAATATTACGATTGCTGCACTTGAATTCCTGGAGATTGGAAGCTTTTGTTTGGTCTAGCAGCATGAAGGAAAAGCGTCCTGCTAAACATCTGTCTCTCCCTGCAGAACCACAGGGGAAATAAAGACTTTGGGACAGCACTGCCTGAAGTGTTTGAGTCCTCAGCTTACCCACTGCAGCCTGGGAGTGCTGAGGAGTCTCAGCATTACAAAATCACAGAGCAGAGGAAGGTGCACACCCAGGAGGTGCCCCAGCCCAGCCCTCTGAGCCCAGAAGGACCAACCTGCATCCCTCCTGACACAGACCCAAACCTGCCAACCCAGCCCAGAGCTGCTGCACACAGCCAGGGCAGCCCTGCAGGTGCCCTGGTGCAGTGCTCCACCGCCTCTCCCTCGCTGGGTTACCTCCACAGCCCCGCTGCATCTCCCGCCTGCAGCGTGGCCTCGTTCCAGCTATCGTGGATGGGCACTGCAGATTTCTCCTCTGCTCTCTGCAGCACCTTCCTGTGTTTGAAGACTGTTATCAGTATCTCCACTCCACTTCCTCTTTTTGAAAACTGAATTGCCCCAATTCTTTCAAGCCTCTCTTGCAGCCCATGCTTTTAGACTTTCTCCATGTACTCCACGTATTTCTCGCACCGATTATCTCCCATTCTGAAGGGAAACTCCTGCAATATCCATTTGGAAATACAGAATTGTACAAATCATACTGAGGTGAAATGAGGATTAAATGAAACACGCAAGGATGAAATGTGTACTGACAGCTGGGGCCTGCATTTAGCAGCTGACTGGCCAGCCAGGTTCACTTCTGGGTGCCAGTCTTGAGACACCTGAAAATACCTGAAGTGATCACCTGAAGTGTTCTCGACACAAACCTTTTGAATTTATGCTGCTATTTCCCTCCTGGAAGTGCTGTTAACTTCTTTTCTAAATAATATCGGATCTGTAAAAGATATTTCCTGAACAAAAGAAAAGTAGTTACAAGTATAGATACAATTTACAGAAGAACTGTTCAGGAGAGACTTTGCTTAGTTCACTGCACCCTGACTTAGATCTCTCCTCATTCAAAACCTTATCTGGAACAGGTCGTCTTCTAAATATTAAGAGTTTTCAATAGAAATTTTCCTTCTTAGTAGTTTTTTTTTTTTTCTGAGTTGGAGCTGCAGGGACCGAGTCTAACTCCTCATGATGCTTCCACAGCTGGAACTCATCTGCTCTAAGAAGCTGTTGTTGAAGTGATCTGGAGAAACACTTCTCAAATCCATTTCAACAGCTTTCAAAGATTGCTCAAAGATGCCCAACAGCCCCCTTTTCCTTGCCAGGCCCTTCCTCCTCACTGCTGCATTTAGTTACAGCACAAGCACTGAATTAAACTAAAACTTAATTTGCTGTTAAGCATCCTGGTTAAGCAATCTGAAACTGTGAAGGTTTTTCTGGTGTTCATAAACGTATTTTACAACAGCTAAGACAAGGAATGACAGAAGGGGATGCTGATGTTTCTGTGACAGGCTGAGGCTTTCAGAGCTACAGGAAAACTACAGGAAGAAAGGAGAAGGAGCAAGGCACGGGAGGAGCTGCGGGGTGGGTGAAAGGCAACGTTATTGCCTTCTTTAAGGCCACAGAAATGCCACGCTGTCAACCTCTGGCATCCCCCCGCAAACCATGGCAACAGCTGCCTGGCTCTGTAGTAATAAACTGAACCAATTTAATAGCTTTTATTGTTCTGCTGTGATGTTTGAGCGCAACCACTTCTTTCCTCCCAGGACTCCTGAGCCCGCAAGGGCAGCAATGAGAGAAGATCTCATTTACCTAAAAGCGCTTATAAATTTTTAATTTGCTTTAACAAGTAAATTAACAAGTCCCTCATTCAGGCAAGTTTTATGGCCTCTTGCCACTTGGGGAGGGCCATAAAAGTTTTATAGATAATCCAGAGCTACCGAGATTGCTCATAATAAATTGTCTGTTTCCTGTTATTTTATCAAACCATTGGGCTTCTAATGACTTAAAGTCACAGCTTCTTTATATCTACACTTTTTATGAGCCCGTATTTATAAACTGTAAAGAATATCTTAAATTATACTGGGCCCCTGCTAATCATTACAAAGCCAGTTTTTTATTGGAGACAACATTTTTGCTCACGCCCACCTAATAAATTTTAAGAGATTTAAGGGAAAAAAAAAATCTTTTTGGAAACAGCACGCTGATTGGACATTCTATTTTAAGATGTTTCTTTAGCCAAACTTTCATTAATGAATACTTTGAAGTACACGGAACTCCCTACACTCTAAGTTGTTGAAAAAGTTCTCAGGATACCAGGCACCTTAGGCAAGCCTGCCTCTGGGATTCAGGCTCGTGAGGAGGCAACACTTAGTGGGAAAACACATCTTTCCCCACAGAGCAAATGCTGCCTCCAGTGGGAGCTCAGTGCCTCCCCTCTGGAGCACCGCTGGTGACACTGGGACAGAGCCAGCCCCGAGCTGTCCCCACCACCAGGTGCTGGGAGCAGTCACTCCGAAATCGGTGCTGGCACCCACGGCAAGGACACGGCAGCACGTTTAACTCACAGCCCCCAGCACTGCCCAGGCCACCCCAGCCCCGTCCCCAAGGGCCACATGCACACATCTGTTAAAGCTCCAGGACACTGACCCCACCACTGCCCTGGACAGCCCGGGCCAAGGCTGGACAGCGCTTTCAGTGAGAACACTGTCCCCAGTACCCAACCTAAACCTCCCCCGGTGCAACTGCAGGCCACTTCCTTCTGTCCTGTCACTTGTTCCTCGGGACACGAGCCCGACCCCAACCAGAAAGGGAGAGTAGGCACTGAACCCGAACGGCCATAGGAGCTCTGTGGGAGTTTGTGTTTTACAATCAAACACAGAGTGCAGTGAGACTAGACTCTAAAAGAGATGAACTCTCACTCTTCCGTCTGATTCCTGACACAGGAATTATGTGACAGAACTATAGGGAAAATCACTGGCCATGTTTCCTATGTAACATATTTGGGGTGGAGGGGGAAGGAGAAGAGAGAGAATAAAGCTGCTGCAGGTTCTGTCCTCCAGAGACTCGAATATTGTGACTGGATTAAAACTGGACTTGCTCTGAAGTTTAGGTTGGTACAAAGCTACAAGAAATGGGACTGTGTTAATAATGTAGCATAGGTAAAAATAATCAGTATTTTCTGTAAATACAGAGTGCTACGAAAGCCTAAAACTACTTGAACTAAACAGGGGACATTGAATTTGACTTTAAAATTCCCCATTATCTTTCTGTAGAATACAAGTCTATGGAACTGGAAACTCCATTTACCCTAACGGAGAAAAACACTGCAAGATAAGAATATCATCCTTTACTCAGCAGAGCTTTCCTGCTTAATGGGAAATTCCAGCAGGATAGGCAAGCTGTAAAAGCTCAGGATACTATTTCTGAGAGAAATGCCAGAGCTGGTGCTAAATCCTGGAATATGCCCATTATCTGAAGCACTGAAAGTGCTTGAAGTTTTATTTATTGATTTTTTTTTTCCAGTTTGAAAGTGCCATAGATTCATATCTCACAATATCAGTCCAGATTAAGATCCATTGTGTAATTACAACTGTGCTCATGTACTTTCATTCTTCGGTGTTATGGTTACCACAGGCCAGTAAAAATAGGCTGCTGGAGAGGATGAACCGGTTGTTCAGGCATCATTGTACACTAAAGGAGAACTTGTTCAACTCTTCTGGCAATAAATCTAAGTACAGTGGAAACAAAATAAGAAAAACAAGCCACAAACCCCTCACCAACTGACAATTATCTCGTGTTTCAGGTTGCAAATTCAGGGTTCTGCTCCCTCAAGATCAGAAATCCTTGAGATGGAATGAAAACAACTGCAGAGCACCCGAGGGATCAGATTTTTCCAATTCTCTGGAGTCCTTCTGGGTGACTGAAAGTCTAACTTATTTAAGAAGCAGAACTTTACTCTGTATGAATTGCCCGCCACAGCACATCCAAGGACCCACCCATCTGTACTCACTGCAGATGCATCTCCCTGCATCAAGCACTAACCACTGTCCCATCACTCAGCAAAGGAATCTTAAGGAAACAAGGAGAGTCATATGAAGATGACAAAGGAACAATATCCAAAGGATCTTACATTAGAAGAGCTCTCCAGCCCCAAATCCTGTTATCTGCTCCCAAAGAGAAGAAACCCTAAGGCTTGTGGTATGCCAAGAAAAAAGAGGAAAACTAAGTTCTGTGAGCAGTGTACAAGATTGAGGGTGACTCAGAGGAGACAAACCCATCGCTCACAGAGGCTCTGTCTGAATTACACTTACCCAAGCTGCAGTATTGGGAAGATGTCAGCAAGAGGGGGTGGGTGTAAGCAGGATGGAACCCTGTCAGACTGGCACGAGCTTACATGGAAAAGCCTGACCCCACAAGTATATTTGAATCTGCAGGGGAAGGTAAGATGTGAAAATTCCATTTCTGCTGACAAAAGCTATATGTGTTGTCAGCACTAATATTTACTAAAAATGGACAAAAATAGCCTGGCTCAGAGGAAGGGCTTAATTTTTTCCCCCATACCTTTTCCTCTGTCAAAAGTGACAGTAGATGTTCTGTCCCATCTCTGAAATCTCTTCATGGATATAAATGGATGCAGAAGTGAGAAAGAAGAAATGCAGCAGACACCCTTTTTTCCAGAAATCTCTGGAAAAGCACTGACCACATATGATTTCCAGACTTTCTTTGACTCTGAAGAGCATCCAAACAGCCAGAAACTCATCTTGAGGGAATTGCTGTGCTTTCAAGATTCACCTCCTCGAGCCCTGACTGTGGCTTTTATTTCTCTATAAACACACACACATTACTTCTCCAACCAAATCCTTGCAAAAACACTTGCCCGCCTCTGCTACAAGACAGAAGATATTTCCATTAAAGTAAGCAAACTCATCTCTGGTGCACCTAAGGCCTGCGGAGTTTCTAAGTTTCAGTTCACATTTCAGGTTAATCTTTTCCTTTCCTAAAGAACAGAACATCCTTTTTCCTGGTCTCCCCGAGGGCTCAGTATTTGCAACATCAAACAGAACACACAAACCATCGCGCCCCCTCCAAAAGCCCATTATACTGTCAACTGGCTTCCTAACTGCAACCAGGGGAGAAAGCTTATATACTGACTCCAGAGCTCTTTTACTGCTGGAAAGTGTCCATGATTTCTTCAAGCTACTGCTGCATTTCATTTCTCTAAAGAACTCATAATAAGATGGGCAAAGTTCCAAGAAAGAAAAAAGAAACCCGACCAACTCTTCGGCGCAAACCGTGCTCCCCCCGCCGCCGCTCCCAGCTGCTGGCACAGGCCAAAGCCACAGGACTCTCGTGCAATCCTGCCAGTGACCCTCCGGAATAAATCAGATATTAAAATACAGACACATGAATTAGGCTGGAAAGAGAGCAGGACAAACGTCTGCTAGTGGAGATAACAGTGCATCTTGCGGTGTATTCCATATCTGCCAGGCACGGAAAGAGTGAGAGACTGGGAGCAAAGTCCTTGTGGAGGCCACATCCAAGCTGCACGAGTTCAAGAGAAATCACTGCCTATTTATGAATTCTGCAAGGACAGACCAGGTTGCTATTCTGGCAGGAAGGCCCAAACGATGGCTCTGACTGGGCTGGGATGTGGGCCCCAGCCTCCACGGCTCAATAAATGAACATTTGCAAGGCACAACGTGAACCTCGGTGGGAAGCTGTTGCTGGAGAGCAACACACTATTACTCTGATCAGAAAATTTTTTAAAAGGCAATAAGAGAACATAAATCAAAACCAAGGGTGTCTGTGCTGCTCTACTGCATTGGGAAAAAATGTTTTGATGTTGACAGACTTAATCGCCTATTTACATGTTTTCTTTCACTCTGTTAGAACAGTTCATGTCTGCTTTGGCAGATTATTCACTGGCCCCAAGCCTGGGTTAACAGGAGAGGGGTTTCTTTTTCTGCTGGAGGAGCCCATGTTCAGGGGCACAATCCCAGAGAGGCACCGACTTCCTTGCCCGTGGCCCACCCCAAGTGTCCTCTCCTGCCATGGAGCGTGGTGGCTTCTGTGCAAGGCCCTGCCCTGAGCAGACCTGCACAGCCCACCCAGTGACTCCCACAGCTGCAGCTGGGTGGACAGAGGGGCACTAAATATAACTCCCAGCCAGACAGCCAGCACTACCCACAGCTCTCATCCCTAATTTCTCAGTGAACTCATGGTAAACCACAGCTGACAGTGGCCGCAGGTCTGGCAGGTGATATTTACAGCTGGACTGCTACAGAGTCAGGAGGTTATGTCAAGCTGCAGCATCCAAGTGATGTTAAATGGAGCCCTGGACCGTGAGGAAATGGCTGGAGATTGGTTACAGCCAGGAGTAATTGATCTGTCTGAAAAAACAGCCCAGGAAAAACAGGATTAATCTTCAAATTCCAGCTGTGTTGCATTGTTCCCTTTCCTCCAGCTCTCCAACAACAAAGACATGCCTGCTCCTCTGGAGACCAGAAAAGTTTTATTAAAAATCTTCATACAACTGTTGCAGCGGAGGCCCTGTTAAAAGCATCATCGGAGAAAAATGCAGGACTCATAAAGAAACCATCCTACAATTTCCTTTTGATCTGGCATTGATTTCAAAGGGGCTACCTGAGCCAAGTGGCTCTGGCCAGCTCCCCTGCCTGCCCGGGGCAGGGTGAGGCTGAGCCTGGCTGGATGCAGGAGCGGGCACGAGCAGCACGGGCACGCACAGAGAGCGAGGGGGAGCACAGAGGGGAAAAATAACAAAATGGGAACACTTCCAAACCTGCAGCTGTGCTGGCCCATTAAAAAGCTGAAACTCGTTCTACTGTTCGACCTCATACTTATCACCACATAACTATTCATCAAAGAAATTTCGGTGCAATTAATTAAATTATTCCCCTGCCTGTGCCACGGAGTCGTTATTCCAATATCAGCTTTCACTCGCACTCTCTCAAGCTCGTGTCTCGATGCCAAGTGACATCTCCAGGGCTGTCCAGCCTCAATAAAGCTCTGCTCCTCACCACTCACAGAGCCGATCATTTCTCTCTTTTATTGCCATTTATTTTCCACCAGGATTTTGCTGCCAGTATATTGGCAGGACTTCCAGTATATGGATGTAATGAAATCTACCACAGACACTTAACATCGGGTCAGGCTTCAGCTCGGCTCATGTGAAGCTGTAATATGATAAACAAATGCTTCCAGGAGGAGGATTTTATCCGCTCCAAAACAGAACGAGGGCTCCTTTGGTACCCAGACATGAACTAGGAGGGAGTCATTTCAAAATCCATATGATAATTAGCTTTATAGCCAAAATGTGCTCAACATGAGAAACCTGAGTTACAGCCCAGATCAATTTCTTTATAAAAAACCCCTCAGTATCACAGTTTGCATATTCCACCCTTTTCGTGTGTGTTTCGTTTCTTTGTGGTTTGTTTTGGTTTGTTTTTAACAGCACTGTTAATTTAACTCCACGGGCTCAGCACACCAAAGTGTGGGGGTTTGGGTGGCTGCTTTAGGGGCCCTGAGTTGACCTACAACAATATCTAAATGTAAATGCCCTGATGTCAAGGCTTCCTTAGCTCTTCTCGAAATTAGGCAGGACCTGATGGCTCTGAATGTGGTCTGCCTGTGTCTACTGGCACAATAACTCATGCGATGGCACCAGAGCATCATATCTGCATCTCAGTCCAGGTCAGCACTGCTGCCAATGGGATTAGGCCCTAAAAATGTGAATTACACAAGATACCAATAGTCGTGTCCCACGCACCTCTAAGGGGACTTGCGGCTGGAGTTGAGAGATGAAAGAAACACAGAAGGAAAATAAAGTGTTACTTTTAGAAGGAGAAGGGGGAAAAAAATCAAACCTTAGAACAGTTTGTACCTGGCCACAGTAAGTCTTGCACTACCTGGAAGGCTGTAAGTCAATAACGAAGACATTCTATCAGAGAGGCTTTATTTCCAACGCAAGTTAATGGACATAAATCTCCTCCAGGCAATGGATGTAAAACATCAGACTGTGTGATCAAAGGGGTGCAGGTTTTAGCCTGGGTTGGTTTTGTGTCTAAAACAATCTTCTCCCAGGAGAAATGGAATTTTGCTGTTCTTCCAGGGAGACAGACAAGTTTGGTTCTGCACCAGCAACGGCCCTGATGCCCTTGGCTTTCCAGCTAAGGCATCAGTGAGAGGAACTCGGAGCATCTGTGTAAAGGCAGCAGAACCCAAGTGTTGCAAGATAATTAGGGGGAACCCAGAACTCTCCTGGTAAAGAGGGCAGAGCTTTGCCTCAGTAGTGCCTATCTTCAAATCTGTTTGCCAAGTTTTTTCATATACACAGTGAAATGTAGATGCTTTCCCTGCTTGCCTTTGATGAAGGCAAATAAAACCTGGCTCAAACCAGGTTTGAACCAAACCTTGTGCACCCTCCACCTCATCCTTCTGCTATCCAACAGTCCAGGTTATCTCCAAACACGCTGCCTTTTAATTTGCAGACTAGACAAGGTATTTTGCCATTTGATAAATGAGATCTGGATTTGCCTCCCCAAGCACACATCAGTGCTTCCCAAATGAATGCAATCTAGTCCTTGGATCTGTAGTTTTCCTTGGATCCTTCATTACAACACGTCCATTCTTGCTTAAAAATAAGTAAAGGCTTTTGCTCTGGCGTTCTGGCACATTCCTCCCCAGCTGTGGGCAGCAGTAAAACAAACAGGCTGCCCTACCAGGGAACAAACCAGCATGAGCAGCAGGGGCCAAGGCAGGGGCATTCCCCCCATTCTGTATCAATAATTCAGCTGTAAACATACATTAACTATTGCCTGCAAAAAAAAAAAGGATAGGATTCAAATTTCCAGTGTCGCAGATAGCAAAAGAAGTTTGCACTTTAGAGAACTTACAGAAGATCTGTTTTTTCACAGTTGCTTTAATTTTTTTGAAACATTTAATCCCTTTCCAAAAGCTATTACAACATCTTGAATCCTTCACTTCCATGTTCGTTTTCTACCCCAATTTGAATATGGCAAATAGACCATATTGATTTAGCCCAGAACAATCCAGTGCAGGACTGACCCGTGCCCTTCAATACCAAGCAACACACTTTGAAGTACTTTAATAAAAGAACCACAAAACAAATATAACTCTAGATAATTCTTACCTGCTGTTTTACAAGCACATCTGAGTGCATGTCATTTTGCATTTTTAAATTTTGTTTTACTTTTTAATAGGAGAAGCATAAAATTAGTATCTCGTGGCAGCAAATCCAATTACCTGCCCCACTGAATGATCTCCTTCACCCCTGGCACACATTCCAGCTGGACAGAGCACCATCCCGAGCTCCTTTGGGCAGGAATTGGGCCAGATCTGGCAGGCTGGGGGAGTGATGCCTTTGGGAAGGCAGCGTGGTGGCAGCACAGGACAGTTTGTGATTTCAGTCATTTCTTCCCTGCACCAAGACCACCGTGCTGCCCTGAAATGCTCCAAACACACCAACCTGCGAGGGCATCTGCAAACCATTTTGTCTGAAACAGTGGTGATGGTGACATGTGCCAGTGGGTTTGGATCCTTCCCCAGTGCCAGGCAGCTGTGGGGCAGGAGAGCCCAAGGTCATTGCTGCAGATCTTCAGCCAAACCCAGGGCTCTCCAGCGGGCCAGGCTGCAAAACAGGCTCTGACCACCTCGGGTGGTGAGAAAGGCAACCAAAGGCTCTGCCAGGCACATCAACTGCTGTACAGTCAAAAGAACTGGATTATCCCAGGGATAGGAACTATCTCAAGACCTCTGACATAACAGGTTTGCACCTTATCACAAACTCTGGTCTCACGGCCTGTGCAGGGTATCAGACAGCAGATGTCCATCCTCGGGCTGTGCTCAGTGTGAAAAGCCCAGAATAAATCTGGTTGACTTTCCTAGAAGTTGCTCGTGTCAACAAAATTAATGTGACATTTACAACTATTTTGAGGATAAAATGAAGTTGCTTAAATTATTCTGCAGAAGCAGCGTGAGACAGATTTATTCAGTCGACAAAATCTAATTAGGTGTAAATTATTTCAGGTTATATGAATTATAAAACCTTTCACAGAGAACTCAAACTCAAGGCTCAATGTGATACAGTGAATTAACATGCCGGGCATCTGTTTGCCAGAGTTGGGTTTCAGCTGGGGACAAAGTCACAGAGGTAATTAATTTCATCTTTCTACCAGCCACCATGCTGACGCAGGCAGAGGCAGCCATGCCCCACACAACAGACATTTTCCTTCAGCTGGAAGGCTTTTTTCCTCGCAGAAGATTGGAAGAATTTGAGAGCTGGTCAGTAGATGCAAAAGCAGCTCTTAGTTTCAACCCCAAGGCAGAGCTGAAGTTCCTGGTGCCTGGGGATAGCAAGAAGGGAATTTACTGGCAGCAAGCTCTCCTTGGAGCCTCGTGTCCAGCTCCATCCTTCCTGCAGAAAACTCCTGTGTAGTGACACTGAGAAACATTCCAGCACGAGGTTAAGGTCAACAACCACACTCACTTTTGTAAGTGTACTTTGATGCTCTGCAGGACCAGCATGTCCAGAAACCTGCCTCATTACCACGGTGTTTATTTCTCCTGCTAAGTTTAATTTTGCTGTTTAGATGCCAAAATGCCATCATTAACTTCTACAAAGCCAAGCAGGGCATCTGTGAACCCAAACTGTTGATGGTGTCAGTGGCTGAAGATCAAGGGTGACAGGGTGTCCTGTGCTGTGGCTGTGGAGGAGGAGGAATGGTGAGCAGCTGTGCATTGGATATTTTGCGTGGGAGAAGACAAGTGCTTCATGAGCTGAGCATCAGCTTTGCTCACTTGTTGTCAGCCTGGTGCAGAGGGAGGGTCTGGGCACTGTGGGAAAGAAGCAGATCCAGTTCCCACAGGGGGGTTAGGAATACACACTGGGATTTGACATGATCCTGGTTTTCCATTTAAGTGCACCACAACTCAACATGGATTGCTACATCTCATCTGAGACTCCAGCCACCTTCTCACACTGCTTTCCAGCCCTGTGAACAACCCACTGCAAGGAGACACAAGTTATTTACTATCGTTCACACTCCTTCTGTAAGGATCAGAGAAAATTACTGGAAACGAAGCAGAACATTTGGTCACAAAGCCTTGAGAGGAGGCACGCAAAAACCCCACAGCCCTGATTTTCCCTTTCTCTTTAAAAAGTTCAGCTGTGCTGCTGAGCTCCAGCTGGGGCCTTTCTCAATGGATAGACATTGCAGCTTAGTTAAAAACAATATGCAATGCTATCAGCTGCTCTCCTGTTCCATTTCTACACAGAATGCATTTCTTACACACTATTGACCACAATCCCTTGAAAAGACTGGTGAGAGTTACATATTTTAGATGCCACCTTTTCTGCTACTTCACACAACAGACAGTGAGTGAATTGGGAAAAAAACACAGTTAAAAAAAGGAAAAAGGAAGATACAGAGAGAACACGTGTACCTCAAATGTTTAACAATTATTTGCTCAAACTGACTCTTTGTTTGCCTAAGAGACTTAATGAATAAAGCTTGATTCCTTGCTGCCTGCACTACCTGGAACTAGAGAAGCACACGCTGCCAATCCAGGCAGCCAGGCAGACTGAGCAGGATCTGAGGTGTGGGATGGACCCCTCCTCTGGAAATCCAGCTGGCTTTCTCCAGTTGTCTGAGGTCCCCACTTTGCCAGTTTTCTAACTGAAGTCGTAACTACACAGAGGTTGGAAATACCAAGAATGGCCTCAGATGCATCTGAACACCGAGGCAGTGTCAGTACCCTTCTGTGTGCAGATAAACTGCACATTCAAGAATAGATTAGAATAGAGAGAAGGGACGTACAAAGTCATGCAGTCCAACTGCCATGGGTATCTCCTCTCCCTTCCCCCAGTGCATACATATATGTGTGTATATAAATATATATATATATATATATATATATATAGTAGTTGTAATCCTACACCAAGACACCAAGATGCCACGGAAGATGAAGTCAAAGTAAGATAAATCCAGCACTCTTTGTTTCTATCTTTGTAACAAGAGCTGGTGGCAGTGACAGAGATCTGAGGATAAACACAAATCTGCTACGGTTCACTAACCTTCACTCCACGGTGATTGATNTTGGTCACAAAGCCTTGAGAGGAGGCACGCAAAAACCCCACAGCCCTGATTTTCCCTTTCTCTTTAAAAAGTTCAGCTGTGCTGCTAAGCTCCAGCTGGGGCCTTTCTCAATGGATAGACATTGCAGCTTAGTTAAAAACAATATGCAATGCTATCAGCTGCTCTCCTGTTCCATTTCTACACAGAATGCATTTCTTACACACTGTTGACCACAATCCCTTGAAAAGACTGGTGAGAGTTACATATTTTAGATGCCACCTTTTCTGCTACCTCACACAACAGACAGTAGTGAGTGAATTGGGAAAAAAACACAGTTAAAAAAAGGAAAAAGGAAGATACAGAGAGAACACGTGTACCTCAAATGTTTAACAATTATTTGCTCAAACTGACTCTTTGTTTGCCTAAGAGACTTAATGAATAAAGCTTGATTCCTTGCTGCCTGCACTACCTGGAACTAGAGAAGCACACGCTGCCAATCCAGGCAGCCAGGCAGACTGAGCAGGATCTGAGGTGTGGGATGGACCCCTCCTCTGGAAATCCAGCTGGCTTTCTCCAGTTGTCTGAGGTCCCCACTTTGCCAGTTTTCTAACTGAAGTCGTAACTACACAGAGGTTGGAAATACCAAGAATGGCCTCAGATGCATCTGAACACCTAGGCAGTGTCAGTACCCTTCTGTGTGCAGATAAACTGCACATTCAAGAATAGATTAGAATAGAGAGAAGGGACGTACAAAGTCATGCAGTCCAACTGCCATGGGTATCTCCTCTCCCTTCCCCCAGTGCANTCTCTCTCTCTCTATCCTGTTCGTAAGAACATGTTGCAATATACTCTAGGACTGAGGGACCAGACAGCTTCTTCAAAACCTCTCATGTTCATGCCAGGACTGGAGATGGCGATGGAAGAGGCGAATATCAACCCAATTTCCCTGCCTCAGCAAAAGCAGCGCGGCTGATGAGGACAGCAGGGTGAAAAGTAAAGGAAATTAAACCCAAAACAAAGCACGGAGCAGGAAAGGGCGTTTGTAACTACAAAGTGATTCCCTCCCTTCTGTCAGCGCTCACTCCCAATTCTGCAGGAGTTAAGGCTGCCACGTAACAGGCACTGTCGAGCCTTCCCCGGGGTGGCAGCCAAGGCCACTCACCCCACTATTAGAGGCCTGACAAGCTTTGTCAATGCAATCTACTGAACGCCGTGAGTGACAAGCGATCAATATTCCCCACTCTCATGGGTCATCACAGGTGACAGAGGTCTAAGTAATAAAACAGCCCTGGCTGCCTCCTCTAACTTAAATGCTTCCCCAGCCACAATATTTCTTTTTTGTCTAAGTGCCTCTAGCTAAATTCCTCACAGATCGAACCATCGGATGGGCTGCAGGGTCTGAGGAATTGCAGTGTGCCAGGATTGATGCCGGCCCGGGAAGGCGCAGCAGGCTGGAGACACGGGTTCAAATAAATCACAAATGACGAGCTCAGTGCTGTAATCTGCCAGCACCAGGCCCCGTGGCAGCCCGGGGACACGGGGAGGGCACGGAGCCACCTGCCAGCCCCAATCAGCTCTCTGAAAACACTCACCACAACACCCCTCTTCCCCTAATTTGTGAGCTGCTCTAAAAATTACTGGGAGGAGCTACATCAAATGGCATGGTGGTGTTAGCAGAAGACAAAGGTGCTCTGCTGTAAATCTGAGGGAAGTGCTGATGGGACTAAAGCTCATGGGGCTGCTGAGCCAGCCGGAAACACTGACCAGGTGGGCCTTTACAGCATGAAATAACCCTCCTCCCTTCTCAACATTGGAAACGAGTGTGCAGGTTTTAAGGGAATGCTCTGCTCCATTCCAGTGACCCACCCTTACCCTGCCATGCCACAGGCACCTGGTGGGGCAAGCAGGGATGGCCTGGATTTGTTCCCTACAGCTGTGCCACAGCCAAGAACCACAGAGAATCTCCTGCTTTTCTCAACCTACAGGCCACCTTACCCTTAAATAACTTGTTTTACAGCTGTGTGTCAAGGAAGAGCTCAAGCTTCAAAAAAACGCAGTGATTTACAGCTCAGAACCCAAATTTAAGGCAGATGAGGAAACCTCCCATGTTTTAGCCCTCATGAAAATCCTGCCCCAATTCCTGCTGTCAGTAACCATTAGGGACACAAGCCATCGATGTCCATCTGGGATCTGAATGTTGTCCAGTTTTTTCAGATGTTTAGAGCCAGCTTTTATTGGGAATAATCTCTTTAACCAAACAGCTTTGCAAACACCACGTTTCACTACATTCCTGGGAGACAGGCAAGTGATACACACCAATTTATAGGGAATAAATGGAGACACAAAGCAGAGCCAGAGGCACAACTGGACACAAAAGCCCACGGGAACGTAATTTCACACTCTCAACTCTGGACAACAAATATGTCCTAGAAGAGAGTGGCTTCTAGGAGATGACTGTCAGTTGTGAAATTCTGTTTAAACAGGTGGCAGGATGATGCTGTGTTGTTTGGAAATAATTGGGGCACTGTTTACACATCACTCTCAGTGATCTAAGCCAGGATAAAAATAGACTATAATGCTCAAAATCTGTATTTTTACACAAGTTCATCCTCCTTCACTACAAAAAGCAAACCAAACAGCTAATTCTGCTAAAAAAATGCATTTATTTTGTCAGTTATTTATAATAATTGAAGAATTTTTCTAATTCAAAAAAAGGAACTCAGTTCACTTATGCCAGTGTGGTTCCCCCAGGTAAATGTTTGAGAGCTGAAATAATGTATCAGCAGGATTTTAAAAATATAAAATAAGCCAGTACATGGGATTATGTCAGAAACTTTTAAAGGCTATCAATGAAATTATCTTCTGTCCAAGGGAAGCTGGGGTCTTTTTATGGTAAAGGAGAATAAATGGAGATGGGAACTCTGTAGCAACAATTTTTGGAATACACAAAAACAGATGAGGAAGCACATTTCCTAAAGAAAAACTGCCCTAACTCTTGGGATAAAATTAGATGTCTAATAAAGAAAAGGTCAACGTTCTAATGTAGGATTTTGTTCTCTAACACACTTGACTACTGGCCAACTCAACCAGCTGGACAAGCACTGGAGAAGAGCATGTGGGAAGGATCTATTTCAGACCAGAGTAATCTTTTGAGTCACTAAATTCAACTGATTTTCTAAATGATTAGAGGAAGGCTTGGCTGTTCCCACATCACTGCTGAGGCAGGGCTGCAGGACAGGAGCTGCACTGAGATGTGACCCAGCAGACAAGCAGAGCCAGCCTGGGGACAGCCCTGGCGTTGCCAGGACAGTGTGGTGGCAGCAGTGCCCGTGAAGGGGGGGCACATTCAGAACAGAACAAACCCAGCGCCAGTGCCCAGCCGAGCCCTGCCTGGGGCCCAGGTCAGCTCGGAGTGGGTTTTGCCAGCAGGTGATGGAGGGGAAGCCACGTTTCAGTGCACACCTGCCCTCCTGCTCCTGCTGCTTCCAAAATGCCCATTTTACACTGCACTGCGTGAGCTCAGCTAACTCCACGCTGCACCTTCTCTCCATTCTTCAGGAACACACTCCTCCTCACACTGGAGGTTAGATGCAGATACAATGCACAAAAATCGGGTGAGAGAGAAATAAAAATCATGAAGCTTTATTTCTTCTCTCCAGAAGTTTACTGCTATTCTCTCCCAGTCAGCCATCCAGCTTTTTTTTTTCCTCTCTGGCCTCAGAGGCTTTTGACTTTCTCTACATACGACTCCAGAGTCATTTAAAAATAGAGAATGAAAGCAGTATGGCTACAACGATCTGATAGCATCACATACAGCTCTTAACCTAATTTATTACTGATGATGTAGTCATTAATGTACTCTGAACATGCACTATACACTCCTCTTTAATGAAAAAGTAGCTGGGGAAGCTCATCCAAACTTGCTTCAGAAAGTTGAGTCCCTAGAGGCTTACATGTCATCTACCCTTAGATTTATCCAAGGCTTAAGGAGATATTTTAAAACATATCTTCTTGTTATTCTTTTAAAAGATAGTTCCCTTGATGCTGAGCCTTGAAAGTTTAGCAGATCTTATTACCAGGAGTGAACTAAACTAAAGCAATTGGTGTAATGGTTGTTACACTGTGGGTACAACTCGCTTGCCATGTTCTCTTCTCATCCACTTTCATCTCAAAGTGTTTATATGAGCAGGAAAAGTTACTGTGATTTTTCTTCTCATCAGCAAGGAGAAAAAAAAGTCTGGTAAAACTAGACTGGGGAAAGCACAGGAAAAGGAACTATGGAAATAAAAGTCATTGGGACAAATTCATACAGTACTCTGGGAAGATAAGAGGAGCTGCAGAGACAGAAAGGCAACACAGCCCCTATCCAGACTCCCAGCAAGGATGATCTGTAATTGGCTAACACTGACTAACAATGGAAAGGAACTTTTTAAAATCCATCGCACTTCTCTCCTCATGACCCCACTGATCTGCTGAAGCTTCTAGCTCCAGAAGCTCCCAGCACACGCCAGGTCTGCAGCCACAGTGCTGGGATGATCCCATCCTTTACAAATCCTGCAGCAAGCTCAGGGCTCAGAAAATCATGAGCTCCAGGCCACAACAGCAACAACTGCTGGGGAAGCACGAGGCTTCCTGAGGTATGAGGTAGAAAAAAATTTTTAAACTCAACAAACCCAAAAATGCAAGAGAAATATAAACCCTCTGTCCCAGAACTAATGGTAGATCATGTCTCATGCAGTGAGAAGGCAAATCTCTTTTGGAGAAAGACCAACCACACAGAAAAACAAATGAACAATAGGGGAAATTAACAGGTACATGAACTTGGAACGTGCACAGTGGGAAGTGCTGTTTTCAGGGATCAGGCCTATAAATCATCCCTCTCCTCTCCTACAGGCATGCTAACACCTGTAGAGGAACCACAGCTTTTCCTGCAAAGGAAAGAGCAATAGGGATTATCTGGATATGATGTTCCCTTCTGCATTCCAATTATGGTGCTAAAAGGCCAGCAGAAATATTTAAGATGAAGGAAGTCAACACCTCTTCATTCCTGTCTGGTGAGCAGCTCTTCACAATTTTCATGCTTTATCAAATGTGGGTCGTGTCTGCCCAGGAAGGTTGAGTGCAGTGTTAAGTTTCCAGGTTAACTGCAGTATAACTTTGTCAGCATTTCATTCCTGTCTCTTTCTAAAGGATTTAAACACTCAAATTTAAACATGCAACTCAAAGCCAGTTTTAACTTGCAGGATCCTAGGCTGGGGGCAACTTTTTTCATTCTGTGAACACAGAGCAAATTCTTACTATTAATTGATTCTAGCAGTTCTTTTCTTTCTTCCAAGGTGTTAGGAGCAAAAAAGACAAAGATTAAGTTACTTTGAGTGTAGGAGCTCGGGCATGACCCAGTCCAGCCAGGCTCCACCCCTGTCTGGAGGCTCTGTCCTTTGTGAAACCTTTTGCTGTGACTGCTGCCGCGGGAGCTCCAGGCTGGAGGAGGCATCACTCCTGCTGGAATCCTCTCTGCTGACACCAGGAGGACCATTAAATGCGCTGTGTTAGTCTAAATGTCTTTCAGGTCCGTGTTTACCTAAGATAGCATTATTTGAACGTGTCTATTTGTGATCCAATTCACCTGGAGCGCTGCCCGATCCTACAGGAATAAGACAAGGACGTCCCATATGGTGGCAAGGTAGAAAATCTCCTCCAATGCAAACCACCTCTGACCTCCGGGATAATAAATTCTTCTGCAAATGACTGGGCAAAGTCCTGGAGCCTGTGTGCAGGGAAGATAAACAGCCCTCTTTGTCCTCGGGGCCAGAAGTGGCCATTGTGTGGAGCTGGCCCAAAGGATTAGCGCTGCCATGATTATTTGTGTTATATGAGCTATTTCAGGAGCTAATTGACCCCGGCACAAAAGCCGGGTGAGAAAGGCTTTTGTAGCTAATAGAATGAGCAATACAGAAAAGGGTAAGGTGCTTTGAGCAATTGGGCCACAGTATACAGACACTGACTCAGTTTTAGCTGACAGCATCAAGCAGGGCAATCTAATCTCCCCAGTTAGCACTAAATCAGCCTGGTATAAATGAGCCCATGACAGAACACGGAGAAATGGGACTTGCTAAAAGGATAACTGAGGATAACTGCCTTGTGAAGCATAAATATTGAAAATGTTCAGAACTCTTCATTGCTCGAGCTAAGCATGCCTGGCAAGAGCTGTACAGGCAGAGCCGCTGGATACTCAAATCTCTGCATTGAGGGCATGGTGGTAAATGTCAGTATCTACATAAGGTATTCTGAAATTATAGATAGATGTTCCCTCCTTCCTTCCCTCTCTTGAGTGCTTAATGGCAGGGGAAGGTATTGACACTGAGAAACTCATGGGACACTTGAACATTAAATCATAAAACAACAGCAACAAAAAACAAAGCCATTTTCTCCAGGATGACAGGCATGAGAAGGAGGATGGGCTATGGCTGTAGTGCACAATCATCCAAAAGTAAACTACTTGCCTCTAAATTCTCTTGTGAAGAATCATGGAATCATTATGGTTGGAAAAGGCCTCTAAGATACTTGTGAAGAATTATGTATTTAAGGGGGAAAAGTGAAGCTGAATTTAGAACTGAACATATTTTTTTTGGCATTTAGTCACAACTCAGCAAAGCCAGTTTTATCTCAGATTCAGAGCTAAACATACATAAAGGACACAGTGAAAAAAATGAAATCACCCTGACCTTTCTGAAGCCACTAGAAAAATGCTGCAACATAATGCATTACAAATTCTGCACTAAATATGGTGCAGAAGAGAACACAGCCTTGTAAATATGCAACGGAAGAGAAATAATCATATTCATCATTTATTTATTGAACCTACATGGACCCCTCACTGCACTATCTGAGGCCACTACAGGCATAAAGGAATTAAACAGCACAAAATCCCAGCCAGGAAAAGCAGAATTTATAGGTGCTCCACAAATGGGGTAATGAGGCAGAGAAAACAGAAGGTCTCTGTGGACAGACTGAGCCTAAACCAGAGACAAAGTCAAGTCCGTGTCCCCTGAGCCGACACACTTTGGTGCAGGATTATTATTCCCTTCATGTGTTCCAGCAGTGCCCGTGGCAAGGAGCAGCTCCCTGCCCAAACGGGTCCCAGCCTCTCCAAGAAGCAAAGGGCTTTCCAGACCTTTCTGTACCTTGCAGGAACATCCTGAGCATCAGCAGGAGGACAGGACGGGGCAGCCCCAGCAGCTCCCAGGACACGGCGCACGTCACCGCGGTCCCCAGGGGATCCCGCTGCTCTCTGACAGACCTTCAGCCCAAGGTCACCACCCCAGCGGTGTTCCAGCTGTGTTCCCCAGGGAGAAACATCCATCCCCAAGGTCTGCATCTACAGCTGAGAGCCAGCAAATGGATGCTTTGGGTGTACCCAACACCCCACAGGCCTCAGGGGCACAGGCACCTTCCAGTACAGCCTGGTGAATGCACAGGGCTGGGAAGGGCTTGGAACACGCTCTCACCCTGTCCTACACCAGCCAGCTCGGCCTGGAGCCACAGCAACCAGCACTGACACACCCCAGAGGCTGCGGGGGTCTGAAGTTACCTTGTAATGGCTTTAATCACTGCATACAGAACCGCGGTTGTTGCCCTGGTTTTTGCTAAGCCTTCTGTTTTTAACCTTGGAGTCAGATTCTTTCACACAGTTTCATGTAAATAATAGCCAGTGTTTACTTAACGGTATTTTCTGTTTTTCATTCCTTTTGTGATAAGACAACTTTGATGAGCACCTTTCTTCTCCAGTGGGATTGAGAAGGAAGTGACATGCTCTCCAATCCCTTGTGGAGTTGGGACGTGTATATGAATGTGAGAAATGTAAATAATAGACAGTATTATTCCCTCCTTTCTGCTGAACCTGGCAGGTGTGAGAGCCTCTTTATTGTGTCTTCCCAGACACACACGGTTCTGAGCCAGGGCCATGTGGAAGCCCTCATGTGGGTGGTGAGCACACCTGCCTGAGACCCACAGCTCCACTGACCTCCGTGCCCTGCCCAGGGACAGGGGCAGCCACACACGGCAAGGGTTAAAGCCAGTTATTGTTCCTGGGCCTCTTCAAACAATGCAAACCCACTTAGCGGAGGTAATGTTTTAAGCACACTTATTTCCATGAAGCAAATCCAGTGTGTAATTCCAGGATTAGCCCAGAAACTAAGAAGCTTTCTGTTTTCAGCAAAGTTAGTTTCCATTTCAAAGTTTAGTTAGGCCTTAGAAGTTAATCAAAACACGTAATTTGACAGTTTCACACACACTTGTTATAAGCAGAGAGATCCCCAAATTAAAATACATAAAATTGTAATGCTGAGAAAGGATTCTTTACGATTTCCTTTTATTCAAATGGATGCAGAAAAAAGAAGAGGAAAGGAGGACTCAGTACTAATGTGCAGGTTCACCACTGACACTGCAGCCCTTGTGGGAGAGGTTTTCCAGGCCATGAGACTTGTAAAGATCTACAAAGATTTAAAAAGATCTATTTTTAATGCCTCTGTAGGCATTAATACCTCTACAGACATTAGACAATAATGACAAAATCTAAGCAGGCTCCTCCAGAGCACCAACATGTGTATGTACCTCAGACTTTGAGGAAGGAGAAGGGAATGAACCAAAGCTGGATTTCTCTCAAACTAGGTATGAACCGAGAAATACCACAGTTGGTTAAAAAAAAATGTCTCCAGTACAATGTTAAAGTTAGCACATTCATAAAAATTAAGGGTCTGCTTTTTTTTGTGTATCCTTCTATAATCAAAACCTCAACTTTTAAAAGAGCAATGCAGCAGCCATGAGCACACGTCTTCTATTCCCTTGAACTTTTCACAGTACTACTAGAAAGAACTGGGATACTCTGCCTAGATTTAAAAAAAGTATTCATGTGTTTTTCTACACACCCAAACCAACTGAATCACTACTACAATCCTATTTTAAAAAAAGAAATAATTAATGCTCAAGTCCAAACACCCTCATGGACCAGGGAGGCTGCTGGCAGCAAGGCAGGACCATCCATATTTGGGACCATGGGCTCTGTGCTCAAGAGGTAGCAGTTTATAAAGGGTTATTCAAGCAGACATAAAGGATAGTACAGCAATACAAATATCATAGATGGGGCTTTCACAAGGATGGATGTAGTTCTTGTAGTTCTCTTTCTAAAGTGCTCACATACTTTTAAACATCCCATCCTAAGCAGTGATAAAATAAACACTGAATTGAGTGAAGAGATTAAAAATAATTAATAGAAAAAAATAAGCATCTATTCTTGAGTCACTTACTGATGTCCTACAGGTAATTTCTTTGGTAAAATTCACATTTATTGACCTAAAACTCCCCAAAGAGCAGATCTGGTAGTGGAAGGAGCCAACTGCTACTGCTCCCTCTGCACTCACCAGGGAGCCCAGCCATGCTCCACCACAGCAAATAACGTTCCTTTGCTCGAAAGGTTTCTCTGGAAGCTGCAAAGGACGTTGCTCCTTTTAGGCTGCACACACTGTAAGAATTTTGGGAAAGGCCTTTCCCGTCACTGCTGAGGCCTGCGGGCCGCATGCCACCCCACACTGCATTTTTCTCTGCACGAAGGTGCCCGGTTTCGGAGAAGCTCAAGACCTTAATGGCAGGTTACACGAGGTTACTTAACGATTTTCCATCCTCCTCCCAGCTGTCTCAATTCCACAGGATAAAGCTCCCTTGGCCCAAAGCAAGGCTTGTTCATGCTAACTTTAATTGTGCTCTGTCCAACAGCTCTGCTGCGTTACCAACTGCTCACTGTGTGCCTGGAAATCAAAGGTAGAAATGCACACTCCACGGAATGGCTTACATTAGTGCCATTAATTCCTACTTTCAGCATAATCCTTCATCTGGGAGTTATTCCAAAACATAGGAGTTAATGACACTAATATAAACCATCCCAATGTAGCATGTGTTTCTTTAGCTTTTATTCCCATGACTAAATGTCTTTTTAATGCACTTTTATTTACCGTGATGGAAATAGTTTTTCCTGCTTTACTCCATCAGAAGTCTGGGCCTGTCACATTAACCCTTTTCTGGGCAAAGCTCTGTAGACATATTTCCCAGTATGAGTCCCAAATTAAAACCTTCTGCTGACATTCCAGCAGTGCACTACAGCCCTTTCAAGACCTAATGGAAACCCTGAAAGAGGGATGTTAATGGCTTCAGCAGGCTGTGCAATCTCCTGGGGACACGGTGCCCGGAGCTGGGCCAGCCTGGCAAGGGGAAGCCTGGAGGCCTGGGACTGACGTGCTTTGGGATCAAGGAGCAGAGCTGCAGGGAGGCTCTGTCCCCTGGGGCACAACAGCTCCCAGTCCCATTCCCTGGGAATGAACTGCCTCTGGATTTTCTCAGAGGTGTGAAATATGGGCAGAGGGGGGAAGTGGATTAGAGGGATGGAGGAAAATACTGCTACTCCCCAAAGGAAAGTATGGAGAAATTCCTGATGAAAAAATGGTCTTTCCCTGGAGGAAATGGACAAGGAGGGGAAAAGCACATAAAAAGAGTAATGAAAAGAAAGCAAAGTACATTATTTCATCTCCATTTTGCTTTCCCTCCAGTCCACAGTCCCCTCAAGCAGAGCCCATCCTGTTCTCGGCCTTCTAAGATGGAGTAACTTTAATGTTCACAACATTTTCCTTTTCTTTTTTTCAAAATTGTAACTTTTAGAATTATGGTTAACTTTTCTTTTCTAATCCTTTTGTATTCTCTTATGTCCTCCTTCACTGCTGCTGAGTACAGGGCAGGTGAGGAAGAGCAGGTAGGAGAGGAAGGACTGAAAAAAGGCTGAGAAGTAAAACAAAAGCAATTTGCCTCTAAACACTGCATTACGAAACAAAGTTTAAACATTTTGAAATGTGGCAGTTCTCCCTTCCAGTCTACCTAATGCTGCTCAGTATGTAATCTCCTTTTCAAAGCCTTTAAAAGGAAATATAGAGAGCCATCCTTAAACAATCCTGGAGGATTTTCTAGATTGTATCCACGAAGGAAATACCTTCCTGCAGTGACACTGCACTGCATTAACCCAGCAGTTCAGCAGACAGCACTTCTCCAGAGTTACACAGTACATAAATACAGGGCATATGAGCAGCATAAACATGGGACACATGCCAAAACATAATTCTGTTTCGTAAATCTGAGACTGTATCTGAGATGTTCAAGGAGTCATAAATAATACAGGGGGACCCAGCTGCCCCCAGAAGTCAACAGGCTCAGGCCTAATAGATGGATTTCAATAAATTCAGGCTAAATCCTTACCACAGAAGATGTCTATTGATACCTTCTGCTAAGACTTCAAAAAGCACAAAAGTGTTTTGAGGCTCTCACTTTTTATTATCAAAGAGATCCATTTCAAAAAATTTCTCTATTAAGTAAATTCCTCCATCTGATTAGTTTCTTACAGTAAAGATCATTTACCCTTGGGTTTAGATTTGAAGCATAAGAGGTTGAGCCTGAGATTTTTGTGGGGAACGGGGAGATTAAGGGTAAGTAAGTTTTTAATTTAAATAGAAAATGTTTTGAATATTAACTGGTTGATCTGAAGGTTCAACGATGAGCGCCGTAGGCAAAGAGCTTGTTCTTTGGCACGGACACCCCTGAGGGGAGGGGGAGCTCAGAGGGAGGGCAGGAATGCAAACCTCTAAACATCACAGATCTGTCACCACAACCACCAGAAAATCAGTTAGCATCAGTATGATTTTAATTTTGGCAGGGAGATAATAAAGCCACAGTGAGGGTGAACATAGTGAATTCTGACAGAAAATGAGAGGAAGAAAGAAAAAGATGTGAAAGTAAATCTAGTTCTTCTAGAAAAGCAATCTTGGCTACAGAAGTTAATGATAAAAACATGCATTTCTACTCAAGTGGTTTTCTTTTACCCATTAGAAGTTAAAATGGAACCTACTCAAAAGAAACAGACCTTGTTAAGAATATCACATCGTGAACATTCACAGGCATTTAGCTTCCATAAAGTCCCCCTGATTCAGAGAGGGCTCTGGAGCTCCAAGATCTGTTCCTCATTCAAGGTAAGCCTGGCACAAGGGAGAGGCAGCGATTCCTCATCCACGGGCCTGGCTGTGCTGGCAGCTCTTTGTGCCAGGCAGAAGCACCAGTGAAAAGACACAATAAAAACCAGGTTTGAATTATTCCAGCACAAGATATTATCTCCCCTTCCAGCCCTTGCCCCACTGTTTCCTTGGACCACTGCAGCTCCAACAACACAACTCCTGGAGCTGTGTGGGGCACTCGGCTGAGCTGCCTCTGCCAGCAGTGGGCAAAGACAAAACCAGCTGATCACCAGAGAGAGCTGCCAGCACAGAAGACACTCTGCAAATACCCAGGCTGTATTTTTAATGATTTTTTTTTTAATGCCATAAAAGGAGGATGAAAAACTTAAAACCACCATGAAGTGCAGTTTATTTAACCTTGGGCAGTGCAGCAATGCTTGAGATGCTGAAGCTCCAGGTGGGCAGGCAGAGACAGCTCCCTTTTTGTGAGTGCAAAATGACTTCCTGACTCCTTTTGACCACCAGTCAAATTGTTCTAGCTCTCCTGCTGTTGCAATTTGAGAGTCTGCAGTGTGTCCTTTCCAAGAACCATTTGGGAGCAATATAAATGGTGACCTCCTTTGGAAGGCAGATGCAACCTGTAACAAAGGTCTCATTAGCCTCCGGTGGGGGGACAGGCTCAGAGCCTCTGTGGGACACTGGAAATGTCTCCCTTAAAAATTAACAAAGAACCTCGTGATGTTGTGGAGTGAATTACACTTCCTGATCTCTTGGGATCACAGTTCTGGACTTCTCAGAAATAAAAACTTCCATGAGAATAAACAAAAAGGCTCAATCCAAAGTCACACAGGCACTTGTGGGTTTTCTTTTCAGGGCCCAAACACATTAGAATCAAGACTGTATTTGCCTGCTAAGGACCAGGAGCCGCTTGAAAGAGGAAAGGAGCAGACTGGGAGCTTGGAATACCACGTGCATGGGTAAGAAATACCCACAGCTCAGTATTCTCTCTGGAGAGCGCAATCCAGGCAGCGCTGTACAGCTCTTACACTACCCAGGTGTTACACCAGGTAGCAAACAGAGAATGGAGATTTATGAGCCTGCTACTACTTCAAATAACACATCCAGCCCTTGATCAAGCAGTACAGATCTCGGCCTGAAGAAGCAGAAATCTTGGATGTATTCTCTTCCCAGGCACAACTCCACCCAGGGAACTGTTACCTCCACAGCTGTGGGTCTTTAAAGCCCTCTCATTACCTGTCCCCTCTCCCCACATCATCTTCAAAGTGCCCCCTGAGCTGGCAGTGGAGGGTGGTGCACCCCTGTGACACGGTATGGGAAGTGACCCCTTCCTCGGGCTGGTTTGGTTTCAGCTGTGTCTCTGTGGCAGCACTCACAATACCACGTTTCTTTGCAGACACTCCAGGAAGCGCAGCTCCTGCTCCCAAGGCCCTTAGGATCAAAAGACGGACAGGCACCCAGCTAAAAACAGGAAGAAAAAGCTAGGAGAGAAACAAGGGTGGTAGAACAGAAAGTGGTCATTGTCCTCTCCCTTTTGTCACTGACCCCCCTTTAGAGACAAGATAAAAAGCAGCCAGTGAAAAGCCTTACTATTCATTTTCCTTGGTACTGAGATCACAAGAAACCAGTTGGGGTTTTTTCCTAAAAAGACATACTGTAACCTTTACAAAAAAAAGATGGGATTGTTTGAGGCTTCTTGAGGATTTCCTGCAGGAAGCGCCCTGGAAAATGACGGAGATGACAACATGTGCTTTTCAAAATATAATGTCTCCATGGATGTTGATATTTTACACACCGCACTCGTATTCTAAAAATAAGATGACTAAAAATCTAAACTTAAAAAAAGGAAATAGAACCAGAAATTCCCGCAGTGTTTTCTCCAGCAAGCAGTAAGTGCACAGTCTATCTTTCTTAAGTGCAATACACTCCACTATCAATTTGTGCACTGGACCATTTTTCCTGAAAGCAATATCCCCAAACATAATACAGTGTTTATTTAGCTCTACAATTGCATTACCAGAGTTTCAGAGTTTAAAACAAAATGAAGACAAATCAAAAGACCTTGGTAAAACAGGGGATAAAAGTGTATTACATCAGGTTCAGGAAAGCTACACGAGAGGCAGGGAGCACAAGGGACCAGGATTTGTATCCAAAGAGGCAGCACATGGAAGGGCCAAGCTAAAGGCTGACCAAGATGTGCAGGCAACAGGCTGAGGCTTCTATTACTATGAGAACACATGGACTTCTTGTTCTCCATATGGCAGCTCTGCTTTCCTAAGAACTCTACCTGTTGGCAGACGAGAGATCCTGCTGTTTGCATCTGAGGCAGGTGGGGAGTGGAGCTGCATCCTCTGGCTCAGGAGCACGGGAATGGTTTGAAGCAGAGCAAGGGAACGCTATGGAACTCTTAAAGGTGTTGGCTTGATCAAAGCTTCCCTCACCAAAGAGAGATCTCCATTTTACACATGGGAAAAACTGAGACTCGTAAAGCAAATTAGAATCAGGTTTAGAGTTTTGAGCTAAGTCTCCAGGACTTGTTTTATGGATGAATTCTGCAGCCATCCCATGCTTTGGTTTGATTGTCTACAGGACTACAAATATCATAGCCTGAATTTTCACCACTGGTTAGCAAAATTTACACTTCCTTTGAAAAGGGAGGTGAAGTGCAAGGAGCAATTATTTTAAACAAAATACGAACAGCAGGGCTGACAGCTTTCTTACACCACCAAAACTGAGTCCACTCAGGAATGCTCCAACAGAAACTACCAATAATGCTAATATTAATCCAGAGATTCTGTGCACAAACTGTCTAGAGCCTCAAATAACCCAAAGGCATTGCTGACACTGTCAAGTTACAGCAAGTTTATGGTTTTGCATTGCATGTTTTACAAGACAACTTTACTTCTTAAATATGCTAAATTCCACTTTTAATTTATGTATGACCAAACATCCCTTATAAAGTTTTAAGAATGTCTCCTTCTAATTATGGCCCTATCTTCAGCTCATTTACAAAGTTTGCTTATAGGTCTGTACAGGTTTAAATCCATTATTATTGCAAGGATTATGTTCACCTGGAGGGCAGGTTTGCTTCTCCACAAAGCAAACCTCCGTGTAATTAAAGAACAGCTACTTCACTCCTGCCTAACGTGACTGCACCAGGCATCAGATACACAAGTGTTAGTACACACCAGGAATTGATAGAGCTGGTGAAAAATAGCATTTGGCATAGGAAAAGGCAGCCCTACAATGCAACTAGACTTACTAACAATGTTACCCAAACGGATGCCAGCCACGGTGATGCTCTCTGTCATCCGAGCACCCTGGTCCTTATGTGACACAAATCCTTCTACAAACCTGAATGACAGCTCTGTGACAACAGGGCAAGCTTCTTTCTAGGCTTTGAGACTGCATTTCTACTTATCAACAACAACAAACATACTTGAAACAGAAGCCATTTGCTAACTGTCCCCACAGAATCACAGAATGTCCTGAGTGGGAAGGGACCCTCAAGGATCATCGAGTCCAACCCTCAGCCCTGCCCAGGACATCACCAAGAGTCAGACCCTGTGCCTGGGAGCAGTGCCCAAACGCTCCTGGAGCTCTGGCAGCCTCGGGGCCGTGCCCGTTCCCTGGGGAGCCTGGGCAGTGCCAGCACCCTCTGGGGGAAGAACCTTTCCCTGATCTCAGCCTGAGCCTGCCCTGGCCCAGCTCCAGCCATTCCCTGGGTCCTGTCCCTGGTCATGAGAATGAGGAGATCAGCACCTGCCCTGCGCTGCCCCTCGGGAGGATGTTAAAGACCACAATGAGGTCTGACCTCAGCCTCCTTTTCTCCAGCTGAATACAACAAGTGCTGTCAGCCGCTCCTCACACGACTTCTCCTCAAGGCCCTTCCCCATCCTCGTGGCCCCCAGATGATCTCTGATGGCTTCATGTCCTTTGTATATTGTGGTGCCCAAACTGCCCCAGCACTGGAGGTGAGGCTTCCCCAGCCCAGAGCAGAGCAGGACAATCCCTCCCTGGCCCGACTGGTGCTGCTGGGCCTGCTGCCCCCAGGACAGGGATGTCCCCCCTGGCTCCAGGGCACTGCTGGCTCAGATCCCACTGGGCATCAGCCAGGACGCCCAGGTCCCTTTCTGCTGCACCACTGTTGGCAGAATCTTTTCAAATAAATCATGGCACCAGGAAACATCCTCCATCTCAGCTCAGAAAGTTGGCCAGCACTGTGGAAAACTACATAGAATCATAAGATGTTTTGGGTTGGAAGGGACCTTCAAGGCCATCTACCTTCAACCTCCTGCGATAGGCAGGGACACCTTCCACTAGACCAGTTGTTTAAAGCCCCATCCCAAGAGATGTTCTCCTGTTATCCNGCAGGAGCCGGGCAGGGAGAGCTGGAGATGGACATGGAGAGCTGGAGCCAGAGCTGAGCAGGGAGTGCAGGAGCTGGGCAGGGAGAGCTGGAGCTGAGCAGGGAACACCAGAACCGGGCAGGGGGCACCAGAACCGGGCAGGGAGAGCCAGAGCCCAGCAGGGAGAACCAGAACCAGGCAGGGAGAGCCAGAACCAGGCAGCCGTGGGCAGCCAGCGCAGCAGCAGGAGTGGCTGTCCGGCCACAGCCACCGTGCCTGTGATTCCTGTCCATGCTGACAGCGTGCAGGAGAGCACCAGCAAGCCTTGCTTGGAGCGTATCTAATCCAAATGGCAGTGTGGAAGTCTGGAAGCCTATGTGGCAATTTTATACCCAGACATTAGGCATGATGAAAGCATGGTGGAAGGACAACGTGAGAGAAAACACGCCAGATTTTGCAAGTGTGGACATGGCCATAAATTTGTATTGGCCAGGAAAAGACAAACTGTCACCCTTCTAATAAGCCCTGCTCAAAGCACGTCCTTTTGGAAAACGAGCTGGCCAGACATTTATCTCAGCCAGGGCAGAGATGACTTTATTTTTGATGGAAGTTGGCAGGAAGGAAGCCAAGGAGGCTGAGCTGCTACGTGTTTGCAATGAGAGAAGCGACTGTGAATGTCCATCTCACACCCTCTTCCACAGGCCATCAGAGGGAGAATGCTGCATCATTTATCTGCACGTCAGGACACAGACACGCTTCCCCACACTACACCTCAAGGCCTATAGATCATTTTTAGCTGAAAATTTTCCCAGAGCCTGGAAGATCTCAGAACTTTGGAGCAATTAAAATTCACTCCATTTCCTTCACCTGTTCTGTTGTGTTGTCCAAAAAGTCTGAGCAGTTTATTCAGTGTGGCTTACTTGCCTTAAACACGGGAAGAAGCTGTACAAACAAATCCTTCTAAGGAAATCTATGGGCTTTAAAAGACTGGACTACACTAACCTCTGGAAGAGAACAGTGATATCTGCAAACTCTTACACTTAGAAAGTAATCAAGACTGAGTAAATGAAAAACACTCCAAGAGCTCAGTACTTCCAGCAGCCAGGCCTTCTTTTTGGCATGAATTCTCCCTTTTTTCAGTGCGATGGGAAGAACTGAGGGACTGGAGGGGCTGCAGAGGAGGTGGGGGATGCTGTCAGCACACTGGTGCAGATCAGGAACCCCTCCATGGGAGAAGTCCATGCTGGAGCTGCTGCTGTGCCCTGGCACGGGTGGCCGGGCTGCTTGACCCACCTCCCTCCCCACCACGTGCCCATCAATCTGCTCCCCCTCCGCCGTGGTTCTGGGGATTGACTGATTATATTTATCACACTTGTAGTTCACAGGGCAATGGTTTAAATTTCATTCAATACACTCCATCTGGGAGCGCTTTTAAAACACACCCACAAGCACATTTCTCCCTCTCACCCCGCACCCCCGCAGCGATCAGCCATCTGTACTCTGGAAACAAATCCTAAAAAATTATTCTAAATTAAAAACTCATTTTAAAAGAAAAGTAGTATTAAACTGTTTTATAAACATAATAAACCACAGTAAGCCTTGGTTGCAATAAATATCCAACTCTTGCCTACAGCTATTAGAATCCACAAGCGTATTTTTAAGTTTGCTAGCAAACAGTATATTTATTCTGACCATGATTTGTCTTCTGTGGTTTAATGCTCTCTCATGTTTCTTTCATGTGTTTACAGAGGTGGGGGGAGAGAAGAGAGGGAGAAAGCAGGCTGTCCTGAAATCTGTTACAGACTCCTGTAAGCCCTGATGGCTCCTGAAGGACTGCCACTTCTGCACCGGGGCTGGCTCGGCCTGGGGACAGCGGTATCACAAAGACAGGCACTGTCCCCTCCCCTGCCTCAGCTGCCTCTGACTGAATGTGGTCAGATTGGTCACAGAAAAAAAATAAAAGGAGAACAAGAGCACGTTATAGCCCATAGTGCAGAGAGGCACCACAGTGGGAATTTGCTGCCTCTGGCAGAGGTGCCTACGTACAAAAATAAGGGTATTTGTGGGAGAATGGAGGAAGGTAAGAAAGAGAAGAGGCAAACTGGGGCAGTGACTGAAAACAGAGGCAGACACAGTAAAAAAATTAACATTAAATAATAGGGTCATAGGTGGGGTAGAGGTGGTTTAGCCACGTAGCCCTGAGATAACACCCATGTGCTGGTCTGTAACGCCAAAGAAATCAGGATGCTAATTATTTCTTTGTATGGGGAAAAATACCATATTCAAACACCTCAAAGGACTTATGATCCAGTAGACCTGTTGGTTCACCAGAAAAGGTTGCTCAGCGTTGGTAAGGAAAAAGCTGATGTTTCCCTCAGGCTGATGTGAACCGGGCAGAACGTGGGGCACCGCACGGGGCAGAGCCTCGGCCCCCGTGGGCAGGGGTCAGCTCGGAGCTCCCCCAGCTCAGGGCCTGCACAGGAGCCCCTGCAGCAGGCCAGGGATGAAAGGTGTGGAAGAGCCCAGCACGTTCCGGGGCAGCGAGAGCAGGGGAGGTGCCTCCATCCTCCCCCCAACCCCAATGGAGCCATTTTCACTGCAGCCCTGTGGGTTTATGTCAAAACACTCTGCATGTGGCCATGCAATGACTTCAGAAGAGAAGTACACTTGATTTTTATCAGATGTTCCAGGCTATGGTTTTATAAACTGATGGAACACATGTCAGCAAAAGCCCCTAAGCAGTCCTGCTGCCTTCAGAAGTTACTGGCAGATGTATTGCCTTCATTGCTTGTGTGGAAAACCTGTGCTCCACCTTGTGCTCTGTGCCCCCTGAAATCACCAGATTTTTACTGCATTCAATTATTATCAGTTATCTTACTGAGATGTGATCTAACCAAAACAAAGCAGGTCCACTCAGAGGTCTCCAAAGAGGAGGACACCTTCCATGAAAGAACCGCACCAGGGTTTGGTGGATTGGGTACTTCCAAAGTTTCTTCACGTGCATTAAAAAGAAAATCAATGCAATCAAGTAAACTACAAAGCTATTCCTTCCCATTTTCAAGACAATTACAGCTCATGATGTGTGAATAACTAATACAAGTTAGGTTTTAATGACTGGAATTCATAATGCTACCAAGTGTTACCCAAAAAAAGAGGAAAGGGAAAGTGATGGAGGGCAAAGAAGTCCTAAGCAAAGCTCCCACACTAAAGAATTTATAAACAAGAACAAACATTCTCTTTGGGAATTACTCAAAGCAACACAGCAAAGAATTATAGCACATAAACTAAGGTTACATAAACATTTTAATAAAATCCTGGGACTGATTTATGGAGCAGAGATGTAGTGTACTTCCATGGACAGCAGTTTCTGCTCAGAACAGCAACCATGTTGAAATTAGTAAAAACCAACAGAGCATCCAATCTAAGAGGGGACAATAATAAAAGCCAAACATTTAAATAAATAAATAGCCCAAAACAACGAAATCAGTCAAACTCTTCTTCCTATAGGCAGATATGTAAAGTAATGGCTTGGAAACTTTGATCTTCCCTGGAACAACCTCTGTATATGTGTGAAAATAGATTTACCAAATTTTTAATGCAAAATTTTGGTTCCCTGGAAGTGGTGACCTCTAAAATTAAACACAGGGCAGAAATAGACACAGTGATGCCCAGGGAGCCACAGCTCAGCGTGTCACATGGGAAGGAGCACATTTTCCATACAACATTTTTCTCACTGCAGAATATTCTGAGTTAGAAGAAACCCACCCAAGGATCATCAGGTCTGTTCTTCAGTGAATGGCCCACACAGGAATCAAACCTCACCTTGGTGTTTTTAGCACCAGGCTTTAACCAACTCTTTTCTTGAGGTTTGTGACAAAGCTGGCTTTGGTGCCAAGGTCAGACACAACATCTCAGTGTACAAAGCCAAGAGAACACCAGCAGTCCCTCCCTGTCCAGCAGCCCGGCCTTTCCAGCCCTCCGTGCCACCCGTTCACTTTGCTCTGCCCAGCAGCCACTCCAGCCGAGTACCTGAGTGACACATTTTAGTGACCCCCGTCCTGCCCAGCCCAGTCACGGCAGAGTCCTTTGTGCAATTTGCCCTACAGTTCTGGTCAGCAGCCCCTCAGGGAGAGGGGCTGGGAGGCTGGCAATGCACTGAGTGTCCCTGCGGTTTGTGTGACACCTTTCACATCATCCCATGCAGTCGAGGCTCTTACGCAGTGACTCTGCTTTAAATATAAGCCTCATTCCTGCAGATAAAGTGCAGCTAATGCCACAGCCTTAAGGGATGGCTCATTTAGGTTGTAGCTGCTATTTTTCTCCCCTCCATGACACAGAAAGGCTCTGAAACTGGCAGTGGTGGTTCTTGTAATCACTTTCTAATTCTCTCAGGTAACCGAGACACTACAATAGGTCTGATGCACAAGGTGGGATGGGAGTGACAAAATAAAGGTGGGTCAAGAACACAGAAGGGTTCCCCTTCTCCACTGTGGATTAAAGAAGCCAGAAATGTACTGGAGGAGGTGGGTCTCAAGTGGGCATCCTGGAGGGGTCAGTGTTACTGATCCAGGAGCAGAAGGACAAAACCAGTTGAATAACACTTCACTGGGGCCTGGCACGACCTGCCTGCCACCGCCAGCTCCCTCCAGAGCCAGCGGCCTTTACAAGCTTCCATGAAGCCTCATGGAGAATAGGGCTGGGAAAGTGCTGAGGCCCCTTTAAAACAGACTCTCCCAGAGAAACTTCCAGAAGGAGAGGGCTTGAAACAGAACTAAAGAGTGCCATCTGCTGCAGAGAGCTGGAGCAACCTCGGGCCGGGCGAGCGAGCGGCCGGGCAGCGGCAGCGCCGGAGGTGGCACCGAGCAGGGGAAAGGCTCCCAGGGCTGTGGGGGAAAGAGGGCCGAGGGTCAGTGTGGGGTTACTGCTCCCTCTGTGCTGTCTCCAGCGCCTGCACTCACATTCCCTGTAGGGCCCTGGGGTCTGGGATGCGCCGTGCCCTGCATGAGGATGCTGTGGAGGCCGCGGCACCAAGCTGTGCCCTGATGCACCTGGAGCTGCCACCGGCCCCGCTGGAGCAAAGCAGGGATGGAGAAAACTCTGCAGCTTCATCTCCTGGCCGCAATCTGCTCGTGTTGTCTTTTACTCCAGCTCACAATGTGATACCCCAGAGGCCGCTTGCTGAAGAAAGACTTGAAGAGCAAGGTTTGAACTTCAGAGGGTTTCTACAGCTCCCAGGGAAGAAGTCTCAAGCAAAGCAAAGCTGAGAGCAAAGCCAGCCATTTGGGACAGCAGACGGATGTGCTGGCTCAGGGCAGAGGGACAGGCTTGGTGACAGGTTCCAGGCACTGCCTGAGCTCCATTTCCAGGCAGCAGCCCTGGCACAGCGGCGCAGTCACCGCACCCCGGCTCGTACCCAGCACCAGCCCCGCGGGCCTCCCTCCGCCCCGGGCACGGCCCCGCTGCTGTTGTGAGAGCACCCGCTGGAAATGCGCAACAACCAGCACTGTGAGGGGCACAGCCCTTCCCGATCCTGCCTTTCTTCCCGGTGCCTTTAGTCCCTGATTTTCCCTGCGAGTGCCGGACTCGAGCGCAGCGAGCCAGCCCGCCCTGGCTGGCAGCCTGCAGATGGTGCTACCGACCAGCTTTTCCCTGCTCCCGAAGCGTTTCCCCTCGGCCCAAGGAAAAACCCCCGAGCACGGCAGCACAACAGCCCCGAGGGGCTCGCTGCCAGGCCAGCTGGCCTCGGCCCTGCTGGCACGGTCACACCTCCCTGCACACGCCGTGCCCGGGCTGTGGCTGCAGTGCTCCGGGGCGATTAAGGAGTTTTGGAAAAGCCGTTTCACAGTGGCACAGCCGCAGCTGCCTTGGTGGAGCTACAGACCAAATGATGCTGGTGCTTGCAGAACTGTCCTCCCCCAGCAGAGAGGCAGCCCACAGGAGGGCTCAGAGGGACGCCGAGGGGTCCCTGTCCTGCCCTGACCCTCTGGCCGCTGCTGCCCCTCTCCACCCCTCATCCCTGGAAGCTCGGGCAGCACAAGTAAAAGTGCTCAAAGCTGAGCCAGAGCTCTCTATATTGTGCCCATCCCTATTAGGAATTGGATTTAATCCTATTAAACCCATGGGGCTTTTGTAACTCTAAGAGAGAGTTGCATCCATTCCTCCCCATCAGCACAACTTTTTATTTTTAATTAATGGAACTCACAACCCAAAATGTGTTATAGGCAAAACAGGTGCCAAAAAAAATCCACTAACAACAAAATGCCCCTCTTGGGTTACAAATTTCAAAGTTGTGACCAGATCATGACTCTGATGTTCACACATAAAAAGAAAAAAAGCAAGATTCTACTCTAAGGGAAGAAAATTCTTCAAATTTCCAGCACTTAGACATTATATTTAGGTGGAAATCCTCCACCATTTTATTTAAAGTAACTTTTCCTGAAGTATGTAACAAAATGTAGGTTCCCTGAGTGCAGCTGGAATACCTACACAGCAGCAGCCAACACAGTGGATTCCCCAGAAGCAAAGAAAATCACTGTGTTCCAAAATCCTCTTAAAACTAATGACAGCTGAAGAAGCTGAGCTGCCTTAATAAACTGGGCTGGTTTTATGGCTTTATCCTTCAAGATGCCAAGTATTCCTGCTCCAGTTGAGCAGAATCCTTCAGGACAAGCTTAACTTTAAATACAGGGAGAGTTTTGTTGAAGTTAATGGTGCTGCCCAGGAGCTTAAGATTAAGCACATGCTTAAGTACTCTGCCAGGCCTAGACCCACACTCACAAAGATCAAGCTCCTAAATTTTAGTCTATGTTTAACTGTTTATGTTGAGACTGTCAAACTTTTGGCTTCTGATTATTCCTGCAAGAGAAATATTATATCAGACATAAAATCCTGAATAATTAGTGGTTTGGAAAATCTAAAGACAGGGTGACGGGAAGCAGAGGCCTGCTAATAGTAAATAGAAATTTAATAAAAAGACTTTAAAAAAAATTCCTATATAAGTTTTAAAAATAAACCCAGGTTCTGACTCTTAATGTTCACAGGAGGAGAGGGGCACCGAGAGCTTTGGTAAACTCCTACTCTAACCAGAGCTGGGCTCAGAACCTAAGGGCAAAGGACAACTGAGGGAAGACACTTGAGGGAAGGCCACAGGCCCAGGACACCACAGGCCCAGGACACCACAGGCAGTGCTGATCGTGCCAAGAGGGCAGTTTCACACTGCCAGAGAACCACAGAATCATTAAGGTCGGAAAAGCCCTCCAAGAACATCCATCCAACCATTCCCCAGCACTGCCAAGGCCACCCCTGACCCATGTCCCCAGGTGCCACAGCCACACATCTTTTAAATCCCTCCAGGGATGGGGACTCCAGCACTGCCCTGGGCAGCTGTGCCAGGGCTGGACAGCCCATTCCATTAAGAAATTTTCCATAATGTCCAACCTCAACCTCCCCTGGCTCAACTTGAGACCATTTCCTCCTACACGGTCACTTGTTACCTGGGAACTTTCCTCCTCCTTCACCTCATCCTTCCATCCTCCTCCTCCCTCTGCACCAAGATTGCTTTTTTGTTTTTCTCTTACAATCTGATTTAAAAGCTCTGAGGAAACAACAGTCTTGTAAAAGAAGTTTATGTAATACTTCATCTAATGGAACTAAAAATGGGAGAGGAACTCTTATGAAATGCTGAAGAAGAAAAACCACTAAACTGCTGTAAAGTAACTGGGACCAAGTGAGATACTACTGGTAATTGAACTGCCACTGGTTTCCTTGCCTCCTTGTAAAACAGGGTGGTTTTTTTCCTTAGAGTCTCTTGATTTATTTCTCTTATTTTTTTTCCTCCAGTGTACTGAAAAAGTAGGAAAATGCCATCTGTTTAATAATGTTTTTATTTCAGTGACCTATATTAATGTTCATTGATAACCTCTGAAGGGAATATGAGATTTGATACAGCAAAACCTCTAAGTACATTCTGAACTGCAAACAGACAAGGCTTATCTCATCTGAATAAGCAAAGTATTCTGGAGCTGGGTTGACATTCTTAGCATCTTTTCATATTGAATAGACAAAACAATAAAAGGACCCAGAAAACAATTCAAATGTGCGGGGTTATAGTTATGTAAAAGTTATTCTTCATAAACTGGGCATGAGATCAGTGGGCAGGATGGAGGCTGGCACTCTGAGCCTTCTCGGCTACCGATGTACAGAGTAACACAATCAATTTTACATAAATTATTTACACGGGACAAAATCTGCTACACTGAAAGCATAAATCCTTTCACCTTTGAACATGACAAATAGAAACCAGGTTTGACACTTTCCAATCTCTCTTCCTCCCTTTAAAGCCAGGCCAGCAGCGAGGGAGGGCAGGTAACAAAACTTCTCTGTCTGCAGCTGAGCCAACCCAGGGCATTTCATCAGCTTGGAAAACAAGAAAGACATCAGCAATCTCTGCAAAAGGCTAAGCCAAGGACATCCCTGAAAGCCTGTAATTCCACTCCCATGCCTTTGTCTCACAAGAGAAGGTCTATAATTATATAAGCATGTAGAAACACTTTAAATGCAACTGTCCTGAGGCTTCGGTCTCAATAAGCTGGATAAAATGAACTCGACTAACTTAAAAAAAAAAAAATGGGGGGGGAAGGGGGGAGATGGGAGCAAGAAAGAGAATTAAAGGTATGTGAGAAAATGTTTCTCAGGCTCTTTATGGCTGATTGAGCTAATTTACTGTGGAATGGGCAGCAGCCTATCTTTAGATAAATGCTAATGAGGACGTTAATGCTTTCTTCAGTCTGGCTGCTACTATTATGCTGAAAGGGAAGGTCAACAGCTAATAAACCCAGTTAACAAGCCATTCTGAACTTCACTTTAGCTTAACACTCTTCAAAGTTGCAGTCATTAAATCCATAGGCTATTAGGAGCTGCCCTCCTGTTTTCACTACGAGCAAAGGCAGACTTTCAATGTAGTCATTAATTGAATTAACAGACCCTAATCCAATTTGATGTAGTGTAAATTGAAATGCACATAAGAGTGAAGATGTGTGTAAAGGAGTTCCCCCTTTTCAGGTGGCTTTGTGTCAAACTACTTCTGTTATCACTGCTGCATGCCTCCCATGAAGGGTGCTCTCGTGTACATAACCCTTAACATTAGCTACTCTTTGATATGAATATAGATTGCTGTGAGAAGACAGAGGCTGGCAAGACAAAAACATGTCTTACAGCTTATTAAACTCCTCAGCTCAGTGAGACAAACTGGTTAGCAAGGATCTTAAAATATATTGCCACCATTGCATTGTGTTACTCTGCTTTGAAGCAGAGAAATATCACACAGGCGTGGCAGACAGGGAACCTGGGGTAGGGAGATGTTAAGTGAAGGAGGTTGGGGTAGACAAGCGGGGAAGGAGAAGCTGGAGCATCTTGTTTGCCAGCAGGAGCCACAGCTCCCCTTTGGGCAGTGTGAAGTGGAACCCACGCTGTGCACACCGGCCTTCAGCCGCCAGAAAGAGCTGCTGGAAAGCCCCACAATCACCAAAAAATTTCTGAATTAAAAAAAATATATAAATCGAATTTTAAAAGGGCAAAAAGTGCTTTGCTTTCCAAAGTCGTGCATTTGACCCTGTGGCAGGTGGTTGCTCAGCCTGAGCACCAAGCACGGCGCTCCGACCCGGGGGGGCCGAGGTGGGGACCCCACGTCCCAGCACATCATAGGCTGTGCCTGTGGGGCAGGACAGCACCTCCCTGGGACTGCCACGGAGCTGAACCCAGGTGTGGACAGCAGGAAATCCAAGAATCCTGCAGCCCAGACAAGGCAGAGGGAGCTGCCGTATGGTTCCACAGCTCGCCGTTCCCGCAGGNAAATAAGAAACCCCAGCCCCGCTTCCCGTACATTCAAATGCTTTTAACAACTTAATAACTTTACATTACATTACTGGCCCAAGAAAGCCAAAATTGTCCGTAACACACAGGCCCCACAGCCCAGGGCACTGGGCTCCTTCAACACGGAGCCCTTCACCCGCCCACAGGGGTGCACAGAGCACCACCACTGCAAAATTAACGGGGAATGCAATCCTAGAGGACAAGAACTTCTCCGGTCTCCTACAGAAAGAATGGTATTACAGGCACTTGAAAATATCTAGGTTACCCATTAATCCAAATAAAACACAAAGGCAAGGAAGCTAAGACAGTTATCCACATACAAAGTACTGGCAAGAGTGAAATAAAGCTGTTCTAAGCCAACAGAGACCATTTATAATATTCCTTTAATATTGACCTGCATAATTGGCACACTACTGGAGCAGAAATCCAAGCTTCCATTATTGGAGAGATGAAGATATAAAACCACATTCAAGAGGCAATAGGACATCTGGAGAGGAAAATGCATGCGTATCCAAATCATTGTGTTCTTTCAGACACAGAAAAATACAATGGAGCTTTAGAAATAACTAAATATAGTAATTTGAGTTCATCTGTAATTAAGGAAGAAAAAAGCATGACTTCCCCCCATCCTTTTAAGAGTCATTGTTCAACGTCACAGCGATATTCAATTATTCCATATAAAGAGCATTTACTTTCTTTTCTGCATTATTATTATATTATCCACTATTTGTATGACTACAGAATGAGTAGTAATACAGGCCCCCAGCTGAGACTGACAGCCCCCCTCTGCTCAGTGCTGTGAAGACATATGGCACAAAAGCATCCCCGAGCAGCTTTGTATTAGCACAGATAAGAAAGCCTGGAAAAAAGGGAAGGTTGGTATTTTTATTTCATGGGTGGGGAAATGAAGGCAAACTGAGAAAAAAAGGCCCAAGAACTTTATAATAAATGATTTCACACAAGACTGGCTCCGTCTATCATCTGCAGGCAGGGCTTTGTGGGTTTCATGGACACATTTTCAAGGCTTAAGAAGGAATTTAGAGCACACATCGAACAGTGCTCACCAAAGTAGATTTTGGGCACAGACTCCCAACCAGCCTAGAGAAATCCCCCCACCCACCCCAAGACAGTGTAAGCTCTGGGTGCTCAGCACCAGCTTTTGACTCTGCTCCCTTAACAAGGACTAGGAATCCAAAGGGTCCCTGGCTCCGGCTCAGGGCCTGGCAGCAGGTGCTGCAAATCCTCCTCTGTCAGTAAAAAAAATGAAATAGCAACAAGCAAAGAGTAAAACCTCAAGCCTACATATCAGCTGGACCACATGTCTGTATTTTCTGACTGCAGCAATGTTTCAACCGTCACTGCCAAGAGAAGTACAATGTGCACCTTCAAAACGTGAATATTCTGTCACATCCGATAATTCCTCTTTTCGACACTTTTATCAGAAAGATTGCGACAAGAAAAAGAACTTTAAAAGGCTAAAGTGACAATGGTGGCAGGATCTAACACATGGAAATGCATGTTCATTTAAAATACCAGTGAAAACACACAGGAAAAGAAACCCCTCTGCAGCCTTTTCCAAGTTCCAACAGACATGGAGATGCAGTCAAACAGGAACTGAGGTGTCCATCTCACTGACCAGCTACACCTACTGACCAGCAGAAGCCCCCCCAGTCACCATTGTCATCTGCTGCCCAGAAGCTCTGCAGCTCTCCACTGCAAAACCCTGCAGCTGCAGGTGCCTCTGCCCAGGGGGAGAGAGCCAGAGCCCGGCCGGCCCTGGGGACAGGAGCAAACCTCAGCTAACAGCTGCACCTGGAGCTGGTACCAGGGCTCAGTGTCTGCTCTGGGGTTTACTTACACACAGTCTTCACCAGAGAGTCCCAGCTGGGCCAGGCTGGTGCCACCTCCCTGCTCAGGCAGGGCCATCCCAGAGCAGCGGGCACAGGAGTGTGCCCAGAGGGCTCTGGAATATCCCCGCTGAGGGAGACTCCAGCCCCTCCCTGGGCAGCCTGCTCAGGGCTGGGCACTGCCCAGGGCAGAGTTCTGCCTCCTGTGCAGGGGAACTGCTGGGCTCAGGCCCTGCCCGTGCCTCTGGTGCCACTGCTGGGCCCCGCAGCAGAGCCCGGGCCCTGCCCGGAGCCCTCCCTGCAGCCAGGGACACCCAGGGCTGAGGGCCCCTCTGGGCTGGGGCTCCTCTCCAGGCTGAGCAGCCCCAGCTCCCTCAGCCTTTCCCGGGCACGGGGATGCTCCAGGCCCTCCTCATCCTCACAGTCCTCCAGTTTATGGGAGGTCTGTAGGGGTCCTAGGTAGGAAGAAAGGAAGGAGCAAATGCTTTCAAGGCCATCTGCCAACATATTTCTGGATCATTTAAGGTTGTGAAAAATAAGGAATCCACATACCACCCATATCTTCTAAAGCACAACACAGATCTTTGCTAAGGTCACCACTTGTTAAACACAGATCAAGTAAATTTGACGAAAATGTCAGTTTTTAATGCATTTGGGGTAGAGGATCTGGTTCTGGCCTCTTACAAGGAGGGCAGTTTCAGTGGCAGGTTTGTTAGCACAGGAGTCTGTAATTGCCAGCCACCAAACAACATCCCAGTGCACGAGACCATGAAATGTGCAGTGACAACCATCCCCTCCCTCTCCAACATCGTTGCTGCTACTGTGCAACACACAACTACCAGAGCTGTGAGGCTTCTAAGGAAGGAGGCAGAACCACAGAGTGACAGTGGAGCTCACTGGGTTGGTGCCTGCAAACCTCACCGTGGGGAAAGGCTGTGACTCCACAGCTGGCAGTGGCACACACTCAGCCCTCAGCTACCAGCGAGGGAATTTTCATTCTCCCCCAGGTGTCAGTCCTAGGAAAACAGCAGCAGTATTAATAGAAGACAAAAGGATGCAAGAAACCCTGCTGAGTGTACACCACTGGGAGGTACAGAAGCTCACACTGGGAAAACAGGGATAATTAATGGATCTTTGTGAAATTTGAGTATTGTAGGAATTTTCACCCAAGAATCTTAGAATACATTTCAAATGTAGTCAACCTCAGGCAAAGGAAAACCCAAACCAAAACATACTGCTGTAGCATTGTTGTATCTACATGGAAGTGAAAAGAAAAGTGGAGATGAAGGAAAACATGGAACAATACCCAAAGAAAGGGCCCTATTGGCATGATAAAATCCAGTGGCTGCAAGCAGAAGTGAGAAAAAAAGTTGGGTTATAAATAGGATGCTAATTTTTAACTGTGAGGGTAATTAACCACTAGAACAACTTCCTAAGGACTGCAGTGGTTTCTCAATTACTGGCAATTCAAAGTGAAGACCAGATTTATTTATTTTAAAGATGCTTGAACAGGAATTAATTACATCAACTCCTGCTTCCCAAGTGCTACAGAAGCTCACTCAAAATGATCCAAATGATCTTTTTTGGCATTCTGCTCTTGGATAAGATAGGACAGCAATCCAGAACAAATGGAGGCACTCCCAAGGAAATGCAATTACAATTGCACTGGTGCTGGCCTGGAGAGACCATCCCTGCTCTCAGAAGGATCAACATCCGAACTGAGCATCAACACAGTGAAAACAGTCCTTGGTTAATAATTTATCCACTTGGGGTGAAGTCTTCAAATTCCCCTTTACAGTAAGAGAGAACAGAAATTAGATGGGGCAGCACCAATTTAAAATTTAAGTCTTTTGTAAAAGGCACAGCCATAAAATACCTTCTAGCATACAAGACATGTATGAGGCTCTTCATCCGGATGCTCCGTGTTGTTTTGGGGCTTTGCTTGGTTTCCTCTTCCCACACAGAGCTGGTATTCTCTTCCCACATCTCAGAATGTTGATAACTCATAGACTCAAGTTCACCTTGATACGGTGGAACACAGGGAATTATCACAGAACTTACATTTTTGTGGAAAAAGAATAACTGGGTAAAAGATGGAGTTCAGCAAATGCCCAAACTATGATCATGAGTCCATGCCCATGCTGGAAATGTCTCCCCTTTCCTCTCCCATCCCTCGGAGGCAGCAGCAGACCCCAGGCTGTCCCACTGATGACAGTAGCTGTGTTTGGTTGTTTTTATTAAATGACAACACCACCACTTCATTAACAGTGCTCAAACAGCACAGGACAGACAGGAGCATCTCCAGCTGGCTGACACACAGTAGCCACACTGCAGACTGCAGAAACCCAAAACTGAAACCTTCAATTCCAAACCCCTCTCTGCAGCTCATGTGGTGCTTTCAGAGGCTCTGTACTGGCCCAGTGACTGCTGCCTGTGCAGCACCTCCCTGCCAAGGCAGGCAGCAGCTGAAGGGCTCCACGACAACATGCCAAGGCATTCTGTTTGCCTTTCCATTGTCACTTGATGTAATAAGTGTTGATCTCAATTCACTAAACATTTGTGTCAATTTGTGCCTCGGTTTGGTTTGGTTTGGTTTTTAAGGCATTTCTGTTGTATAAAAAAAATGGCATTAAACTATAAATTAATTAGTTGGTTTACAAACGTAAGGTACATTATTATCCTTCCAGCCCTCTTCTGAACTGCATCCTCACATTTTTTCAGTGATGTACAAGGAACAATTTTTACCATTAAAATGTAACTTTCAGGAGCTCTCAGAGGGAAGCCCATCAGAGCTAGCAGGTGCTGGAGCATTCCAAAGTCCATTATGGACTGTATTTATAGGAGCTGTCTAGCCATTTAATGGGTTCTTGAATGATTTGCTTAGGTGTTTACTTTTCCTAAAAGCAGTTTATAACCTCTGCTCTTGTCTCTGAAGTCCCTCTTAAATCATTGTGAAAATACACCACAGGGCAGTGAGGGGGAAGGACTGCAGTTGCCCACCTTGGGCTCTGTGCTGTGTTTGCCCTCCGGGATGTGCAGATCTGCTGTCACAGAAATAGGCCACGGCTGACCTGGATACGCGGCCGTGTAATTCCCAGACGGATTCAGCTCAGTAATCCCCAGTGGAGACACTTTCACTCCATTCAGTGGATGTGCAGCCCTGTTTCACAAGCCTGGACTGCACAGAAAACCATTGAGCAAAGTCAAATACTGGCTCTTAGCGCCCAGCCTTCGACAGATGCTTTTCTAACCATGTTTTCTGGATGTGGCACGTTCCCCTCTGGCATCAGCAAGAAGAGTTTGGGGCTGCTCCTCTTCCCACCTCCCCCTCCCCCATCCATTAAGAGTGAGAATCTGGCAATGGCACTGCTGCCTCTGTAATCTGTCACCTCGAGGCCCTTTCATATATCAATGTTTGACTGCTTTCTATGTAAAACAGGTCATTAAGTTAATCAGAAATTGACTACTACTACAAACACCTTTTGAATAAGGTCAAATTAAGATAAAAGTCCTTGCTCTTTTCGTCTCTCAGCAACAAAGACTATAACCAGGCTGCTAAACCCACCATTAATGTCAGTGTGCAGATTAAATGTCATTAAAGGCAATTTGTCACTTACATACACACTTATCTCAATCTAATAATTAGCAAAAGGTCAGGCAGATAAACCTGTGTATTTCAATCCACAATAAATTTCAGCTGCAGGAAATGACAAAATAAAAGTTTAACCATATATACATGTATTTGTCTTTGAAATATATGTGCATAATTATATCCAGGAGAAAAGAATAATCTCTGTTAAAGGCCTAACCAGTTTCAAGCCCTGCTCTGGCACTTTGCTTAAGCTGTGAGGAAGCCAATTGCACGATCATGGATGAACGTGATTCCCCAAGGGAGGGAGCAGAGCAGCCCTTGTTCGGGGTGTGAGAGCCAGAGAAATGGGTCACTCACCAGAGCCCGCACCCAGCACCACGACGGGCACTCCGCTTAATCCAGCCAAGGTGTGAGCTCAGGTGAATAAACCATGGACAGTGAATGACCTCCTGACCTGCCAGCTGCCTCCTTCCCTTGAGGTGTCCAGCACCCTCACTCCGTGTCAGGGGGCAGCTGGGAAGGACACCCAAGTAAGAAAGCAGCTGAGGATACAGCAAACCCTTTCATTCCTCAGCCTGCCATCTCCACACCTCCCACAAGGCTCAGGTGTGCCTGAGGAGTGCCAACTGCAGCTCTGCATGGGCAAGGAGGAGACCTGCATGCCCCAAGCTTGTGCCTCCTTTGCCCCTCGGTTTGCAAGCCGAAATTCCCTGATAAAATTCTACACAACCTGTAGGAAGTGGAATTGCCACACCTTGATTTTGGAAATAATTTCAATGGTGCTATGGCAGTGTGGTTGGCTGGTTTGGCTAAGTGAGGAGCAGAAGGGCAGGGCTGAGAGCGGGCAAGGGAATTCTGCCCCATCGTGTGCCCACTGCCCAGGGGCACAGCCCTGCTGCAGAGCCTGGCACCTGCAAGTGCTGAAGGTGACCAGTTCCAGTGTGTGCCGGGCTGGACATGAAACCACGGGATATTCCTCTGCGGAAAAGGATAAACTTCAAATCTCTCAACACTCAACAGACAAAAACCAAACGGCTTCAAAGGTAACACACTCCAGAAGTGGTGACGTTACCAGTGCCTGGGTCCACACTGCCACTGCATCCTTGTCAGCTTCTCCCACCCAGGTGTGCAAACTCCTAAGGCCAATCCCTGTTCACAGACTAAGCTCCCACTGAACATTTCAGACTTTCCTGACTCCAGTGACCATTAACAGCACATTTTCAGTTCCTTCCTGTGAGGATACAGCTGTGGTATGGATATTAATAACTAAATAACATACAGAGACAGAGCAGCATTTTTCAAAGACATTTTAAATTACTCTGGTCATGTTTTGTTTGTTTTATTTCGCATTGGCAGCACTTAACCCATCTCCAGTGTCTAAACAGGTACTTCCTAAGGCAGTGCAATGGCAAATTGTCAGCATTCAGCCTCTCCCTCTGCTTCGAACAGAGCAGGGACAGTTAGTTAACTCAGGGTGATGTGTTTTTTTAATCATTCATAGCAAAGAGAGATGGTTTCAAGGAATCAGACAATTTACCCAGCTTCTTGTCACAAAGGTACTTCATGATTAATGGAAAGTAGATGTGTGAAACAATATATTACAGCAAAACAGGATTTTTATGCCTCTTAGCTGGAAAAAATTTTGGATACCTTATTAAAAAAATATGTATGTCACAGCAAGCATCAGTTTTAAAAGCAATGACAAATTCTTCTCAGCACAGGTTTTTAAAGCTTCATTGGGGATTTTTTTTTTTTTTTTTTTGTCTAAGATTTACTTAGGGATGGGACATAGCCTTAAAGAATAACTCAGCCTACTGTTTACAGGGAGAGCTGCTGCTCTGGCTGTCTGACCATCATCAATCAAGCCCAAAGCCTTGCTGGGTGGAAAACTCTGCTCATCCATTATTCATGTGCTGCACCATACATCCCCAAAAGGTAAACAATTAAAACAGAAAATACAAAGGATTGCATTTCTGTAGGGGACAGAAACAAAGTCATCTTCAGATTACAAGATAGAATCTGAGGGAGAAAACTCTGATGAGTGGAAGAGCTGAGGGTAGACCCAAGTCTGACTAATGAGAGCAGGGGACAGATCCCAGCAACAGACCACATCCACACGTGGGCTCTCATCTCAAGTCTTCTTCATGTCCATACAGAAGATGCTATTCCCATACAGCATCACAGCAGAATATCCCCAAGTATTTCTAAAGAAAAATGCAATTTTAAAAGAACCAACTATGAACACAGCTGCTTGAGCACTGTCTGATCCCTTTAACTTCAAGCTTTGTCCACTGAAGGTGACCAGTTCCACTGTCCCACCTCTCACTGCGTGACAGGGAGGCCTCTTTTGGCACACCGAGAGCTGGCTGGAGCAGCTGAAAGCTGCAGGAAAAGGTCTGGGCTTTCAAGAAAAGACAGTGATTTTGGACTTCTCAGGGGTCCGGTGCATTTTATTAGAGGCACCAACACTACAAAGCAAACACCTGAAGGAGGCTGTACTCACAGTCCCCAACAGCTCTTGAAAACTGAGGCTGGAGTATGTTTAAAACCTCCCTGCTTGTCTCCTTATGCAAGTGCATTAGCTGTCACCACCTGCTCACACTGACCTGCAGGAGACTGATCTGAGGAAGCATAAGTAATTTTTATCTGGTGTTTGGTTTTCAAGATGGTCTGTGGGCTGGAGATTCTACCACTGGGATCTCAGTGTCCTACAATACTCGTCTTGGTGGGGAGTGTGTGCATGTGTCAGTGCTCCCTCTGTGCCCAAACACATCTCTGCCAGAGATGCTCACTCTCTGCTAATGTAAGGAACAAAAGGAAGCGTGTGTAGCCTACAGGATTACAAGGAAAAGATTAATCCTTTGGCCTGAGGTCCAAAAAATGCACCCAAAGCCAGTGGAGAGCTGTGAGTGGAGGTGGATCCAGGGTCATTTCACGACCCTCAATAATGAACTGTTCCATCCCAGCACAGACAGGAGGAGGCACTGTCCTGACTGACAATGACATTATAATTTGCTCACCACGGGTTTATATCCACAAAGTATGAAGTTTTTTCCCCTTTTCTAAGCAGTGGAAGAACGTGAAGGTCAGGCTGAAGAAGCTTTGCCTCTGCTCCACTCGTACTGCTCTGCCTGAGAGTCCCAGCGCCTTGGGAAGGTCAGGAGTCTGCGAGAACAATGTGCTACCCCACAGCTGTGGTCAGGACTGCTATGTTTAAAGGTTACAGTGATTAAGCACTGTGATTAATTTAGTCTCAGCAGAATCAATTCCACTCAACTACTAATCTAATTTACATCCTGGAGAGGACTCTGCTCTTCCCTGGTCGGCGTGGGTTTGAATTTAGATTCATTTTTTCCCTAAGAAGTATGTTTTGAGGGATCACACTGCAATTAGCAAATGTTTTGACAAAGCTAATGGGAGAGTTCTGTCTCTGTGTCACTGCTTCCTGTCATCTGCCCTTTGGTAAACCACAGCCAGTTCCCAAACCTCCTGAGTGTGGTTCTGGATTACAGGATCACCTACAGAGGAGCACGTTGGCTGTTGCTACCCCCCTGTACCTGCACTATGGCAGCGAAATCAACAACTGGAACTTCTTTCAAAATGCCTGCACAGCATCAAAAGCAGCACAGGGGCAGGCCAGGGTGGGGATTGTCCCCCTCCACCCTGCAGGTGTGAGACCCCACCTGAAGCCCTGTGTCCAGCTCTGGTATCCTCAGCATAAGAAGGACGAGGAGCTGCTGGAGTGAGTCCACAGGAGGCCACAAAGGTGCTCCAAGGGCTGGAGCCTCTCTGCTGTAAAGGAAGGGCTGAAGGAGGTGGGATTGAGCCTGGAGATTCAGTAGGCTCTGAGGAGACCTTAGAGCTGCTTCCAGTGCCTAAAGGGGAGAGCTGGAGAGGGACTGGGGACAAGGGATGGAGGGACAGGACACAGGGAATGGCTCCCCACTGCCAGAGGGCTGGGCTGGATGGGATATTGGGCAGGAATTGTTCCCTGGGAGGGTGGGCAGGCCCTGGCACAGGGTGCCCAGAGCAGCTGTGGCTGCCCCTGGATCCCTGGAAGTGTCCAAGGCCAGGTTGGACAGGACCTGGCATAGTGGAAGGTGTCCCTGCCCATGGGACATGAGATGAGCTTTGAGGTCTCTTCCAGCTCAAACCATTCTGTGATTTTCTGTGATTTTTCCCTAGTTGAACAAGATCCCTCAGGAAAAATTTACTCCTGAAAAACAGGATAGGTTTGTCAGACTCAGAAAAGCAACGAAGATTACACAGGGGTTGTAAAAGCAGCAAATGCAGGACAAGTGTAGGCAGATGGGTCTACTAAAGCAGGATTCTGGTAGCCACAGAGAGAAAGAAGGGATACACAGTGAATTCTCATTAAAAACAAACCATGGGACTCTGCATGTCAGTATGTGTTGAGTAATAGGCAAATTATATCATTATATTCTGAAAAATCAATATTATTGTATTCTGAAAAATCACAGCCTAAATTAGTGGTGAGTGCAAGACAGACCTTAATGCCACTCAGCCAGACATTTAAGTTGAAAGACCTGCAGCTCCCAGGACTGGCAGGGACACATGATCTTGAGAGAAGCCCCATTCAGGAGACAATACAAAGAAGTTACTTGAACAGCTCTTTTTTGGTCAGTGTATGACTGGAAGTCACTGGAACGTGCATACCTGCTAATTTCTAGTTTTCTTTCTGAACAGTCATTTCGAAAATTTATCAAGAACTACACATCTTTAGGGAAGCATGGGAATGGCTGAAAATCACATGAGCATCTCCTCTGAGCACACCAAAGGGAGAAAACAATTGCTCCCTAAACCTAGAGTGGCTTTGCTCCACAACAATTGATATAACATTAGGATACCTGCAGCCAGCGCAACCTGAACCCTCACAGAACATCCCTGCTGAGCCATCTTTGCTGTTACCTCCTTCACCTTCCTGCAGAAATACCTTAAATTATGGATACATCACAGGAATCTGATCCGCAACGCCCCCGGCACATCCTGATCCCCATCACGTCCGTCTCCCTTTCAGCCCAAGTGCTCCTGTGTTTTGTCAATACCAGCCTAGTACAGCTTCAAATATTTAGCTTAACTTGATCTTCTGAGCTGCAGGAGAGAAAAGCCAGAGTCTCCTAACACCATTTGTTGAACAAACAATTGATCCCAGCAGAGGATGGCGGCGGCTGCTCTGCCCCTGGGCCGCCCGCGTTCGGAGCCGTGACAGATGCCAGCGGTGACAGCTCCGTCACTTGGCAGCCGAGGCTGCGGCGGGGGTGACAGCTCCTCTGATTCCTTCATCAACCGATGTGACTGAGTGACCTTTTCCAGTCTTAGCAGCTGCCTCCCTTCTTTATTCAATCATGGCAGAAAATAAGTCCCTTTGGGGAAATCCTGCCCTTTCCGTAATTCTAAATGACCGCGATTGTCATTAGGCCGCGTTTGCTAAATACGCTCGTGAGTGGTGGCGGAGTCCTCGGCGAGAGCACGTGGCTGGTGTGCATGCAGGATGGGAGAGCTGGATGCTCCTTGGAAAGGCCTGGGATGGCTCAGGAATTCCTTGTCAATATTTCACCTACACTTGAGGGGGTTTCCAGGACCGCTGTGAGAGACCCTGGGTTGGGGAAGTACCCGCTCACCTATGGGTTTCCAGCAAGGAACAAAGTGTAGCAACGTGAAAAATGGGATGTGTTCATGCAGCTCCACAGATACAGCCTGTTCTTCACGGTGGGAAAAGAGAAATGCCCTTAATTAATAATAGTGATAGAGTAAGGGGGTTTCAGGTAGCTTTGCCATGAGCCTGCTTTGCATCTCTGCTCATTTATCAGGCTTGCTGTGGCTGCAGGCACGGGGAGATTGCCACAGCCCTCACTGCACCCCAGCCATTAGAAAAGGCAAGTGAAATAAGAAAAAATAATAAACAAAAGTTCCACGCAATGAGCAGTCAGTTTGGAATTGCAGTAAGTCTGCTCTGGCTCAGCCTCCGTCTGCTTCACGCCTGCTTTCCGCATAAAATTGAGCAATTGAGTCTTACCAGCACAAATGCTTCAGAAAAGTGAATTTCAATGCTCCTGGTATTAAAAGAATCATTATTTACATCTTCACAGAATTACTTTTGCTGAGAAATCATAACCACCCAGCTAATCACAGCACAGATTTATTTCTGGCACAAGGACTGCCTGTCTTTAGGTATTACCCTCTGTGGCACTGCGTGAGCCCCTTCCACCCACAATAAATTGCAATAAGCTTCCTCGAGGCTGTCTCCTATGCTGTGCCTGTATAATGCCTGCACAGTCACAGAGCTCTCCTACATGACAACACGTCTAATGTGACAAGTGAAATTTTAATATTTGCGACAAACGCACAGATTAAAAAAAATTATTTGTAAGACAGAAAGTTCAAGCAACAAAGAGGAAATCACAATCCCTTTGCATATACTCAAGTTAAGGGGAAAAACACAGCATAAAATTATCCAATGTATTATTCCTGTAAATCCCTTCCTGCACTCCAGCAGAGAAGACTCTGTTCAGGTAGCGTGGGACAGGGAAGGTAATTGCAGGGCCACAGGAGTAAGAGTTGCAGAGAGAGAGAAGAGCCAGAGGAACGTGCAGTGCCCGGGCTCTGCCCTGCACAAAGCAGACTCAGTCATTACTCTGAATGCCAGAGTTCCAGGTGCCCCAAGGAATTCAATCTGCTCTCTGCTGAAAGCTGGTTTCCCATGAGCATGATCCTTGTTTATCTCCTGTAGCCAATACACACATTTCCTTCTGTGCCTTTGGCACGATAATGGCCAGTGGTGCCCAGTGCCCACTGCCCACTGCCCTCCCAGGCTGGGCTGGGTTTGGCTTTAAGCTGCTTCAGGGTCATTCCTTCCCCAACTACAGAATTCTGTGAGCCATCAGGCTGCTTCACAGGGTATGAGATTGAAGCTGCAGTGGCCCAAATTAGAGGGAAAGATGAGAGCAGAACGTTTCTCAGGCAGTGAAGCAGCCAAGAATTTCACAGCACAAAGTGCCAATGGTGCCTTTGCTGCACCTTGCCATTATTGAGGGATTACAGGACCTTCTGTACAGCTGCTGAGCCTGCCAAGGCCCACAAATGCTAACCAAAATCCCACACAAGCTGCTAAAATCTTCAGGGGGTTTTACAAGGCAAATTTCAATAATCCTTTTAAGTGCTTCTTTAGACTCGAGCATGAATTTGCCAAATCCAGAGTAGCTTATTCTTCTTAAATTCATAACACAACTAACCAGTGCTACGTGCCTTACAAGAAACTCTGAGTGCTCCCCTGAATAAATGCTCCAGAATTTTAATATTCCCTAACTACTTGATATAAGAAACTGGGCTGGAAATCTTGGGATTGAAGACAGCATGAATGGTACTGTATCTCCTGACTTTGATCAAACAGAAAAAACAAGGATATTGATGAACAAGGATTACACTCAAATTCAGTGTTCCCACCTCTTCAAGGAAACCATTAGCACTGATTAACTTTGCAGAGCAGGAAAGTCCAGAAATAACAGAGAGCAGTTAGCCGTGAGGTGAATATTTTTTCTCTAATTCTGTTTTGAATTAATAAATGCAAGAGTAGGGGGAAAAGGAAAATACTGTTTCATCAGGCACCAGGAGAAATTCTGAACAGATGAAGAAGAGTGAAGGAGAGCAGGGACCTAGAAAAATAAGGTGGAACAAAAAGCGATGCAAAGGAAAAAAAGGAAAACTAGTTGATGGAATTAAATTTTGTTCCACTAAAGGAGGAAGCTAAAAGAAAGTCATCCAAACCTCTTAGTCACTCCTGCAACTCTCCCACCCACATCTGCTTGACAAAGTATTTAGAGTCATACTGCACCTCCGTGGACACTGGGGAATAAATGTTCCCCTACACTCCAAGTTGTAGAGCACATAACTCTGTGAGCCCTCCCTACTTACAGCTGATCCTCCTTGTCCCTGCTGCCAGCACACACCAAAACACACACACAAACACACAAAGAGAAACACACAAATACACGTGCCTTTGACAGAGAATAAAGCAAAGAGGCCTAACCCTTGAAGTCAAGTGCAGAATAACTTCTAGCACAGATCTGTATTTCTTTGAAACTGAAGTTTGATTTAGGGTGGTGGTACAGGCCCTAATCTAGACATGAGTCCCTAACAGGGAGATCTTGACCCCTCACATGCAGGAATCCTGTATTTGTCCACGGTGAATTTTTTGTTTTCCATTTGATCTCTGGACACAGGTTGTCCAGCTCACTATTTTCCTCCTGCCTGTCCCTACAGAAACAGCTGGGGTTGGAGCCTGCCTCTCCTATCGTATTTCCAACACAGGTGAAAAAAACAGAAAAGATGGATTGGATCACAAGAAAAAAAAAATCCAAAAAACAAACATAAGGGGGGAGCCCTGTGGGCCCCCTTAAGAAGCCAACCACAGTCGTGGTGCAGAGGTGGGAAGCAGAGGGGATGTTTCAGAGTGCTCCCACTCTGAGCTTTCCAATAACATCATGAACCTGGCCCTGCAGGTTCACTAAGCTCTGATTTTCCTGCTGACAGCTGGAGACTGCAGCAAGGGCAGCTGAGCTGAGAAAATGTGCTCTAGAAGGTCTCCAAGACAGGGAGAAAGAGAAATAAACAGAGAGCCCCATGGTGTCACCTTTATAGTCCCTCCTGTGACAGCAGCCACGCTTTTATACATGGCACTCAGTAAACAATTCAGAGCAAATGTTTTTTTGGCTGTGGCAAGAGGATGCTCTTTTCAGCACAGACAAACACAATGCAAAGGCAAACAAAGAACAGAAAACAGGATGGCTCATTACTACCTGTCTTCTTCCAGTTACACTTATTACTCTGGAGGTGACAGGACCAGTACATGTGCAGCCCAGTGCCAATAAAAAAAAATATATATATATTCACTCTGCAACAGTATTTTCTGAGAGAAATATAGAAACATCCAAAGTACCGTGAAATAAACACCACTCATTAGAAAAATGGGCTCAGTCCTACAAATCACAGTTCTCACCATTAAAAGGACATTGCCATCATATCTTTAATATTAATTATGCATATTGATACCTGCAAAACTAGACTGTTAGGATTTAATTTCCAATTTAAAATGAATTTTAATGCATTTTCCTTTGTCAAAGAAGTTTCTGTGGTGCTCAGCAACAAAGGAACAAATTTTTGATCCCTGACTTAGACTGATGAAAATCATAGAATGGTTTGGGTTCAAAAGGACCTTAAAGCCCATCCAGTGCCACCCCTGCCATGGCAGGGACACCTCCCACTGTCCCAGGCTGCTCCCAGCCCCAGTGTCCAGCCTGGCCTTGGGCACTGCCAGGGATCCAGGGGCAGCCACAGCTGCTCTGGGCACCCTGGGCCAGGGCCTGCCCACCCTCCCAGGGAACAATTCCTTCCCAGTATCCCACCCATCCCTGCCCTCGGGCAGTGGGAAGCCATTCCCCCTTTTCCTGACATTCCAGGGTCCTGTAAATTGTCTCTCTCCATCTTTCCTGTGAGCTCCCTTCAGGTCCTGGAAGGCCACAACCAGGCCTCCCCAAAGCTTCTCTTCTCCAGGCTGGACAATCCCATCTCTCCCAGCTTTTCCCCACTGCAGAGCTGCTCCACCCTTCTGGTACCTTGCTCCTCTGGGCTCCTCCAGCAGCTCCAGGTCCTTCCTGTGCTGGGACAGGGCTGGAGCAGCTCTGCAGGTGGGGTCTCACCTGAGCACAGGGGCAGAATCCCCTCCCTAAAATGGACTGGAACACCTGCACCAGCTACTGGTGTAGACATCCCATCCCTCACCCCCCACTCAGGCCCATTCCAGCAGCTTGGCTGCTCAGGACTCATTAATTTTATCAATTCTTCCCACCTTTGACACAGCTTTATTTACACCGTGCTCACAGTTTAACTGTGAGGTGGGAGGAGGAGCAAAGTTTGCTGTACTAAAGAAACCCTACAAGGGGCTCATCTTCGATTTGCCTCTCCCAGCTGAATCCAGACTGCTTTGGAAGGCAGGGGTGTGGTGGTATCTGCTCATCTGCAGCCTCATGACCTCCAGGTATGTCCAGTAAGCCCCAAAAGCTTTCAATCCACAGCAATGCAGAACCATCAGAAGGGCCACACTCCAACACTGTCAAGCAGGTGGAAATCAAAGGGAATAAAGTAATTACAAGTGTTAAGTACAGCCATTTTTGAGATACAAGAAGTCACTTCCATTCCTTTCCACATGTAGCTGCATTGGAATTATTTGTAACAGTCCGGGTTTGTATTCCAGGAATACAAAGCAAAAATGTATTTCTGTGCTGCAGTACCACATTGGAATGGGGCAAAAGCCCCTCTAATTAGTATAAAGCTGCACCAAATTCACACAAACAGAGGAATCCTACAAAATCACAGCCGATATTCTGGAGTCCCTCAGACAGGAATACAGAAGGCTTCTGGAAACATTTGGAACTGCAGCTCCGCAGTGTATTTTCAAAGCATGTCAGAACACAAGAGGAGGATTAAGTTCCTTACACTGCCACCTCCTCCTCCTTCTTGCAGGGATGACACTGCTAACAGGATAAAGTGAGTGACAGGGTTATATGATCATTACATAAAGGTAGTACACATGCAAAATCCTCAGAACATGGAAAAAAAATTATCAAAGAGGTTGCACCATCTGTCTGTGGAGAAAAAAACAACAGCTGGTGCAAGGAGCCGCAAGATGCCAGCCTTCCGAGTGACAAGATGGGAAATGACAGGAAACAGCTTTTCACTCTTCTAACAGCAAAAGAAACGTACAGCCCGTGTTCTCGTGTTTGAAAACCTCCAGATGCTGCCCTCTTCTCACATTTCCATATCTTTGTTCATGCAACATCTGAAAGCTTTTCTATTTTTACAGAGGGAGGGGAAGAAAGCACAAAGCCATCAAATGTATATATATTTTTTTTTCCTTGCGAGAGGATGTTGAATGAATTTTAATCATGATCATGAGAAAAAAGAAAAGGAAAAATCAGCAGTATTTGATGTGAGAAACCTTTGAAATTTTCTCCTCCTCAGAAGAAACTGCAATGTTTGGCCTTTATAAAGGGTTGTGTATGATAAATATTAGCTTGTTCTGAGACTGATTAGGCCTTTAGACTGATTCAGGACAATGCTAAGGGTCACCCTAAATCAGAAAATCATGGGATCCCAGCATGGTTTGGGTTGGGAGGGACCTTAAAGATCATCTGCCATGGGCAGGGACACCTACCAGCAGACAGATGTTTTGTGAGAGCAGCAGGCTCCCCTTGAACAGGTCACACATCCCCTGTGCCGGGGGTTCCAAACACCCCAGGCCCTCCACGTGGCCCTGGGCTGAACGCCCCAACCCTCCCTGTTCGTGCCAAGTGTTTGCCAACACCAAGCCGTGTGTCCCACGAAGAGACATCACCAAACACCATTCCACAGAGCCCATGGGGGCCCAGCTGTTCCGAGGGACGGGTCTGCCAGACCTGACCTCGTGTGACCCCACAAACCCCACGTTATTCACACCTGACAGACACCTTACAGCAGAGGACACACCGAAATGTCCGTGCCCGTGAGACACACTTGCCATGGGGTGTAACCTGGGGGCAGAGCTGGGTGGGGTCCTTGCCCACGAGGCAGGACGGGGCAGGGTGCTCCCAGCACAAGGCTCAGGGAAAGCTCACTTTGAGGACAACATTGATCTGCAGATCAGGGGATGGATCTGGACAGCCTGAGACCTGTGATTTCTACCTCCCCAGACAGATTAGTCCCTGGTTCATCCAAGTGTTTTGCAGCAGGGAGATAAACTAAGATTACTCACTCCAGACGGAAGTGAGCAAAAGGAAAGGTACCTACCCAGAGCAAAGCAATATTCCAGTGCCAGATCCCAGCAGGAATCACAGCTTCATCTTAACAGCCACCCTGTGGGACCACTCAGTGTCTGCCTCTGGGGTTCACCTTTCACCCTTCATCAACAGAACGCTGCCTTCCTGGGCTTTTTTCTTTCCATCCTGATAGAAATCAGAGATCCCTGCTGAGATTTTTGGTTATTACATGCCAAAAAGGCTGTCAGAGTCCAGACTAAGACAGCAATGCACAGGTAACTGAGGTAGCAGCCCAGTTGCTGGTGGAAAATCCAGGTGGAGCAGGTTCAAGATCCTGCTCCAGGTCAGGCAGGATGGGTGTGGAGGAGGCAGAGAACCAGCCCTATTTCCCTTATCCAGCCCTTGAGCTTTTCCCAGCTAATCCTTCTCACACAACAGTTGGTTTTTTCAGCCAGGAGCAAGGTTCCCAAAAGCCATCATGGCATGGCACCAGCCCATGCAGAGCAAGTGGAATCATAAAAAATCACTTTAAACATCATCAAGCTTAGAGAGAATTTACAAGGTGCTGTTTATTTCTACCTTTGATTCTCTACATGGTCTCTACAGATCAGAGTACTTAGAAAACATAATTATTTTAATTAGGAGTAATTCAATTAGAATATCTCATTGCCAATAACATTGCTAATAAGAAATGAACACACTTGACTCTTTTTTTTTTTTTAATCTTACCTTTGGGGACTCTCTGAACACTTTCCCAGATGTGGAAATACTGCTTTGATGTTGCATGTCTAATTCTTTCCTCCTGTAGGGTCTGATTCAGTGTATGCTTAAGTCCACTCAAGTCTTTCCTCTGCTTCCAGAGGGCACAGAACTCTGCTTTTCCACACTGCTTTATGCCAGGAGGGATGTGTGCTGTGACTCCCGTGCAGCAGAACAGCAAAATGAGCACCTTGTCTATGAAAATGGTGATGCCAAGTAGGTCTGGTGGAGTAACCACATCAGTAAAAGGGTAAAAACCACCCCCTGGAGATCCCTTGCTGGTGAGTGTTTGACAATACTTCAGGAATGTGCTTTGGGCCTCCTCAGTGAGTCCATCACAGGGAGTGACAAGAGTAATACCAGTATTTTGTTCTAACAGCACCAGCCAGGCCAGTTTGGGAGCGTGCATCCTGCAGTGTCAAACCCCGTGCACAATGCTTGCTCAGAGTCCCTGGAAGGGCTGCAGCACTGCTGGAGTCACGGGACAGCCCTGGGTGGATTCCAGCTGTAACCAGAGCTGCGTTATCCCCAAGGAGATGGGTGCCCCTGAGGCAGGGAGCTGCTCTGCACCCCTCACTGGGGCACGCCGGCTGTTTGGGCAACCAGGAACCACCGTCCCAGCACTCGGGTGACCTCCCAGAGACACAGATCAACCTGGGGGCACACCAGTCAGGATGGCTGGACATCCTTCCCAGTGCTCATCCTGCACCCACCCGGGGCAGCCACAGGCTGGTGTGAATTACAGCTCAGGAAGCAGCAACCTGAGATCTGTGCTCACATTTGCACACCCTTAACACCAGCAGAAACCACACAGATTGAGAATATTTTACTATTTCCAACCATTTTCTCTGTGATCCAGCCAGCAGGGCTCTGAGAAGCTTGCCTTGGCAAGCAGAGCTCAGCTGAGCTGTGGACAATTAGCTGCTTTACCCAGTTCATGCTCATCCTCTTAACCAGAAGCCAAAGAATAATTTAACGCTGATCTGTCTCAGCCTTCGTCGTGACACTCTCCCAGCACAGTACAGCTTGTTTTAGATTGTACTGAACAATAAAGGGTCCTGCTATCCAAGGGTGGTACTTGAAAGCCTATCTGCAAGAACAGATCTCATTATTTTAATTAAAAGCTTCCACTTATTATTTTCTGAGCTAACAAATATGGCCATAGTTGTAATTATGGAATCACCAAATATAGTCTCAAGATCTTGTTAATAATGATATCCTTTTTAAAATCTCATAATCTTAAAAAAATGTTGTAATTAAGTCACCAAGCAACTATATTTGTCTCCATGAAATAAAGCCAAATCTACAGATAATTGCAAATAACTCATTTCCCAGTGGATTAATTTTTTTGTATGCCAATTAGGCTCACAAATCTCAAGCTGTCACCTTCATCTCCAGACATGCAGCCGGCTGAGAGCACAGCTATAAACAAAACAGCCCAAGTGCCTCTTGTTCCCTCAGTAAGAAAGAAAATGAAGTTAGCAACACACATTTGTAGATGTCAACCCCCCGAGAGCAGAAAAAGGGGAAAAAATAATCCTTGGATGTAGGACAAGGAAAGCACTTTGTCTAGCTTTTGGGAATTGATCTGGGAAAGCTCCTGAGAGACTTCTGTGGTTGCAGTTTTGGGGTAAGAGCTGCCTCGAGACTCAAACCCGCACATGACCCACCATCCCCAGCCATGCACGGTTTTCTCTGCAATGTCCCACGTCCTGGGAGCCCTTTTTGAACCTCAGCCAGACACGGGCACCGATCGTGTCTGTCCCCACTCATCCCATGGCACCGGAGGGCTCGTGGAAACGGTGACTTGGCACAGGCAGGGCTGGCATGATGCCTTCTCCCAGCCACCTAGAAACAGAGACTAGACAGGAGTAAGGGAATAAAGGCAGGGATTTATTTGAAGGCCTTCAAGGTACACCCTGGGGAGCCAGAGGCTGCTTCCATAAAATGGACCCCAAGGTGGACAACGAGTCACGAGTTCTTGACACAGTTATAGGTTTGGTCCATTTGCATATCAGCATAAATTCACCAATTAAAACTTTAGCTCTCTTCAATTTCTCCACCTCTATCATGGTCCCAGTTTACACCTTTTGGGCCTAGGACAGCCCGAGTGTCCTTGAACAGCAAGCTCAGAGAGGCTTTGTTGTGTCTTTCTGGCCTAAGAGAGCAGCTCACGAGCTACAAGAGACTTTAGAGTTACACACTAGGCAGTACAGGATTTGAAAAATATAGAAATTAAAACTTAAGGCATCAGGCAGAAGTCACAGCTGGAGCTGCTGCTGCCTTCACCTCTGCCAGGCTGTCCTTCTGGCAGGTCCCGGGGCAGAGCTGCTGTGCCCCATCCTCAGGCCTCTGCACGGCACCTCCTGCAGTCCCCACTGCCACCTCTCCTCTGCCTCCGTGCCCACCAAACGCGGTGCTGGGAGCTGCTGACACCTGCTTGGGGAATAATCCGGAGCAGCAGCAAACAGCCACTTCTTCAGAACATGCTGGCAAGACTAAACAATTGTGCCAATCAAATCAGCAACCAGCTTTGCAGCCTGGAATATTCAGAAGGGTTTTGCAGCTCCTACTTAGGTGCAGGGGAGTCCCTTTGCCTGCCCCTGCTGAACCTCCTGCACTCAGACATGCAGCCTGCCCCAAAAGCTCAACAGCAGCCAAAGTGACTGCCCAGAAGCACAAACCCAGGTATCTGAGAGGTCACACACTCACAGAAAAGGGGAACAACTCTGTGACAGGTCTCTGTTTCAAAAAATAATGACACACAATTCACCAAACTTGAAACTGGAGCATGCCAAGCTGAACATCCCTTAAACACCTGCTCCTTGGTCCAGTGTCTTCTCCTGGACAGGTAGCCCAAAGCCTTGAAGCTGCTGAGCTGAGTGTGGGGGAAGCCTGGGCTGATGGGCCTCAGGGGACACAGAGGTTCCTTTGACTCACTCTGTCCTTCTCTGGAGTGGAGGATTGACATCCTCCCGAAATTCCCATGCCTGACAAGTAACCAAGGCATTTCCCATCAACACTATCCCTGTTCCCATCCTCCAGTCACCCAAGATTCCCTTCAGCCCATGTAGCTTAATTCTTTTCCCATTCCTTTCAAAAAATCCCTGACTTCACTCCTGCAGGGGAAGGGCACACCAGGAAAGCTGGACCTCTGCAGTTGCACTGTTTCTGTATCTCAAACACCCAACTTCCCCATCCTTGCCACTGTTCAACGCCTCCTTTGCCTGCCCAGCTGGATGGGGACCTCACCATGCTCACACCTCCATAAATACTGCTGTGACTGTGGCCCTGCATTTGCTTAGGAAGGGGGAGAGGCCAATTCTTGGGGAGATCTGCACCTGAAGGACTTAAAGATTGCACAGCAAGAAAAAATAAATCCTGTGGAAAGTAAAATTGCTAAGATGGGGCATCTGTACCCACAACCAAGGTTTCAGAAATGCTGATTAATCCCTGCAGCCATAAAGCATTGGAGGTACATTCCTGTCACATTTCTGAAACCTTGGCCACAAAGTACCTTTGTAAAGATGCAAACAACAGTCTGAAAAGCACATTCTCCCCTTTGTCAGCACTGCTGTAGGAATAAAAAACCACCACAAAGTGTTTGTAACAAAACACACTGATAGTCAGGTAGATATTTCATTTTTTCCCTTCCTGAATTTAACAAAAGCCTGGATCTACCACTCAAATTAAACACTGTGCAGTAAAGCATAAAGTCTGCATTCAACAAGTTTAATTACTGTGTAAATGAAAGAAATTATTATTCATTCATGACATTTATTTCAGTTCCAGTGCTAGCTGCCTTTATAAAACTGGGATTGGGGGTGCAGGGGGAGGAGGAGGCCGGGTGTATAATTACTACTATATTTCTTTGCCAAACATTGGTGAACTTAGACAAAAAGTGCTTGTTTTCGTTGAGAGGAAAAAGCATGTGAGCTATCAATGATGAATCTTAAGGACGCCCACAGCCTTGACACGGTGCCAGGCTCTGCTAGGTACACCAGCACTGGGGAGGCTGATAACAGAGAGCTCATTGAAGGCAGAGCCCAGATCAGGACTCTGGTGGGTCAAAAGCCACCCAAACGATGGGAACAATCCAAGGCAGCAGCCCCTGGGCAGTAACGGGAGCCACTGTGCGACATGAAAGATAAACTGGCAGCTGATGCTATCGGGGCCTATCCAACAATGCATCTTTTCTAATGGATTTTCACAGGGCCTAAACTTCAAACAAAGGAAAGGGAAAATAAAACCCTCTAAGCTGCTTCAGATCAGGCATTTTTGGAAGTCTGAAGAAGGCGAGGGAGAGGCTGCAGAAGGATTCCCTCCTTACAGGAGGCCATAAACCTGACACACTTATTCTGCCTCATCCTGCACGTTGTGCTGATCCCAAGGGAAGAGCTGTTACCTGCTCTGATCCACCCAAAACACCTGAGCTTTCCAGACAGTGCTGTAAACAAATCCTAGTGACTCATCAAAACAGATCTTCCAAAAATATGCTTTTCCTGGGAGAAGCAATTCCTTTACTTTCCTAGCCCTCCAACTACCAGCATTTAATCAGTGCACTGCAGGAGAGATTATGCTCTGGCAGAAGTGGCCTCAGTTTACTTAAAGGAAGGAAAAAAAAAAATGGAAAAAAAAATCAACACCGTGCTACACAAGTTGTACGTAAGAAATTACAGTTCACGTATTTAGGTAAGTGGAAGGAGCAGGGATGATCCTGAAGGTCAGCCTAAGCAGGGAAATGACTGCAGTGATGTTTCACATCTACATTTAGACATTCCACTTCTCCTGTTGTGCTAGCCAGAAAATACATCCTTTTTAAGAGGAGCTGTACAGAACTGCCATGGCTGCATACCCCAGCCAAGGCCGTGGAGGGATCCTCTGGAAGCCCAGGAAGTGTGTGCACTCAGCTGAGGGAATAAACATGACTAATTTTTTTGCATTTCAGAGTAATACATGTCAGAGTCAGCTCTGATCTCATTCCCGATTCAAAATGAGTCGCTCTGAAGTTTGTTCCCAATTCCTTGCTGAACCTAATCAAGCCAAATGGAACAAGCCCTAATCCAAGCAGAATTCAATGAACTGCACCCATTAAGAAGGCTATTAAAGCTTGTTCTCAGGGTTTAAACCAGGAGAAGATTTAAGGTGGAGAAGAGATTATCCCACATCTGCCGCCCATGACCTCCCTCTGTTGGCACCAGCACTGCCGCTGCCAGAGGGAGCAGATGCCAGAGGGTGGATTTGAGACACTGACCTATTCTCTCACGTCCTACATGCCACTGACATCACAGCTAATTTTTTTGCCCCCAGACTGCATCAGTAACCCCTCAAATGCTTGATTCTGTGGAAATTTCAGGCTCAGAGCTCCCAAAGCTGCTGTTTTGGTTCGAGCACACTGCCCCTGCCATCGGCCTGGAGCAGCCACGGCGCGGCCGCTGCCGCAGCTTGACCCTCCCTCCTGATTAGACCAGGGGTTTGCAGACACAAAGCACTGTCTCCTGCCAAAACCCGATTACTGCTGCACCCGAACAACCACAGCGATCACTGGGAAGGTAATTACACCCAGAAATAGGTTACACACCAAAGCCAAGTACTCTGGCCAAGCCTGCACAACAATATCTGCATTGACTTTTTCACCATGGCTTAAAATAATGGCTGAATTTATGCCATTAGTAACAGGAGACCAACAGCCACGTCATCTTTGGATTTTCCAGCATCACTGAGAGCCGAGGAACAGGGGCAGCATTCCTCACAGTGTCCATGAGCACATTTCCCCATGGTCAGTCACCTCTGGCTGGGGGACGGCTGGTCCCTGTGCTGGGTGGAAACATCAGCTGTTCACAGAGGCAAGGGGGGCTGGGGCTGGTGGTCTGGGGGAGCTGAGGAGGCAAATCCACTGCCCCAAGAGATGAAGAGTGCCTGCAACACGGAGCAGCAGCCGAGGGAAGAGAAGCAGCCCACGGCAGACACATCACCAGAGTCATTTCCAAGCAGCCCCTGCTGCTCGCCCTCCTCCCGGGTCCCTGTGCAGGAGCTGCAGGACCCCAGCCAGCTCCTCAGGGAAAACACTTCCCTGCACACTGCACACCCGTGCATGGGATGGCTTTGCCAATACCACTGCCATCCTCCCCTCAGCCAGTCAGGAGTTTTCACCTGCCTGCAGAAGGGAGCAGAAATGGGGCAAGGGATCCTTTCTGCCCACCTGCCATGTGAAGCACTAACTTCAACATCATTTAATAGTAAAATGGGCAGGAAAAATTTGTTGCACTGATAGTAACAGAGCGATATTTTTTTTATATTATTATTTCTTGCCTAGTAGCCTTGAGTTCCTGTGCTGAGTGATGCAGGATCCCCCCTGACCACAGAGAATTTATCAGAGAGGGCACCAGCATTCCCCTGCAGAAGGGGGTGAATGCTCAGTGGACATTCCATGGGAAGAGGAAACTCCTCCACTGACACAGGCGCTCACAGGCAGTGGCCAAGCAGCCTGGAAAGCACACTCAGGCTGTCATGAGGCATTTCCACAGCCAGCTGAGATGCATGAACAATTCGTATAAGGCAACACCAAAAATAAAGCTAATTACTTTAGGCTTATGGTAAGAGAGATCTTTTTCTACAGGCAACTTTGCAAGGTCACCTTCCTTGCTTTAGTCTCCCTCTTCTTTTTTTCTTTTTTCTTTATTTTATAAACAAATGACATTGAGCTGCTTTCAAAGCTTATCTAATTCTACCTCAGGGCAGGAAGGGGTTAAGACCTTAAAAAATACATAGAGATTTATAGAAAGCCAGGCTGGCTGGCAGGGCAATGTTTTAAAAAAAAGGAAAGGAGAAAAAAAAGGGAAAAAAAGAGTATTTTCTTACAGTCAAAACAGAACCACAACCCCAGAGTTTAAGGTCACTTCCTCTCCTCGCAGCGCTGGGAGCAATCCTGTCAGTCAGCACGGCGTGCTGCTGCTGTCCCTCACTCCCAGGACAGCGTGGCACAGCACCAGAGTGACATCCACCCGCTGGGAACGGGGCATGGAGGAGGCAGCTTTCAATTGATTCCAAAGGTCCTTTGGGAAAGATGGAGCCTCTGGTTTATTAGCACCGACATTCGGCTCTCAGAGCAGCAGCTGATACCTATTCAATTTAATGCCATTTTCCAGCAGGGAAATCTGTTTGTCAGGCTCTTGCCAGGGAAGCCCAGCCAGCACCAAGCCACTGGCAGAGCTGCTGCCCTGCCTGGTGGCACAGGACAGCTCCAGCACACGGCCTGGGCTGCAGGAACGGGTTCACCTCCAGCAGGGAAAGCAGGCGTGGTGACTGTCTGCTCCAAGTTTGCTCAAGTGTTGATCTAGTGAGGAGAAAAATAACAGCACAACCACCTTTGTGTTTCTTTTGCGAGGAGAGTCTGCTCCGGACAGACACGACCCCGTGTGCCCCGGTGCAAGTCCCTCAGGCTTTTAAACTGGTGCTCTTACATGCAAAAGGAGGTATTGACTTCATTTTAGAAATAGATTAGCTGCATGACAGACTAGGGTCTTTCAGGGTAAGACACCATTATTCTTCCCTTAAAAATTCCTTCTCAGACAATGGCACTGGCCTGCTGCTGCCTGGCTGCCACCCTCTGTGTTACCTGTGAGTGTACACTGGGCTGGGATTGTGTCGTGGCTGTGGGCGACCACACCAGTAAATGATAAAATGAGGACAAGGTCTGGGGCAGGCTCAGGAAAGCCCCGAGAAGTGAATGTGGCTTCAGCTCATTAACCAGACTTGAGGTAACGTTGCTACAGTGAAGCCAGAGGAGCTGTACAGAACCCCCCCCAGATCTCCAGTCAAGCTCCAAAAGATGCAAATACCAGCTTGGTGTAATATTCAATATCACGTAAGGAATCTGGGCATCTGCTTCTCACTGATCCCTTAAAGCTTAACTCGTTCATCTGTCTTTTGAACTGCAAGGATCTGTCCATAAGCAAACATCCTGATGAAGCTGCTCCACAGTTTTGATTTTAGCTAAATCCTAATCCAGACAAATCAGAAGCATATATCAGAAAAGGTTTCCATTGAATTCCCAGGCTGCTATCTTGTCCCCCAGTCTTTGCACTGCTCCTGAGGCAGTGACACAAGCACCTACCGGTGCATCTCCAGCCAGACATGTTGGCTTTCATGGATTGATGAAATTGATCATGGGAGTCAGGATTGATCATGGGAGTCAGGACTATCGAAGGAAATCCAAGGCTATTGGTATTTTCTTATATACACCTCACTGCATGATTCCAAAAAGGAAAAATATTAGACTATCTATCAAAATCATACAGATCCAGTCAGTGCTGTGCCTATGTGTGCCTGTGTTTAAACCCAGAGGTAGTATATGTGTAATGTAATTACACATTAAACACTACATGCAATGTTCAGACCTACAAGTATTACGTTACATATACAAACGTGCCCACACACAGACACTTGTACACAAATCTTTTGAGTTTTGACTATGGTCATGATAAAAATCAGTTTGCAGCTGTGCAGGGAACTCTCCCCAGGTCAGTACTGAGCACTGACTCAGTTCCACACGGACTCCTTTCTTGGATAGGAATGGTTATGGAAACACAGGCTCTATTTTGACTTTTGAAGAGGATGAAAGGAATAAAGTGACAGCAATGGATATGCTGGATTTCAGAGGTCACACATTTCCTTGTATATTTATACCTCTGGTCTCAGAGATGCAAAGCTCTTGCACGCCAGTGTCCCCTGATGTGCCAGGACTGCTCGTTCTGAGCGCAGAGGGAGGGCAGGATGTGCCCAGCACTGTCCTGCTGCTCCTGGGTGACCTGCTGGCAGAGCCAGCTTTCCCTCTGCCACGGGCTGTGCAGTTTGGACAGCAAACCACACTTCCAGCAGCCACTTCCACCCCTGAGAGACTTGCTGGTTTCTATTTGCTCAGTGCTGTGAGCAGCCTTGTCCTGTAAGGCCTTTCAGCTGCCAAGCTCTCAGGGCAGGCCAAGTGCGGCTGCAGTCGGGCTCTGACTTTCCCGGGGTCCTCCAAGTGCTACTCTGGGTAAAAACAACAGATGCAAGTGTAAAGCTGCCAGGCTCGTGGTCAAGGAACATCTGTAGTTGCTTGTTCATTCTCACAGACAAGGATCACTCAGAATATTTGAACAGACACTTCCTCCCTGTGTTGGAGGCAGACGAGGAGCCCATCTGTGCCCCACGGCAGCTGAGCACCCCAGCACCTCGAACATTCCAAACCTGATCACCCTTCAGGGATGGAGAAATTAAAAAATATTTCTTTTCCACAGAGACACAGAATTTCACCTACCTATAAACAAATGTGTTTAAATTAAAAAACTAACCTAGAGGCCTCAATGCCTGGCCCCCGCACTATAAAGGCCCTAGAGGGGGCCCATTTCTCTCCTCCTGGACCCAGGGACCCTAAGGAGATGAGATCCCTAATTCAGACATATTTACATGCTTGAAGTTAGTTGCCAAGTCTGAGTAGCCCAGAATGAGAAAGGAAAGTTTACCCTGATTTTGAACTCACAAGATTTTTAAACAGCTCTCACCATCCCTTCTCCTTCTGGCGCAGGGCCCCAAACAGGTCACTCGGTACCTGGCACCCCACAGCAATCAGCTGTTGGTGCCTCCCAAGGCAGGCAGTCCCATCAAACAGCCATAACTAACTGTTTTTAAATATTTCTCATGATCGTGTAAGATATCTGTGTAATCAGTCCACTGCCCAAGGCCAGGAGAGATGTGGTTTTAACAGGGGTGTCTTTGAAAGGACTGAGATTTTATGTTAAACCATATCCCAACCCCACACAAACCTACAAGAGACAAAGAATGCAATATAAAATCTCTGGGGCACTATGCCAGGGCACTTTTTGGAACACTTTTCAGTATATCTAATACTTTTTTAGATATATTAGAGATTCAGATTTATAGCTTCTATTGGTCTCAGATGTGACCACTAGATGAGGTCACTAAAGCAGCACCTCTTTCAGTAATCTCTCTGCACGGACAGTGGAAGGACCCAGATCTCTCTCTGTCATCTTCTGTCTGTGCTGAGGAGAAAAGTGGGATTTTGTGCTCCCATTTTCTCTCACAAACACACTACTGTGATATTCAAGCACTGAACAAGCCTGTTTTTTAAGACAGAATAACAAAACTTCAATCAGTACCTTGAGCCAAGGAGGGAGATGATTCTGACTTCTCTTTGGTTTCCCCTTTTTTATGTGGAGGGGGGGAAAAAAGTGTGGGAAGCTGGTGAGGACACAGCAGGAGCAGGAACCAGCAGCAAGGGCTCTCCCTGGCACAAAGCGCTGCCTTCCCACCAGGCTTCCCACATCTCCAGGAGCACAGGGGTAACAGCACACCCGGAGCTCTGACACGCCATCGGGGCCATCCGCGGGAGGAAGAAGCAGCTCTGCCTCCCACCACGCAGAGCCCTGCTCAGGGAGAGCCCCAGCACGGTGCTGCCAGCCCCTGAGAGGGAGGGGACACTGCCCCGCAGTGCCAGGCGTCCCTGACAGCTCCCACGCACCATAGGGGTGCCTCAGCCCCCAAAATCTGCCAGCCTGACCCCCCTCCACCGCCTCGTCCCACTGGCACTGCCCCGTCCCCACTGGTGCAGAACACAGCTCGTTCCACAGGGAACCTGCACGTGCAAGCAGAGAACACGGCAGGCCATGAACCTCGGTGAGGTCAAGGAATCCAAACCAGGTCGTAAGAGAGGCAGAATGGAAACCAGCACACGACTGTCTCTCAGAGGCACTGGATTCTCTCCGTGCAGGCAGTGCTGTTAATGTATTCTAACACAGCTTCAGCTCTAACTCTCCTGGATTGACAACAGAATTGAATTACCCTTCCAAATCTCTCTCTTTCAACTTGTCATAAGATTTTTTAATCCAACAAGAAGCACTTCCCTGGCAGAGTTGCCATTGTTATATTTTTTCCAGCTTTTCTGATTTAGGGATTTAATCTTTTTAGCCATGAATTGACTTCTCTCAACTAGCACTCACAGAAAAAAAAAAATCAGCTCTTGCTTGCCATGCAAGCTGCCAAGTTCCTGGGACCAGATGGAATGGATCCTGGGCTCTTAAAGGAGATCATTGACAATCACAGAGAACACAACAAACACAGGCCAAGTTTCAAGAGGGCTGGACAAAGATTGATCCCAACACAGCAATGACAGAACACTAAACAGGGAAATAGAAGCACTATCTGTTCATCTCCAACATCTGTACGGTTGAGAACACTGAAAGCTACAAACCCTGCTTGAATAAAGCTACAGAGTAATGCAACCCACATGCACCCTGAGACAGGGACCCCCTGCCTGCCCGACACAGGACACCAGCCCTGCCAGCTCTCCCTGCTCAGAACTCCTTTCCAAATGTGCAGAGCAAAGCAGAAACACCAGCTATAGGGGAAGGCAACAGGAGATATTTAAACCATTGCTGAGACTACAGATGATGTTTGCCTTGAAGCATAATTTTAACAAGGTATGTTAGAGCTGCCATCAAAGCCACACAGCTGAAAAGGGTGGAAAAAAACACCAGCTACAGAGCTTTCAGAATATTTCTATGATTATCACTGAGCTATAGGCAGCATTTGTGCATGGGCACAGCTTAATTCCCCTCCTTTAAGCTCCTCTGCCTTCTTTCACAGTTTATATTTGGATGCTCAAGAAAGGAACTATTTAGTTACTGAACTCAAGTTTATGATACAGGCAGTGAAATTCAAGCCCATCTTTTAAGCAGATTAGGACCTACACACAGACCTTTGAACCTGCTGTGTTACCGTGTTGGCTTTCACAGCTCATCCCCAAAGGAATAAAATTACTCCATTTAATTAGACTCCAACTCTCCTCATCTGCCCCAGAAGTTTCCTGTCACCTCATTCAATTCTGAATGTAATTTAGGCTTAAAGGTTTGTCCTGATTTTTCACCGGGGTGCTGAACAGCTTTGCAATTCAATAATTCACCCATCTTCAAACTTTTCTGGGGACACTGCAGTGGAAATGCTGCTTGCCTTCTCTTGGTTCTGTGCCTTGTCCAGTGGCTTCAAAGAAGTGCACTGTAATGCTTTCCTAAATGCTGCACAGATAATACTCCTGATAACACAAGTGCCTTCACACCCATGTTATGGGTGGAGAAAATGAAGCACAGAGAAGAGGCATGTGAGATTCTCCTTCGCAGACCCAGAGCACTTTCAGTGAAAATTAGGAATCCAGCTATTAATACCATGCTGTAATCACTGTGTGACATGCCTTTGTCTGAAGGTAACAGCCTCAGCCAAATCCAAAGCTGCAGAGCTTGGTGGGTGTTGAAGAACATCCGTTCAATGCAGCAGTCATCACATAAGACAAGATGTTTCAGAAAGAGCTGCCCGGTGCCAGCAGCGCAGGGAACGGCTGCGTTGGGCCAGATCAAAGGCTCAGCTTGCTCAGCATCCTCTTTCCAACAGTGGCCATAAATGGGTGTCCAAAGGGAGAGAATAAAAATAGGGCAAGTACATATAATACTCCTGTCTCTCTAATGATATGCCTACATCCTTGCCCCTTGCTTCCACCGCCAGTCACTCCCAGCTCACTCAGCTCCTGATGGGGTTTCTGCCTGTTCAGTGGCAATCCACTGATTTGTTTTCCATTCACTGGTCCACTTTCCCACAAATGATGTAAACTTTTAGTATCTACAGTTTCCTTGACAACAACCAGTTGCACTGGCCAGCACCTTGCCAAAGAACCTCCTACTTCTGATCTCCTTCAGGTGGGCTCTTACCAACTTCCTTTGGCACCTCCACGTCCCTGTGTCACAAGGCAATGAACAGTTCCCATCCTCCTGGTGTCCCACCTGATTTCACAGACCTCTGTCACATCTCCTTTCCTTGTTCACCCAGCCAAGGGGTTCTAGTTCATTCAGTTCTTCCTCACATAGAGGCAGTTCCACACCTCTGCACAGCCTTGCAGTTCTTCTCTGAGCCCTCGGCATCTGCAAGTCTTTGGAGAGGGAATGACAAGAGCAGCAGGTGTCTGTGACACAGGTAAATCAGGAATTTCTGTTCCATCACATCAGTGTTTCCTGTTCCATCCTCAGGACACTCCCTTACCTTTAGCTGGTTAGTCTTTTACACCACTACTGAGGAATGTGCTGATGTTCTGATGGAAATATCCATTATAACCCCAAAATCTTTGCCTAGAAATGGAGTTAGAACCTCCCTAATTTCACTCATGCATGGAAATCAGCTCAGAGTCCATCATTTCACTGGACTGTTTTATGGAAGAGTCACCTGAGTCCCTAAAAGCAGCACAAGGTGCCGGTGCTTTGGCACAGGCTTGCTGCTAAGGTGAACTTGGACACACTAATCCCACTCAGAATCCCCTCTCCACCCCATGCTCTGCCCCTGCACCTACCCCACACCGTAATAAAACAGGATTTTAACAGGCCTGGTGCTGTTTCATACAACCAGTGTCTTCAAATTTGCTAAAAGCACACATAAATATTTCATAGAGCAGACAATGGTGCTCTCACGTCTGATTGCAAACAAGATTATTTTTTCTCCCAAACAAATCCAATAACTTGATTATCTGCTCTGGTCTGTTCTTATTTTTTCTGCTATACAATTTTCAAATATTTGCAGTTGTAAGTCTTTCAAAGCTTTAATTTGCTTAAAATGATTCACAAGCACCTTGTTAATCTTTTATCGGTTTTATTACAAACTGTAAACAAAACCCAGTTCTTAAATAATTAAAGGGCAGAACTAGCCCTCAGGCAAATGAAGTCCAGGAGGGGAGAATAAAAAATTTAAAAATCAGAGTAAGCCTGTAATTTTTTTTTCCTTCCCATCTACAGAATTGGTGTATCTAGCTTCAAAACAGAGAGGAATTCTAAAAGAACAGATTGTGTGTGACATCCCCCCAGCCAGCTTCTCTCATCTACTGTGTCTTGAATATTAATCCATCAAGTACCTACACGTTTCTGGTTACAGAGTTAAACACACCACAGGCTCACAAGGCAAAAGTTGAGTCCCAGACAGCAGCTCCAGAAAATTCCTGTGCATTTCTGTGTGCCCAGCAATGCCTGAGCCTGATTCCTTATCACCCCAAGGATCCCTCTGAGACAGCAGGGCTGCCCACGGCCCGAGGCAGGGGGGCTGGAGCACACTCCTGTCCCCTGGTGACCCCCCAGCATCTCCTCCTGTCCCCCCGGGCAGAGATCACTGGCACAGCCATGGGGACACCCGGGCAGCTCCTGCCCACCTCCCTGCAGGCAGAGCTCCGGCGCCTGCCAGCTCTTGGCACAGTGGTGAAAGCAGCTCCTGCTGGGACAAACCCCACAGAAACGCCCAGAAAGGAGGCACCAGGATGAGCAGAGGGATGGAGCAGCTCTGCTGGGAGGAAAGGAAGGCTGAGAGAATTGGGATTGTTCAGCCTGGAAAAGAGAGGCCTCGGGGTGACCTCAGGGTGGCCTTGCAGTGTCCGAAGGAGCTGCAGGAAAGATGAAGAGAGACTGTTTTACAAGGGATGGAGGGACAGGACAAGGGGGAATGGCTTCCCACTGCCAGAGGGCAGGGATAGAGGGGGATACTGGGAAGGAATTCTTCCCTGTACCTGGCACACTTCGACCCAAGAAGCTGCCCCAACCCTGCCAGTGTTCAGGGGTTTGGACAGAAGCAACCTGGGATAGTGGAAGGTGTCCCTGCCCATGGGACAGGGTGGAATGGGATGTGTTTTAAGGTCCCTTTGAACCCAAACCAACCTCTGATTTTATCAAACCACGAAGAATAACACTTTTGCAGATGTCCTCAATACAGCCCGTGTTGAATCAGGAGCAGTTTCACTGCACCAGGAGCAGAAGTCAGCGAGGTCCAGCCCAGGGGGCGTGGGCAGATGCCAGAGGGGAGCTGGAATCCTGTACCACAGACAGTCTGGGAAGGGCAAACTCCAAACAGGGATGCTGAAATTGAGGAAAAAGCCTGCTTGGAGCTCCGACATGACAGCAGGTGACAGAGGCAGGAGGGCAGGAGCTGGGTTTGAGATGAGGGTCCCCAGGCAGGAGCCCTCATACAGAAGACACACTAAGGGTGATGACAGTGCTGGGTCTGGTCACCCCTGAGAAGGGTACTGCCACATCCACACCTTGCTGGAAAACTCACCTCCAATTCTCAGACTGAGAACTGTTATCTGATGTAATTATCACTGCTATCACAGCCTCCTCCATCATCTACCAACGCTTCGACCCAGCTGTGCTGTGCTCACTGTGGCTGTGCAACCACTTCAGAAGCTTTGATACAAAGCTCCCAGCTTTCTAATGTACTGAGAATTTCCTAAGGTATTCAAATTGTATTTCCTTCTTGTTACTGAAAAGACCACTTCTAATGAAGCTTTCCAAAGCACTGCAATTGGAAGAAAACCTAAGGAACTATGAAGGCAAGACTGAGCAAATTCTAATTATCTTTTGAAGGCTACACTACCATGCACACAAAAATGGATTTAAATGCATCACAGACCTAAAAACGTGTAATGGATGCATTGCTAGCCTATTACATGCAGTTCATTGTGCAAAGGTTTTTGGTTGTATGTTTTGTGCAGTGGGCTGTAAAAGTTGCTTAACAGAAGAAAATACATTTGATTAAAAATTTACATCACAAGAATGCAATGGGTTTTTTTTTTCTTTGCTAGTTTATCTGCCACTGACTATTCCCATTAGTATTCAGTTCTTCTCAGTATCACAAGTATATGCAAAACACAAGGACTAAAGATGGAAAAGTCTGAGGTCTAGATCCCAATCCATATTAAAGACAAAGCTGTCCAGGAGCTGGCTCCAGGCGGAAAAAGAAAATGCACATATTCCCACTTATGAGTGAGAGGACCCTGAAGTGTCATTGAGATGTTTAAATAGTTCTGCTCCAGTGACTCCCTTTGTGAGAAATACCAAGGGGAAGGCAGGTGGTGCTTGGACTTCCTAAGGCTGCAAGTCCCACAGGCCTCCCAGCACCTGCCCGGGCAGGAGCAGCCCTTGAGTCATCCTGACACAAAGGATGCAACCACTGCCCCAGATCAAGGAAGAAAAAGTCCTTTAAATCTCTACCATATTCCCAGGAAAGCATAAAAAACTTAGAGGCCCTGACTGATAACCATTCAGAGCAAAAAGCAAACTGTGAACGTTCAATCTGCAGCACTGAAAGAAATCAGAAAGATTTTACAGATTAAAACACCCGGATCCAAAACCACACAAGAACTGGTCTGACTACCAAGAACTGGCAGAACTGAGAAAGGTCCATTTAAGTCAAAATAAATAAGCAAACACATAAATAAAGCAAAATAAATAAACAAGCCCCTCAGTTGGTTCCACAGCCCAGGAGCAGATGAAAGCCCAGGGGCTGGCTCGCCCTGAGGAGCTGACCTCCCACCCCTCTGGGGCTGGAGACTGAACAGGGGTGGAATTCCCTCCTCTGGCTTCCAGCCCTGCCTGCTTTTCACTGGGCTTACCAGGCCACGGAGACACCAGCCCATGTTCACTGCTGGTGCCCCAGCCCAACCTGGCCTGTGAGGCGGCAAGGAGGGAGAACCTCCTCGGACCCACTTGCCAGCCCGGGCAAAGCCCAGCAGCTGTGCAGGCTGCATCCACCACTGGCAAGCTCCTGAGCTCACAGGAAGGCCAGCTAAAATCCAAATGCAATAATGAAAGGCCGAAACACGAAGCAGGGCAGCTCTGTGTGCCAGGGCTCAGTGGCAGTCACAGGGTCACACAGCCAGACCGGGCAGGGCAAGAGCTGAGTCCAGGCCAGCACAGGCTCCTGAAGCACAAGGGCACATTTGGATTAGAGACAAGGAAAAAATTGTTCCCTGGGAGGGTGGGCAGGCCCTGGCACAGGGTGCCCAGAGAAGCTGTGGCTGCCCCTGCATCCCTGGAAGTCTCCAAGGCCAGGCTGGACACTGGGGCTGGGAGCAGCCTGGGACAGTGGGAGGTGTCCCTGCCATGGCAGGGGTGGGACTGGATGATTTTTAAAGACCCTTCCAAGCCAAGCCCTTCTATGATTTTATGATTTGTAGTAATCTGTATTGTATTTACAAGTAAATTAAATCCCGACATCTGTTTTCCTTGATTACGCCCAATCTCTGTTTACAAGAATATAAAATGACAAATCTCACTCATTTCCCTAAAATGCTGTCAGTCACAGTTGCAACACAATTTTAAAAATGCAAACTTGTACTATTCATAGGCAGGAAAGGAAAAATTGAAGAATTTTAGCAGCTAAAAGTGATAAAAATAGTGAACCAGGTGTCCGTGCTGAGTAATTCAGGACAACACAACCCTTTGATGATCAACCCATCAGTTGAAGGAGTAACATCTGATTTCACACCTGCAGAAATCCCTCTACAAGGCAATGAGGAAAAGAAGTAGCAAAGATAAATAAATAAAATTAGCACAGTTATCTCCAGCAAACACTTCTGTTGAAGGAACAGGTGGGTTCCCACCTCCAGGCAAGGGTGGTTTGAGTGCCAGTGGAACAGGGAGCTGCTCTAGGAGCAGCCTGGATGACTCCCTGCATTCCTCCAGTGCCTGGGGGCGCAGCTCTGACCCAGAAAGTCACCCACTCATGCAGTTATCCCTGACTCCACCAAGCCGGGGTACAGATTGCTGGGACAGTTCATCATTCCAGGGAAAATGAATGTTTCGGTGAGCTCAGGTCATCAGGCTGATTTATCACCTCAGCTGTCAGGCTCTTTAGAGCACTGTATTATGCAAACGCTGTGCACATTTCAGTATCTGGATTTATGAAAAGGTGTTCCCTACCCCAGCAAGGGGAGGAAATGGTTTGGGATGAAAAACCTCGTTGTGGGGAGTGGGAGGGAGAAGAGGTTGTGCCACACAGGAGATAAATAACCAAATCTTTGTCAAATTACTGCTGAAAGGGACAAGACAAATAACAAGCAGAGTCAGGGATGAAAAAAACCTAAATTCTCTAAAAATACAGCCAACTCATGAATTTCCAGCTGCAGAGCAGCCCTTTCAAGTTGCAACTCTCAGTGCTTGTCGAGAAAGATGCTTCCTGCCTCGATCCCCCCCAAGAGCAGCACGGTCTAATGGAAGCCACATTTGATGTGCTCTGTGCTGCTCACCACAGAGTGGCTGAATTACCGGGTGCAGACCTCATCATACTCTTAAGAAGTAATTTGGAACCAGGGCTTTGATTTAGATTGGCTTTATCCTTTACTTTCAAAGTACAACTGGTAATAATGTAGTCTGTGAGTTTAACATTTGAAACAGGGGTTCCATTTACCTCTTTGTACTTACTGGAGGAAAATGACTGTAATTGAAATCTTTCTGCTGGAAATGAAGCCCTTCGAACATTCAAAGTGGTTGCTTGTCCTTCAGGCTTTTTATTTTAGCTGTCAAAACTGTAAACTGCCTTTCAGAGTAGTGAGAGTCTTACAAGAGAGGATGAAATGAATGCACCCTGGATCTAGGTAGTAGGTGTTTTAATCTAATTTTCTAGCTAGAAATACAGCACTTCTCTCCCTTGAGCACTGCTGGGAACAGGAAAATTAAGCTTCACTTCAGTTCAGCAATATCTATCAATGAACCTGAAACAAGGGACAGGGCTTTTCAAGGACAAAGCAAAACCTTTCAAGTCCTCCATTTTCATCCATAAGCTCCCTCAGATCCAGGCAGCAGCACATGAAGCCAGACTGCCCACTCACGCTGCCTCCCTCCACACGTCTCCCACACTTTCTAGAATTTCACAGATTTTTTCCAAGAGCTTGCCTTTTTTTCCTTTCCCCCTCAGATTAAGCTGATTTCCTGGTGTCAGCAATATTATTCCCATGAAGCCTTTGAATCTTAATTCCGGTGTAAATGCACTGAGACTGAATACGGGTATTGTGTCCAAGTGGCTCGTGGCCAAATGACCTTATATTAAATCTCTGAAAGGGTAAACATAAAAACTTTGGGGTTTATCCTGTAGTCTTCTTTTCAGTCTGTATTATAGAATGTTAGCAATTACCTTGATAATAGACTCACGATGAAGTTGTGTAGATTTCTACTTTTAGTTAGTTTTACGATCTGGTTATTTTAATCACGACTAAAAATGTACTGCTGGGAAAAGGTTTTATCATGCTTGTTTACACAACTTAAAAAAACTCTTTGGATGACTTGAGCAAACTAACACACCAAAGTACATCAACTTAACCAGTGTCTTTCTCTCCCGTTTCCTGTCCCAACGTGTCTTTAGGATAAAAGGTGACCATTTCTCAGGCTTTGTGTTGCAGCCACAGAGGCATGACCACTTCTTACCAGTACAAACCAGCCACTGAGCAAGCAGGCAGATGACATAAATTAACTGCTTAAGAGATGTCAAGGTGCCAGGTGGATGTGATGAGTTTGGAAGCTCCCAGAAGACCTGTGAGGGTTCAATCCCTGAAGCTCAGGCCAGTTCCACCAGCACACCTTGGTTCAGGTCTCTCTGCAGATAACCCAGCCGGGATGGGCAGCGTTCAAACACAATCAATGGAACAGTTTATGGCAGGAAAGCACGGTGATGCCAAGAGAATAAAACAGGTTGACAATCTACATGGGAAGGAAGATTTTACAATATACAAGGTTCCTGCAGAGTTATCTCTGACATATATATAAATATATAAGCTTTATCAAAGTGGAGTCTTCAGACATCAGCATCTTCTGAAGTAAATCAAAAGAAAAAAAAAAAAGAAAATATTTGTGATGGCCAGAGGCAAGTATGTCAACTTCATCAAAGCCAGCCAGCCAGTAAAAATGTCAATGAACTTCTCTACAAGAGAATTAAGAGGGAGCAGTGCAATGTCAGCACACAGAGAGAGAGCAGCTCCAGTTCCGATTAACTGAGATTCTGCACTGACAGGAGGGCACAGACCCAACCTCTCCCTAACCTAAAATGACCTCCCTTAAACAGAGATTATGTAACACTTCCACATGAGGAGAGCAAACTTAAATTAATTTGGTTTTCACAGGCTGCTGCCAGAAGAGACATCACTGTCCTTCCTGCTCATCCAGGTACAGCCCACAGGGCCGTACCCTCGCCCTGAACTGGGACACACACTGACCTGCCTGGAAACAAAGCCAGCACAAAAAAGGAATAAAACAAGCTCAGGTGGAGGTGGGATCACCTCCCCACGTGGCTGCACGGGCACGGCTGCTGACAATGCCTAGCTGGGAGCGGGGGCACTCACTCCTGCACAGCCCACACTTGTGTCAGCTGAAGGGGAGAGACTGCATCTCCAAGTGAGAGTTCAAATCCATTTAGACAAACTGCTGTAAAAAGCTGGTTTGAGAATTTCAAAGGTTCTTCAGCTTAGCTCACATAAACCCAATTTCTTAGGCCTTGACAACACAGAGGAGCTGCAAAAGAATCTGACCTAATTTTTGAAGCCAGTGTGGTTACACTATTGCAGAAACACTTGTTTCATGGAGTGTGTACCCAGCGTGTCCAGGCAGAGAAATGCACCAGTTTAATAAATTCAGCGTCAATTCACACCTAAGCCACACTAGCACAACTTTCACAGGCAGACAAGACTGGAAGCTAGAGCAGAACAAGAGCCAAGCCCCAGCTGGAACAAGAATATTGACACAAAATCCTGTGTTCAGCAAGGGGGTACAGCCAAACCCAAAATTTCTCAGGAGCCTTCCATTAGGAAATCTCCACTTCAACAGAGAGGGATAAGAGTCTCTTATCACACAGGAAATCCAGTAAAAGACCAGGCATTCACTTCAGTTTTTGCCTTCCTATGTGTGTTTTTTTCCCCCCAAGAGATGAACAGACTTGGCACCTTCCCTGGTGGATCGGAAGAAAGTCTTGTAAGGCACAAGTAACTGTAAGTGTACAGATTAAATGGGTTTCCTGGATTTCATCCATGTTCAAATTTCCCAGGTTGTAGATCTCAAAAATATCTGTCTCTGACAAAACTGGTATGACAGGTTATGTAACACTCCACAGAATCACCCGGTGACAGCAGAGCAGGAACATTATCTGCTCTGCTCAGGGACTCCAGGGCTTTCTGCATCAACTGCAAGGGGTGACAAAAAAAAAAAAAAAAGGAATTGAATCACAAAATGTAAAGGAAAAAGAAATCCCCATGCGTTTTAAATAGCCAACCTCACCCACTGGTGATTTCCTTAGATTATTTCCAGGGAGTTCCATATGCTAAATATGCTGAGGTGATTTGTTTTCATATAGATGTTTATAGGTCTGATAAAACTTTAGAGAACACAGAATTCTTGCAGAGAAACATCAAGGAGATAATAACTGCCCAATACAATGGATTTTGCAGCCTTTTTAAGACTGCCCAAAACAAACGAAATGGAACAGTTACATGTGAGACTGTTAAATATGCTATTTGCAGCCTGGGATAAATGATAGGACAATCTTGTTAAATGAAATATATATGCTTCTTGTTAAATGAAATATATATGCTTTCACTGAGTGCAGTATAACTCGAGGCACAAAGGCAAGAAATAAATCAATGTGGGACTATTTGCCAGAATAGAAAATTTCAGACTAACAGCACACGCATGGATTTTCCCTCTGCTCTAAGAACAGCAAGTTGCTGACTGCTCGAGGATGTTTAGGGAACAGATAGTGAAGCTGGTTAGTATTTTCATAAAAAGTTGTCTTGCTCTTTTCCCTATTTTGCTGGATTAAGGAAACAGCAAAGCTACATCACATTCTGCCTGCATCCCAGCACTACTGGCAATCAGATCAGCCTCTAAGCTGGGGCAGGAAACCCTCCAGGAGATCTCCAGTGAAAATGCATCACTGTTAAGCAATCTTGGTCCATCCTCTCTCCCCATCCCCGTTCCTCTGCTTCCCCCAGTCATCTGGGTTCCAAGGCATGGGTGAGATAAAGTGGAAGCTGAGTGTAAGAGGAAAATCCCACAGAAAACACTCTGTTCTGTGCAATGGGAAATACAGCAAACTCCACAGTAAATCCTCCACCAAAGAGTCTTAGAATACATCTCACTAATTTTTGATCAGTAAAACTTCTTCCTTCCCTTAATAATTACGGACAATTAAATACTTAGCTACTAAAGGAGAAGAAAAGAACTGACCTCCCTGCAGAAGCAGATCACAACTCATAATGGGCTCCACAGAACAAGAATTATTCCTCCCTTTCGAGCTCCACATGAAGAAAACAGATGCATCTCTACCATTTCTCTTTTTATTTTTTTCCCCGACATGGCACTGGAGGAATCAGACCTGAGCTTTTCTCTTCCACCTGCACCGCGCTGAAGTTGCTGCCACATCTGCAGCCCCGCTCCAGCTCTGGGCACAGCCGAATCTGCGGAGCCCCAGGAAAACCGCTTCCCTCTGACACTTCCAGGGGCATTGCCGGGGGACGGGGAGCAGCTGAGCCCCAGCAGTGCCCGGGGAAGGGCTCTACTTACCTTCTCGGCATGCTTGAACTTGACGTAGAACCAACTCGACTTGATCATGGTCTCACCTCCTGCCCTCGTTCAACGCCAAGAACGCGACCCGCACCTATCCCGCTGACAAGCAGCGGGCGGGCGCTGCTCCCGTCAGAGCGGGCGCTCCTGCGAGGGGAGCGGGGCGCGGAGGTGAGGGGAGGAGAGCCCAAGGGCCGGCGGGGGAAGGCGCAGTGCCCCGGGAGCTCGGCGCGGCCCCTCCTGCCCGTGTCCGTGTCCGTGTCCGTGCCCGTGTCCGTGTCCGTGTCCGTGTCCCTGCCCGTGTCCGTGCCCCGCCCGCCGCGGAGCCGAGCGCGGCTCTCGCCAGCCCCGCCGCTCACGGGGACTCCGCCGCCCGCACCGCGAGTGGCACATGTCAGTAAAGCCGCCGGGCTGGCTCCGGCGCTGGCAGCCGCCCAGCACCGTGACCTCCCCCAGCGGGATGAATAATGAATTCCGGCACTTCCCTCCAGACACAGATTAACACCTGGCTACACATTATTCTGACAATGAGCTTGTCCATCGCGAGAGCCCCGCACCCCCCGTTAACCCCTCGCTCGCCCACCGGGCGGGGCGGGGATGCTTTGGAGGCTGTCCCGCGATACCCTCCCCCATCGAAAGCAAGATTACAGGACTATATATAGTTTAGAAACAAGAAAGCCTCTTAAGCATAAAGCAAATATCTCCTTTCCGATTCTGCAGCTGCAGTGACGCTGCCGCGGAACCAGAGCAAGTGCTCAGGAGCCAGACTGGATCCCCCTTTCTCAGCTCCCCCTCTACAAACACCCTTGGTCAGCTGTGATGCTGTCAGGCTCATGTCTTAAAATAACATCTGTAAAGACATCTGTAAGGGAAAAAAAAACCAAACAAAACCCAACAGAACAACCACCACTACCAATTTGAAACTAATGCATAAAAAATCCCGGGAAGTCCCTGGTCAGAGTGTTTGTTCTTCTGTCTGTTCAGAAACCCTGCCCAACTCCCTGGCTCTGCTTTGAGACACACTGATCTGGCTGCAAATCTCGCAGCTCTGTGCATACCACGGAGCAGTGAATATGATGTTACAAACTAAAGGATGGATAAAATCAGCCTCCCGTGTTTCCGCTGTACGCAGCCAGAGCTATCTGGCCCAGCATCCTGTGCCCAAACACTTCACAATGCACAAGCAAACAATGTCAGGAATCTCAAGTCCAAAGATGTGCCCTCAGTAACACATGTAGTAACACAGATGGACATGGATTTGTCACACGGGTACCTGAACCTCTTTATATTTCCATACAATGATGAGTGAGATTCAGAATTTCATTACAGAAGTAAAAAAGTCACCTCATTTTGCTGCTTTAAACAGCTGGTCTGGTTATTTAAGTGGGAGTCTCACATTATCCTATCCCAACAAAAGAGAATAATTTGCTTCTCATCATCTTCAGATCATGACTTTACAGATTTTTCTTGTCTCCCTTATATCACACCTTTTGGGGACTAGAGATTCCCAGACTATTAAATTTCTCCTTGTAGGGAGGCTGTGCATGTCTCCACAGATCCTTTTCATTACTCTCTGTACCTTTTCTAGGTCTAGGTATCTCTTCCATGGGCAGAGTGATGGAATAAATACATTTACCACTGACTTACCATCTCCTACTATATGTACACACAGGAGATACAAAGCAGATGAAACAGACCCTGAAACCTAGTTTGTCAATATTACTCACCCAAAAAGTACTATCAGTGCTGATAACAACCTCAGTGCATTATCTGAAAGGGAGTGCTGTGACTACCAGCTACTCCTTCACCTGGTCACTGCACTCAGCTGGAGCTGAGGCTGCTCTGCCCTGAGACCCCTTCCCTGCTCAGCCACACTGAGCGTCAGGTGCCTGCTCTTCCCTGCCCAGACAGGAAATTGGGATGAAGCTCTTTCCAAGCCCCCTCACTGCAGTCAGCTGGGCCGGTTCAAATCATGGCCACTCATGGCCGTAGGTGTCAGAAATGACTTTCCATTGATGCCACAGAAAAATATTCCCACTTTCCCTGCAATTCTGAATTCCTGTGGGACAACTAAGCTATGCTAACAGGGGGGTAAAACACCCCAGCCGTTTTTTGGAGCGGAAAATGTCAAAAATGGATGAGAAAGTCTCCCGTAAGAAGCAGCATAAAAAGAAAATTAAAACACTGGGTTTTATCAGCACCTCCTATTTTCTGCACCTAAAAAACTGGTTTTTGAAGTAGCAAATGAATAAACGGGACAGGTCTGGCCGTGGATTTGATTGAAGTCAGGTCAGTGCAAGAGCCTCGCTTCTTCCACAGCTCCTGCCGTTCCTGCAGTCGCTGCGGCNCCTTTCCGCACCTTTCCTTTCCTTTCCTTTCCTTTCCGCACCTTTCCGCACCTTTCCGCACCTTTCCTTTCCGCACCTTTCCTTTCCGCACCTTTCCTTTCCCCGGAGCCCCTTCCAAAACCTTCCTTTCCCTTCCCATCCCTTCCCATCCCGGGAGATGCCGCCCGCACTGCCCCGAGCCCCGAGGGCCCCTGGGGAGGAGCAGAGGGCGCAGCCGGCGCGGAGGCCAGAGCCGGCACCGCGTACCAAGCACAGACAGCTGTGCCTCTCAGCAATTACCAGGCCCTGGATGTTTTCCCCCGGTTCATTAGCATCTGGCAGGACCTACAGTTCCAGGGTCACAAAACACAGAACTATTATTTTATTTCAGGAAAATGCACAGCGACATCCCTCGAGAGCTGTCCTTTCGTAATCAAAGGACAAGCTTAGCGCAGGGAATGGAGATGCAGAATCATCTCCAGCCACCCCATCCCCCAGCCGGGCAGGGACGAGCCCATCACGCCACAGACTGCTCATTTTGTGTCGCACTGCTGAAAGCCCCCACATCACATCCACAACCAGCCCCTGGCAGCAGCAGCAGAGCCCGGTGATCCCTTACAGCACTGACAGCTGGGTGCGTTTGCACACACACACACCAAGTACTCACACAAAGCTGAAGTTTTCAGCACTTCATCCATCTTTGCAGTAGAACAAAATACACTATTTATTTTCAAACCTACAGCATCAGCACTTTCTCTAAGCTGTATTTGGCTCTCCTGTTTTATAGAGCTATAGTCTGTGTGGTGCATGACACAACAGCTTCACTCCTGATTGCCAGTTCACTTCCTGGGGATGTACTGCCAGACAAAAACCTCACTGGATAGGGGTCCATCCCTAAAAGTGCTGCACTCACCTCCAAGGCTCTGTTAGCCCACACCTTCTCTTTCAATCACCCATCAATAACATGCAATAACATAGTATTCCTGAGTTTGTACAGCCAAAATCCCAGCTTGTTTTCATATGACCCCATGAAGGGAACCATGCTTTGGTAGAATATTCACAATTCTCCCAGAATAATCATACCTTGATTATTCAGCAGGTTTTGCCATACTCTAATAAACCATTTCAACAGTGAGACAGTGTAGAAAGGAATTGAAATAACCTCCTTTTTAACAGACCATTGGTTCTAAGCCTTTTAATACACCCTAATGCATATTTAGATATCGATCCACGTTCATTTCAATTATTCCCCATGACAAAGCCGATCACACAGTAATGCAATGTGCAGTGTAACTGAGCACTGAGTTGGTTTTTAAGCCGCCTAACAGCAGCGGGTGCCTCCTCCTCTTTGGCTTCGGGTTTGTTGGAAAGTCAGACTAACATCTTGGAGCCACATGGGCGGGGGGAAGGAGCAAACCAGGCACTATTTCACCTATTTTCACTATTTCCTGAACCCACTTGCACAGCAGAGCCAATCCTGGAGGAAGCTAAAGAACCCTGACCCTTACGCCAAGCAAAACCGACTGTGTGTGTGCAGGGGGACTAAAGCTAAAGCAAGATGGTGCATTTGCAGCAGGGACTACATCCAAGATGAATTACAGCCATTCCTGTTTTCTTGGCACTACGAGAGCAGAAAATCATCTCCCTCCCTATTACCATAATAGCTTTCACACTTCCCAACCAGCAGAGTGAAGTGTGGGGATGCTGAAAGAAATAGCACATAAACAACAAGCAGAAAGTTTAGATAAATAGGAAGATCCCATTTCCAGAAAATGTTTACAGCAATTTTTATAATTAGCTGGGTGGGGGGGGGGAGGCAATTTGAAATAAGTATAAATAAAAAGGATTTTGAAATGTTTTCCACAGTTCAGAACGGCTCCTAATGTAGCAGCCAAAGCAGGGATCCCTGGGAGATTAAATGAAGCTGAGAGCAAAGCCTGTGGGATCTGCAAGCCTACTAAGAGAGGAAGTTTGTCCCAAATCCAGAGAACTGTAGAATAACTTGGATTCTACAAATGCAGTACAAGTGCTGAAGCTCCTGCCCGCCTTCCAACACGCCCAGCACTCCCCCAGCTCTAAAGTGGCAAATACCCAGCTCACCTCCAAGCACTCAGATTCCACAGCAGCCCTTCTGCTTCAGGAGTAACCCAGAACCACACCAGCTTTGTATTCCAACACTTTACATCCCCGAAGGCTTCCCAGGGCATGGGCAGTGAGGAAAGGGTCAGAGTGCCCAAACTCAAACAAATCAGTGGCTACATCACAGACCCAACAGAACAAATGAGGTGTCCACAGCCTCCGGAGGCCGGTGCAGCCAGACCTTTGTGGGTCACAGCGAGGTCCACAGGGACCTCTCATCTTCCAGGCTAATGGAAAGCACTGTGGGATTTGCAGCCTCGTTATTAACATGGTAACAATCCCATCTCGTACCTCAGGACCCCGCTCGCCCATCAACGCCATCTGCTCTTTCATCGAGTGCTGCCGAGTAATCCCATCATGAACATGCTGCTGTCAATTCGGGCTTCTGTGCACGTCTGCAAAGAAACTCTCCAGGTCACTGCTTTGAGCCAGCGTGGGCTGGCAGGGTCCGGGAGCCCTCGTGCCTTCACCCCACTGAGAGCAGGCCCAGCATGGGCTGCACCCCATCTCTGGTATTCCGGGACTGGCACCATTGCAGCCCAGGAGACCAATGCCATCACCAGAGTCACCCTTTACAGAAAGATTTTTTTTTTTCCAGTGACTAAGAAGTGCAAGTGACATTTTCTCTGGCAGCTCTAAGCCCTGTCAGGTTTGTCAGTGCTGTAAGGTCTTACAGCTGCCTTTTCCTTGGAATAGGATAAAGCCTAATCAGTCAGGCTACCTGACTCAAAGAGAAAGAGTACAGATTAATGTGAGAAAACCAGGCTGAAGTACTTTACCTCCCCCAGCAAAGTGCCAGTTTGTAAGGAGTTACAGTCAGGGGTAACCCAGCTGGGGCACATGCTCAGCTTTCCAGGTGAAATTAGGGCTACGAGGCACAGCCACAGAACCCTGAAGGATTCAAAGACACCTCAAGGCAGTCCACAGAGGACAAGAAACAGACATTTGCTAGTGGTTTACAACCTGCAAGAGACAGACTGAGACAGAAGCAGGACAGCCACGAGCCTGGCACACAAGAGCTGGGCTCATGATGGCTCACAAGCTGCTGCTTCTGCCACACTGAGTTAGCTCAGGGTGCACTGAGGAGAGCTGCTGATGGTATAGGATATAGATGTAACTGTGCCAGGAAGTCACGTGTGACTCTCTGCAGCAGTGGGAGGCAAAGGTGGCTTCAAATGTCTTTTTGACCTCTCTGAAAAGTGCAGTGCTATAATCTGTAATTTAAAAAACAACAATAATTGCCAGCTGGACAAAATGGCTTATGATATTAAGAGATCAAGTGATGTTTTTGTAATCCTACACAATGGTTCTACATTTTGTTCCCTGGATTTCTGGTTTCTAGAGCTCCAGCACTATTTGGACAGGGGTTTATTACCTTGAGAAAAAAAAAGTCTCTTCTGAGACTACACCAGTACTCCAAAGTGTTTGAAATGACACGATTCTCAAATGCAGAAAGCAGTGATTTCTGTGACACTCCATCATTTCCTCCTACTGAACACAGCTCTGCAGTCACTACTGAGCTGTGAGTATGGGTGTCCCTCATTTACACATGGAACAGGGATGAGGGAGCAATACATCCAGTGAGGAAGGGAGGGAGCAGAGAAATCCATGAAAAAACAGGACCTCTGCATGCAATGTACGTATTTACATTGAAGCACTAACACAAATTCCCTCTGAACATAAAAAGGGATTAGGTGGCAGGGCACTAATGCCCACAGCTCAATCAAGTCCTGTTTAGCAAAACGTTTGACACCAAAAATCCCCAGCAGCACAGATAAGGCTGCAGTGCCAATAGCGCCTGCACCAGCCATGGACACAGGGCAATTTACACCTCAGCAATGACTGCTGGAACCTATTTAACACCACCAAGGCACGAGGCTGGGCACGAGGGCAGTGACCAAGGGCCAGGCAAGGAGTGACACGGAGCTCTGGGGTCCCTGCAGCCACGCACAGCACAGAGCACATCTCAGATCCCAACCCCATCATGTCCTCACCACAAGCACAACGACCTAGAAACCCAAGGCCACCTCAGGCATGATTCAAAATTCCTCTTGTGTCACACAAAACAGGAGATGCAGCACACTGCAGGAAGGGAGAGCAAAGAAACAGCCAGTATCTCCCCAGACACAGGGCTACACATCCCAGCACAACCCCCCTGAAAGGTCCAGTGCATCACCCGTGTCTCTGGGAAGCTCCAAAGGTTTCCCAAACACCAGGCTGCTGGGATCAGCTCTGGGGATGGCCTCTGTACTCACCAAGCAGAAAAAACACCCTGACAGAGGCAGCCTGGAGCCCACAGCCAGAGCACGTGTGTTCATGCATGTGCACGGACACCCAGCCAGAACACAGCCAGGCCACTGGGCCCCGCGCTGTCCCTTCATTTTCAAAATAATTCCAATTCTCGTGAAGTTTCTCTTTAAAAATGAGATTTTGTTCTTTAATATTCATTGACTTCTAGTTTCCTTCCCACACACAAGGCATTATTTACTCTACAGTGGCTCGGTGCATCAATTATGGTAATAGTTTGTGAATAACATTTGCATTATGGGAAAATGAGCCTGGTTATTTAGCACTAGCCCAACCATCCCTCTGGAAAATTGTCACAAACATACGTATCATATGCCTCCACTTAAACAGATCTCTAATTACACTAGTTTATTAAAAAGAGCCAGCAGTTTTTTTCTCTCTGTATTTTTTCCTAAATCTTCTTTCTGAGAGCATCTACAGAGCCCTTTCCCTTACTCAGACAGTCAAAGGTAAAGGCTAATGACTGCTGCTACCATGTCCTCTTATTTCACACTGAGATGTTAGGGGTGAAAAGCATCTTCTACATTAGTTTACTTTAATGCTAGAAGTGTGGCTCAGTAATTGTGGCATTTGATTAATGCTCCGTTTCAGTCCCCTCGGCTAAATTCCAGGCTCAGTTCAACTACTGTAAATTCTGATTAACATCTGTATCACATCAGCACCCAGGGTTTATATTCCACAAGCAGGACTGCCTAGGCACTGAGCACGGAGAACACCACAGTCTGTCCTTCCTCCAGAGCAACTGCTCTGCTCCTTGGTGAGTTTAAAGTAGCAAATAAGGCTTTACACCTTGTGTAAAGTGTCTGTGAGTACCTGCCTAAAGGCTTGTCAACTTAATTTTAAGCAGTTGAGAAAAGGTAAGAAATATTGCAAGAGGGGGTGTTCAAAAAAACCCACAAAAGCATCCAAGAAAAATGAACAGCTTTGTGCACTGAGGACCTGCAGTACCCAAATTCACAGCATTTCTAACACTCAGACTGCAAAATTCTTGCAAATAAGCAGTTATGTTAGTGCACAGCAGCTGTTGGCTTGATTTTACAGTGCCCACTGTCAGCTCAGGTGTATTTGGAGAAGTTAATCAAGGCTTCGGGCTTTCTTAGAGCACCAGGGCTTTCCACAGAGCACCAAGGGCTGCCCTTATCCATAAGAAATGCACAAAACTGCCCCTTTGCATGGAAAGGGAGACCAACACATCCAGAATGATCCCAGCAAAGGCACTTGGCTTTGAAGATCACAAACTGTAATGTGGGCAGGAGAAGCTGCTGATGGCATCCGATCTCCACAGGCAATCCCACAGTCAGAACTGAACTTTCACAGGGAGAGCACTCTGCAAAGAGACTTAAGCAAAACGCGAGTGGGAGGAGCGTGGCACAGACAGGGACACGGTGGTACCTGAGATGACACATCCTGTGCTGCACAGAAAGGAGCTGGCACTGCCGTGTGCCAGCAGCTCCTCCCCAGGCTGCTGGGCACAGCGTGGCCCAGGGCAGAAATGAGGCAACATAGTTGTTACTTAATCACAGTTCTTTCAGAGCCCACAACTTGGTGATGTCAGGCCAATTCCAAAGTTTCCAGCCAAGAAATCATCCTAATGAGCCATCTCAAAAAGAGTCAAAGATTCCATAAGCTACTGACACTGAACTGCAGCCCTGTTGTTCAGCCAGATGTGAAAACAAAATAACAGTGCTGGACAAGCTTTACTTTGCTCTACCTCTGTAATGCCTTCCCCCTGAGGTCCGTGGAAGGTACACAAGCAATACCAAACCCCCTTTACACCCAGCACAGCACACGTTTTTTCCCCTCTAGTGACAGAACTGGAACTGGTCTTACTCTGTACCAGCACATGGTGTGTGCATCTGGAAGTTGCTCTAATGCCCATATTTCCAGCTCCGGTATGAAAATCTCCACAGCAATAGCTCCAGCAGTAGCACAGTGGCACCAAGGGCAGGGTGCTGCACCTCACACACAGGCTTTCCCAAGATAGGTGAGGATGGAGGTATAAAGCAGAAATTAGTTATTCCTGTGATACACTTGAAATTTAAGTATTAGCTTGTATTGAAGCTCTTGATCGAACAAAGTACCATTATAAAATGCACAGTCAAGCCCAAAAGCTTATCCCCATCCTACCGAGGCAATGCTACACTCACCAAGCAATACCAAATCCCAAATACCAAATTCCCTCTGCTCTGGCCAGCTGAACAGCTCAGCACCATGTCTGCCACAGGGTTCAAACGCAGTGCTTTGTGTCCTGCCTCAGCAGGAAAGGTGTGCTTGTTTTAACAGCAAAGGGAACAGGCTGGCAGGGCTTGACAAGTCTGAATCCAAGTGTCTGAAATAGAATGGCAAAGGTCAGACTGATGCTGCGAGCTGGCACCGCGGCCATGTGCCACGAGCTCCGTCTCTGCTGGAAAAATGTTCAGCTCTTGTCTTTGACACTCTCCCCTGCTACACGTTTATCTTCCCCATCCTAGGAGAGGAAAGATTAAAACAGACATGTAAAAAGGACGAGGAAAAGAAAACTGCAGGATAGTCCCCTCCCTCATTTTAATTATTGATGCAGACAGCCTAAGCAATCTGTAAGCCATATACATAATGTATTTACTTGAAAATCCCAGCAAATCCACACGGTATTACAGAACAAACTACAAGCTGATCTGGGAGCACTGTCTTAAGAACTGGGTAAGCTGTCTCCATGTACTCAAAAATCTGTTTGACAAACGGAAAGATTAGATTAATGTTAATAATGCTAACGTGCTCAGCAGCACTCCCTGCCTCAGCAACAGTGTTTGGGTGCCCGGGGTCCTGTCTTTCATCCACACCAGATCAGTCTGTGCTGCAAACACTGCTTGTTTAGAATGACAAAGGCAAGACTGGCTCACATTCTTGAAGCCCCCCCCGATTTGATTATACACCCCATCAGTAATGTTTAGGGATCAGCCAAAAAGGAGCAGATGTTTTACACAGCAAAAGACCATGTTTTAAAAAAAAAAAAAATCACTCATTGAAACAGCTGCTTCTAGGTTTGGGGCTAAGGCGGGTGGATGGGGTAAAAAGGAAATGGGGGCAAAGAACCAGACTTCAGCCTGATTTCGGTGAGAGATGCTGTGTCCCTCTCTGCTCTGTCACTGACTGGAACCACCTGGACAAGAAACACACTCATTAAAAATAACACTCCCTGCAGAGCTGAACAGACAGTGTAAGCAGCAGAAGGTAGCGCAGTTTACTACAGCATGAAAATGCAGAATCTGCAGCTCACTGAGCCATTCACTGTTTTAATTCCTGAGTTTCATCTCACTCCGTAAGAGACTCTGGACAGCAAAGCTTTCTGCATCCACACCGCTCCTCACTCCACGAGCTTGTGTGCCCCGGCAGCGAGGAGGGCAGAGGATGGGCACGGACACTGCCAGCCCGCAGCTCCGGGAGGGGACACGGGGAGCCCAAGGCCAGGGCTTGGCACCGCAGATCCCCCTGAGCCCCACCACCACCTCCTCATGGCCCAGATGCGGCCAGACCCCTGCGGCACAGCAGAGCCTGTTTGCAATTTCCTTCCCAAACACCAGCACAAAACACAAACCTTCAGACAAACGGATCCTTCACTTCCTCCTTGCTGCTTTTAGTGGTTTCTTTAATCTTTTAAGCTTCTGGGTCTAATCCAGCAGCTGCCATCAAAAGTACTTACACAACTGCAGGGGAGGGAGGAGGGAAGGAATGGGATACACCAAATCATGAAACACATTTGCTGAGCAGCCTCTTTGTTCTTACCACAAGTGAGTGCCTTTGGAAGGTATCTGTTCACAGCCCAAACACATTTATGTACATCTACCTGTGATGTCCTCTACTGCCCTAGCTATAAAAATATGCTTCAGAGAAATGCTACAAATGAGCCAGATGACACATCAGAGCTGGCACGCAGCAGCACAGCGTGGGCAGTGAAATGGGGGATCTCTCAGTAAGCAGTTCATGCATGAATATGCTATAGGCAGACAGCTCCCTAGATGACAAATGCTGTTCTTTTCTGAAACCTGAAAATATTTAGTGGTGTTCTTCGAGGAAGGCTCCTGGAGTCAGTGAGCAGGCAGTGAGTCTGTTCCCATTGCAACAACAGCAGAAAGCACATTTCAGACCTCCTGGCAGGAAAGTTTAACACATGGTCTGAGAGCATAGAAAAAGTTCAAAATCCATAAACAAAGAGAATCAAAAATTGTCAGGATTTCATTATTTAAAAACAAACAAACAAACACATCCAGAAGGACTCTTGTACTGAGCACCAGGATCTTGCAATTTCTGCAGGATGCCAACAGTTGTATCTGTGCTAAACCCCACGTTTAAAGGGGCTGGGTTGGAGGGTTGGAGAGGCACCAGGTGAACAAATTCCAGTTAAGGTTGTGCTTTTGTTCCTGGTGTTCCCAGGACACGGCACACACAAATGCCCCTCATGCTGCGAAGCAAATTTGCTGGTACATCCCTCTCTTTGAGCACAATCTCATCCCCCAGCATACTGACATCTACATTAAGTTTCTAAAAATAGCATGTCCTTCTTACATAAACACGACATAAAGGAATTAGGTGACAGCTGACCAAAAGCATCCCTTTAAAAGGCAAACTTTGCTGAGCACCAAATGCAAGCAACACTTACAAGCAGCCAAGCCTTTCTGTATTAATTGAAGACAGAGGAAAGCTTCTAGATAAAGTCCCAGTTTGCCTGGAAAGGAAAGGTATTTCCTCTACACACTGACTCAATTATTCCTATTCCCACTTATTTATAAGTTAATGAGTTTCCCAACTCTCAATTTCTAGTCCAGGAAAAGATCTGCCATAAGCACCCTTCCAGGTGCAGGTCCCACAGGAGCTCTGCTATTCCCACTGTGATGAAGAACTTTGTTTTTCAGGCAGAGGTATCATCCAGGCTTTAAAAACTCACCTAGAGTTTTCTAGAAGGAAAAGCTTCCAGAATTTCCAGAGTCTTTTTAAGTTACATGACAGCTATCCAAATACAAACCAGAGCAGTATTAACTTCTTGCATCTGCAAGCATTCTGAATAATTCTTCAGTGTCTCAAAGCTTATCCCTCCTAGCAACAAGATGAACTTCACCAGAACCAAATCAGTAATGCACAGGAAAGTTAATATGCAAATGAGTCTGTGGGGGAAAAAAGTAGTTTTAGCATAACCTGGCTAATCCCTAAACCTCAGGGAACTGAATTATATATGAATTATTAGATCAGATTCCGTCTCTATGCCAGTGTAGAATACGTCAGGGAGGTACAGGGCACCAGGCTGCCAGGAGGTGCCTGTTGTAGGATGGAAAGGGAATTAAACAATCACTCCAGAGACGCACAGCTGAGAAAGCCAACACCAACCATCCCTGACGCCAGCCAGGAGGGGCTTTGTGCCATTTGCTGTCGAGCCAGGCGGGGAAGCACAAACCTCAGCTGCTGGGGCTGGAGCCGGTGAGGCGCGGCCCGTGCCCCCGCACCGCTCTGAAATCCTGGTTTGGCTCTCGATCACAGCTCACAGGGCTCCATTTCAGCCCGGGGGTCCCCTGCTGATGTCCCCGGAGGTGCGGGGCCCCACGGGCACGCAGGGCTGTCACCAGGGATGCCCGTGGCTCCCCGGGGAGCCTCCTGAGCGTGTTTCCCCCGGCAGCTGTCGCAGTGCCATTGAACTCTGCATTAGAAGCCAGCCCTGTGCTGAGGACAACTGAGTGTTTGTAGGTTCCAGCAGTTCTCTGTTGATCCCAGTATCACACTCCCTGTTGCCAGGTAACAGGGCTGAGGCAGGATTTTCCCCCTGCTGATGCACAGCCTGCTGTGATGGCCGGGCAGACCCCACACCTCCTGCCCTGCTCCAGGTCGTGCTTAACTGTTCAGTGAAATTTAAACAGCATCGACAAATAGATCGAGATCTCTCCTGGCTAAAGAGGTATCTAGGCCACATTACTTGGAAAAACTGGTTTGCAAGCCCCTGCAGAGAGCAATTAATTTACCTGTGTGTCCAACACACAGGTCACCTCCCCTGCCAGCACATCCTCGCAGACAGACTGGGACAGACGGCATCCTCCCTCCTGGCTTTGGTCTCCCAACCAGCACCCTCCTCCTCCTCACTGCCAGTTACACAGGACACAGGTGCAGGACACAAATAATGAGCTACTAAGCCAACAGCTACACCATCATCTGAGGGCATGACCCCAAATGCTCAGTGTTAGGGTAAATATCTCTCAGTGAAAGCAAGGCATGGAAGCAGGATTTTCTCCCATTCTCAGCAAGTCACGCTGCCAGAGTTCCTGCCCATCTGTGGAGGTGCCCCTGGGGGGAATGGGCCTTGGGAGTGGAAGCATGGTCCTGTTCCACGGGGTTTCCAAGCTCCGTGATGCTCCTGTGTCTAAATCCTGTTCCTCGTTGGTCTTTTCAAATGTAACTCTGCCCAGAAAATCCTGTACTTAGGTTGGTGCTCACATGATTCTGGGGCAGTTGTTGTAGTCAGTGTGTGCCAGGCCCAGCCATGAGGCTGTGAGAAAATAAAGAGCATCCATGAACATCTATCAAGATTATTGTTCCTGATTCTTTCCACAGGCCAAAGCTGTTTTTCAGGGAAGGTTGCAGGCTAACCCCACTGCAAGATGGGCTAACCCCGCCCATCTGCAGAATTTCCTACATTCTCCCCATTCCTGAAATTCAACAACATCTAGCTTGACTTGTGAACGGCGTTGGGAAGTACCAGAATCAGGTTTTTGGATAAGCTTGGACTTACAATAACTACACCTTTTAAAGTATCTTTGGAGCTCTGTTTCCCACATGTGCTATTCCTACAAGTGTCAAAGCCTTCAATGCTTCTACTGAGGCTTCCACTTCCCTCAGACTGTACAAACTCCAGGCCAAGGAACTAAACTTCTTTTTCATTGTAGGAGCGCAAATACCAACCTTCAGCTGTAGGTTTTGTGCATTACTTTCTGATGGGTACTAAAAAAGCCCTCAGTAGTTCCTAGCTCTGGCCTAGGACAGCCAATGCAGCAGCAAGCTTTGCTATTATTTTTTCCATAACAGAACACATTTTAGATCCAGAAAAATGGAATTCAGAGAAAGAACTGATGTGTTTCAGTACCACTACTGGCATCCGAATCTTCTTCAGCCACCCAGCCCTGAAAAGCAGGAGGGCAAAGAGCTCCTCACAAATGACTCTTGTTTGCCCCTGAATGTTTTTATTCATTGCCTTCAACACTGTTGCAAAGCACATGGGAGAGATGGCCCAAAGGAATGGGACAACATCCCCACATAAGCTGCTGCTAATAAAAGCAGCATTCAGCAGTATTGCCACTCGCTGCTCACATTTTCCAAGGAGAAAGACAAGCAAAGAGGAACAGCATTATGTGTGCGTTCAGGCTGTGCGACACGCAGCTCCGCACAAACTCAGAAAGGAAATCTGACAATCAGGCCCTTTGTTAAGCACAATGTCTTTTGGGTACATCTACACACTTGATCCACAGCACGTTGTATTGAACCAACAAATGCTACCAGTTATCTGTGAAGTCCAGTATGAAAATTACTGAATTACAGCTCCCATTTAAATTAAGGAAGAAGTAACGAGTCCTCTTACATGTTACTCAGCAGGACTGCAGAGCTAGAGTTGAATAAAAAAAGCAGCAAGGTAAATTACTGGAGATGAACTCTCAAGCTAAATTAAAGAAAATGAAACCCTTTTCTGATATAATTTCCTCCTTTTATCTCTCATTTTTATACAATTATGCACTGATGGATTTTAGCCAGATAAGAAAGATGATCCAGGTCAATGCTTCTCCACCCTTTCTCCACTGAAGGACCAAGCTGTTTTGGAGAGGGAAAAATAAAATCTGAGTCCATGTCATCTTCCACATTCTCCCTCCAGCTGGGAAGAAAAGGCTGCTACTGGAGCACCTATTGTTTCTTTAAACAGAACCATATTGCTTTATTTATAGAATAACAACCTTAGTGTTATAAATTGGTATATTTTCCTCAGGCACCACTAGCAAGCAAAGGCACATAGCAACACTTCTTCAGGAATGTGTCCACGTGCATAGGGGTGAGGGTGTTTACACTCTTTTTTGTAATTAGTCTTTTGTGGAGCCTCTTTGTACGCTTAGAAACCCTAGTTTGAACTAGTTTGAACAAAGCTACTCCAGTAGAAAACAGAGCAGAAACTCCTTTGTTACAGTCATGCCTAAGTTTCCCCAGCTCTAAAACTTTGTTTTACTCCACTTTTATTTAATTGTCTGCTTTGACCATTAATGTTTTCTGTGCTCTGAAATGCCCAGACAGCAAAGCCTGATTTCAGGCAGCTGGAGATTCCCATCAGCCTGGCCCAGGTGACTCCCTCAGACGCCCCAGGACACAGCTGGAGGACGGAAAAACAGAACACACAGGTTCTCAAAGTAAGGGATCTTCTATCCCAGTTTTCACTGTCTAAAGGGTCTCTACAAATGGCTGGTGACTCATGACTGTGGTTTCCATGGGGAGCAGGAAGGGAAGCAGCACCTTCAGGAGGCCGTGCTGCTCAGAGCCCGCGTTCTGCTCCTCGCACCCGCAGCCACCACACCTGGGAAGGGATGCAGACACAGGACTGCCGGGCCCAGCACAAGCAGGGGGGCTCCTACAGAAGATTCAGGGGCTAGAAAAGCAGGAGGAGGCCAGATGAATCAGTTCCATTAGCTCAGCATGCCCTACAGGAAGACCGGGGGGGATCCCTCAGACTCCTGTTTGCATTAGCAAAGTAAGCGAGCACACACGTCCCCTCCAGCAGCTTGAGCTGCGGCTCCCCACGGACCTGAGCAGGGCATGGGGATTTGCTTGTACAGCTCTGCCTGTGCAAAATCTGTGCCATTCACACTGCCTGGTGAGTGCTTTTCCTCTGGGAAAAGCATGACACATTCCCTAGAAGATTTGGAAGGCTGCCTCGGAATGACTGTGGGTTTGGGCCCAGACAGTCGGGGGATGGAAGCACAGCCATGGGGACGCAATGACACCTGCTGATGAGGAAGGCTCTGATGTGAAAGCTGCCAGGACCCCGAGTTCCCAAAGCAGATTACCCCTCACTGAGTGCTTCTGGAAACACGAGGCTACGGCTGGACAAGTACGCCAGGAGATGAAGGAAATGCTGCAAGGTAAAAAAGGGTCAAATCGCAGTTTCTAGCTCCTGTGAGCACAACACAAGGGAGCAAGGTTTGTACCTGCAGGCATTTGTACTTACAAACCCGAGCAGCTGCACACACTGCATATGTAATGGCTTGCAAAAAACCTGCTCCAGCAAAGAGGGCATCACAAATATTCCGGCAGTACTACGGAAAAAAAAAAATAAAAGCACATATTCTTTTCTTGGTATGATCTGACATAATATGAGTGTGAAATACTTTCTCCTCTTCTTTCCACGTCTGCTGGTGACCTCCTCGAACCATGCGCACCAGGAACCAGGGAAAAGAGAGGCACCATTCACTACTGGGGCACGGGCAGAGTGTCACTCGTATTCTGCAGACACGCTGCAGGTGAACACAGCAGTGGGAGTAACAGCTCCAACCCATAACACAACCAGCAGACCCAAGTTCAGACCAATACATCGCATTTCCAGCAAGACAGTCTGTATTTATTCCCAAAACACCAACTTGCACGGGATACTTAAACCCCTTGTGCTTCCTAAGCATGGCTTCTGTTTTCTCCAAGAAGCCAGGATGTAGCTTACAGCTTTCCTGTTAAGCAGCCAGGGTCTCTGAACAGAGAGCAGGACAACAGCTGCTGCTCTGCAGCTTTAAAGGATGCCATCCATAATGACATTACACTGTCCCTTTTACTCAATAAACACCAAATTTAAAAATAAAACAGAACTCTCCTTTGATCTGTGGAAGCTCAGGAGGCTCATATGGAGGGTGAAGGGAAAGAAGGGAGAAAATGAGCACTTTTGTCAGGCAGTGATCCAGAGCACTTGGCAGGACTGGAGGCAATGAATCCCCACAGAATGCATGGAAACCAGTGTAACACAACAGCAAAACCGTGAGAGATGGGGAGATAAATATGCTTCACATAATTTATTTTCTTTAAAAAAAATAAAAGCTAATAAAAAAAATCTGTATGTCCCAAATACAAGACATTTTCAGAAGACTCTTGGCCAGGCAATTTGCTTGACTCATGCGCTCCAGCAAGCAAACATGAAAAGCTTTTCACACATATGCCATGCCCTGGCCCACACTGGTTTTCCCTCCCATTGGGCCACCTCCTGAGGAGGATCACCCTCAGTGAGGATCAAATACTGGAGAAAAGAGAAGGTAAAGGTAGCCACTCACACATGAACACTAACAACAGGAACACCAGGAAATGCAGAAAGCAAACTCCCCTGCTCCTGGTCCTGGATGGGAACCTGCCTGCTGCAGGCTCTGCTGCTCTGAGTTTGCCTGGAAGCTATAAATGTTATAATAAGGTCACTGTGTACACAACCACCTCTCTGACAATAATTCCATGCACCCAAGACCTTTAAGCCCATTTGCCTACTCACGGGCCCCTCGTGAAGTGAGGAGCCAGTGGGAGGTAGGGTTGCCCGAGGAACAACCCTTTGCCTTCCCTTCAAGCATCTCCCACCTGCAAACAGGGGAAAATGCAAACAGACAACATGAGCAGGAAAATAGGTCACACTTGAGTGATTTTAAACTTCAAAAATAGGAAAGGATTCAACACAGGAGCAGGGAAAGTGACAGGAGAGCACATCACACGCTTCTGACGAATCCATTTGATCCTGTGACTAATCAGACTTTTTCAGTGAGATTGCTTTCTAATTTATGCCTTTAAATGGAAATAAAGACCTTGATCTTAGCATTAAACCTATGCAGATAGATCCTTGAGGCAATACGTCTACAGAAAACACCAAAGTGCAAAGACATTAAATTAATAATGCAAACACTGTATGTGTGTCTAGAGTCACTCTGAGGATTCAGCAGCTGTCAAATCCTCCGGTAACTCCTGCTCTGTCATTTTGACTTTAGCAGTAATTGGAGATTTCCTTAAAACCTCCAGCCCAGGTGCCTTATACTCCCTGGGGAGGCAGTGTTTGGGATTGTCATAGCTTATAGTGTAAAATAGGCCTCCAAAAAAATATATTCTATTGCCATTTTCATGAGCTGCTGGGACCAGGCAGGGTAGTGCTCCCTGCCTCCTCCTCCTCTGGACTATTNTTAGTAAAAGAACTGTTATTCCTCTACCCCATATCTTTGCCTGAAAGCCCCTTAATTTCAAAATTATAAAAATTTGGAGGGAGGGGAGTTGCATTTTTTCCATTCCAAGGGAGGCTGCTGCCTTCCTTAAGCAGACACCTGTCTTTAAAACCGAGACAGGGATGCACACAGAGGCAGTGGAAGGTGCTAACTGTGCCCTGCCACTCAGCTGTGCTGGCAGGGGAAGCCAGGCGGGCAGCACCTGACGGGCTCAGTGCCGCATCAGCTCCCCCACACAGGGCCATAAAGTGTCAGTGCCAAGGGTTGCTGGAATTAGGATCACTCCTAGATTAGTTAACAGCTGTATAATTAGCCACGCTAAGCCTAGATGTTTCCCCTTGAAACCCAGTTTTTACAGTTATAAATAGCAGTGTTAATGATCTCCAGCATCACTGCTTACACTCGGAGCCCTCCCTCCTGCACCGGCTCTGGTGTCACTCACTGAATGTCACATTCTCCTGACTTTCTTGTAACAGCTATAGAAGGAGATTAAAAAAAGAGCTAAAGAAGGCAGAAACCAAAAATAAACCCCAAACTGAAGTGGACCAAGAAGGATTTTTTTCCTTACACGCATTAAAACCTTAGGAAATAACAGCTGCAGCTTGTACTTAAACTGTACTTTCAAGCATTAACTTAAATACATTTCACGAGAGTGGGAGGAGATAGTACCAACATTTCATACCCAGGTAAACTGGGACAAAGGAGTGCAACAGCCTGGAGCCACATAGCAGGATGATGAATGGGACCCAGAATGAAACCTGAGTGCCCAGCACATCACCATGCTATTTACCAAATGGGATAAAACACCAGGGCACTCCAGCACTGAGATGTCTTTCATAAATCTGTCATGGCACACTACATGCTAATGAAGGGATATGAAGAGCATTTTTCTTTATTTTGAAGGTATTCAGTGCAGGAAAATTTCAAAAAATAGAGTTCACGCTCTTTAGATAAATTTGATTTGCCTATCTATGAATGCAGCAGAACTCAGATTTGTCATCTCTGAAATCTGAAGTTCAGACAATACAATCCTTAAATCCTTTCCATACAGTTAATTTATCACCAGTAATATTATAATCTAGCCAAAAGAATCCACCTCTTTCACCAATGATTAAAAATATTTATTTTCAAACATTTGATCTCAGCAGAGCTTTCTGAAACTCTGCAGTGCGGCAACACAATCTCTGGAAGTGTCCATAGCACAGATTACAGATGCAGTTACTGTAAAAAATTTATAATACACAGATATTTTCAGCTGTTCCAGATTTCTCACCATGGCTAGCACCACATGTCTGAGAGAAAGAGCATCTTTGAGGGTGTAATATAAACAAGAGAGAATTTTAAAAGGCTGTTTCTAGGAACACTGTTGAGGCTTTAACGGAATTTAGAAATGAAAATGTGAGATAAATGTGAGATAAATTGAACACTGCTGCTCACAGCTCCCTGTGTGGTTACAATCAGAGCAGGAGGTTGGAGTACTACGGACCCGGGTTTCCAAAGGCAACCCCAGGTTTCCAAAGAGGGCACCTTCCCTCCAGCAGCACAGAGCCCCAGGCTGTGTGAGGAGGGATGGCAGACCTGAAGCAGAGCACTGTGCTTCCAGCATATTCCCTCCGCAGTATATACACAACATCTACAATATTTCTTGAATCCACTAATTCTTTAATGCAGTGAGGAAACAAATCTCCTGAGGCCAAGGCTGCAGGGAGCTTCTGAGAGCAGTGCAGGACTCTGCTGGTGTCCGGCCACGCCACAACACGTGCTGTCCATGCCTGCTGCTGCTCCTCCTCGGGACCCTTCCCAAGGCAGGAAATCTCAGGATGCTTTTCTTTCAGAGAGGAGAAAGCAGTGCTGGCAGGTGAGGTGGTTTCCCAGAGCAGCCTGAGACACTGCTCACCCAGCCCCCTGCTTCACCCCGAGGCACAACGCAAGCACTGCCATCCCTCCCTGATTAATAAACCAAGAGCCAAATCACTCAAATCTTGGACTCGTGTTCCAGGGGCAGCGAGGAGCAGCAGTGGCACAGCACGGCGCTAAGAGTTCCTCCAACACAAGGCATAAAGCCCTGCAATTTGGGATGATTTATCAGCCCCTGTGCGAGCCAGGCTTCCCCCAGCCAGGAGATCTGCCTGGGTATCAACCAGCTGAAACAGGAGACAAGCCTTTACACCAGCAAAATCTGAGGACGTGTACTGTAAGCAAATCATAAACCTCAGAAAATATGTATTCTGTATTTTATCCATTTGGTTGCTTAACAGAATTGTGAAAATCTGAACAAAACCCCCCAAAGCCAATCTTAACCACGAAGTTACTGGCTCGTGTATTTTAACAGTGGTGATTGATTTCGCTGACTTTGTTTTCTGGCCTCCCCACTTCACACATACCCCATCCCAACCTGGAAACATTTCAGAAAACTGCTCCTGATGGAGCGTCCTTCAACGGCTCTCATCACAAGCTCCCATCAGTTCCTTAGCAAAACTTTGCTTATTATTTTGTAGCGAGTGGAAACTTCTCAACCAGGCAACCATGCCCAGGCAATCCATGATATTCCCAAATGAAAACTGTGATTCTGGTGAACACTTCTTCTGTGAAGGAAAAAAATAAACAAAAAGAAAATAAAATTAAGAAAGAAAATACAAAGTAAAAAAAAAAAAAAAAAAAAGAAAAAAAAAGAAGAAGAAGAAAAAATAAATTGGGGGGAAAAAGGCAATAATTTAGATTTCTTAATGACCTGAAAGTTCTGGCAGTCGTGAGCAGGATGCAATAACCTCTCCTGCAGTTTGTTCTCTCCTCCCCTCCCAGCTCTCATGGTGCCATCCCAGCACCAAGCAAGGAAATCACAAAGGAAAAGCCATTAGAGAGGCAGCAGGCCATTACACTTAGCTGGTCAAGGGTAATTACCCTAATTAAAATACTGGTAGAGCTTGTAAATAGAAACAAGTGACTTGCCAAAGAAAAATCCCCAAACAACCCCTGTGTTCCCTCTGCCGTGTAACTGGTGAGGGCAGGACCTGCTGCCCCAGGTCTGCAGCACCTCTGACAGTGCAGAGCCATCTGCCATGGGGACACTCCTGCAGCCAAATGGAAAAATAATACCTGAGCTCCCGCACTGGCTGCCCAAGGAAACACTGGAAGAGACAGTCTGAGAGTGCCCAAGAGCTGAGAGGAATCAATTCCTGCTCCCATTCAGAGAAATGTGCTGCCCTCAGCAGCTTTGGTCCTGTGCAGGGCCAGGAGCTGGACTTTGATGATCCCTGTGGGTCCTTCCAACTCAGGATATTCTGTGATTCTGTGATTTGGGTGCTGCTTCCCTTCACCCAGACCCCACCCAAGTTATGCCTTTAGTTCTATTTCAAGCATCTGAGTTCCTGGGGTAACTAAGGCAAAACCAACAGCTTGAACAAATTCCCATTGGAGTTTTTGCCCTGTGAAGTCACCGTGGATCACCCCCGTGCTTTGGCAGAGCTGGGGTTCCACACCCAAAGCTGGTGGAATGACTCAGGACTATGGATTTCACTCTGCTCTCAATCCCCTCCGTGCTGTGTGTACTGTGGAAACACGAGGCGTTGCTCCAGCTCTGCAAAGCTCACAAATCCCCGCCACAAACCCTGCAGAACTTGGCTGCAAGCACACTGGATCCACTGTTCCTGTGAGAGCTCCTGCATGAGTATCTCCCCCTCACACGAAGGAAGGAGGAGCAGAGGGCTCTTTGCCTCGTGGCATCGCTCCAGGCTCTCGCAAAGCCTGCAGTGGTGTTGCTAAAGAGCCAGTGATCCAGGGCTGTAAGAGTTTTTGGCAAAAGCCTGTGCTGGATGGTGCTGAGCCAGAGAGAGAGGAAGGGACTGCTGCACTGTGCACATAAGGAGCCAGAGCCCAGCCAGGACAGCTCTGACCTGTGGTTCCCAGGGCGCTGGTAGTCCTAGGACAGAAACCTTCCGTCAGGGGAAAAACACATCCCTTTTTCTTTACACAGAGAGGCATTTCATACTGGGAAAACAAGCACACAAAATGAGAACTTGCTTGACATCATCACCAGGCCAACAAAAAGTTGGTGTCACCTGAGGCAGATCCGACACTTACAGCACAAGGAAGTGAGAGGGAAACGTCTGCTCTGGGTGGCTTCAGCAAAGCTGTGCTACAGGAGAGGGTGGCCACAAAATACGAGGAGTGTAAAGCAAAGGGCATGCGGGAGTCACGGGGCGTCCATCAGCCCAGGTGCCCTGAACCAAACGGGGCACAGGGGCAGCGAGGGCCGGGCAGTGCCGCAGGGAGCTGCTGGGACCCGTCCAGAAAAGCACTTGTCAGGCCTCAGAAAAGCATTTGTCAGGCCTCACACGGACACGGGGACAGCCATCCGTGCAGGGATGTAATCCGACGCACCCGCATCTGGCTGGCACACAAACAAGGCAGGCTTTCATCCCCGCGGGCACGGCTGGAATCGCTGCCGCCTATTTTTAACATTTTCAATTGCTCACAAAGCGGAGGGGGCTGCGAGGCAGGAGCCAGCCCCTGCTCTGCACACAGAGCTGTGCCCAGGCATTGTCCCCAAACAATGAACCTCGCCGGGCCAAGCTGCCTCCCAGGCTCCAGCAGCGCTGCTCATCACTGCAAAGCTGGTGTCCTTCGGCCTGGGACTCGGGGAACAGCTGCGATGAGGGGAGCCAGTGCGCTGGGATTTACAGAGGTAAGTACATGCAACGTGTTACCTTCATCCAGGGACAATCCCCCCGGAGTTTCGGAATTTGTCTCTGTGAGACAGATTCAGGCCACCGAGTTGAGAACTCGCTTCATGCCATTCTGTCTCCCCGTTTGTTTTACCATCACTGCCATCCACTGACACTCCTGGGAGAGCAGCCAGGGGTGGTGGGAGAGCAAAACACACAAGTAGGGCATTTCCTTATAAGAGGGAAAAAATTCAGTTGTCACTCCAAATGGACCAACATTTGCTGGCATCTGTTACCATAACAAGTGGACAGTTTGAGCAATGTTCTCTCCGAACCACGAAACAGTTGGTAGGACGAAAAAAGCTCCCAGACCACCTGATGTAGGAGATGCATGCCCTCAGAAGAAATCCATTTGTGCTCAATGAAAGCACTCCACCAAAGCAGGAGATGGCAGGAGCTGGAGTAAACCACAGCAGCACAGTCTGGCTCACACCCATTGCTACAGAGGGACCAGCCACACTGCAGTCCTATACCAACCCAAGCTGCTGGGCACCAAGGCTGCACAGCAGCTACTCCACAGCCAAGCTGCAGAAGTGAAATTCTGGAACCACCAGAATTCACCTAAAAAACTTAAGCTGCATCAGAGCACCCATGTGTACTTTCCTACACAAACCCGTGCTCCAGCCCCTGCCACATGAAATGCATTTGGTTACATACACAGGCATATGTGATCCCTCACTTGGACCACACAAGGCATCAGTTACTGATGAAGGAATTGGCTGATGGAAAAAACCCAACCCCACAGCACTCACCATCAGAAACGGTGTGACACAAGGTGGCCTCATCCCATTGATTTTAAGGCAAGTAATTCTCTCTTTCAGCGAGGACTGACCTGTGATATTTCACAGGAATGTGCTTCCCAGAGTGGATGAGCATTTACACAATCAATAAAATGCACACATTCAATATCTCCCCAAAAGAGGGTCAATAACGGAAACAGGCATTAAGTTAGAAGTCACTCCTGCAACAACATTGAAAGGATTAAAACATTATTCCCCTTATCCCTGTATTCTTTTCCTTCTCACATCACAGCAAGTGACTAACCTTCAGAGACCAAAGCAGAAATAAATAAAGAAGCCAAGACCAAAGATCAACTGAGATTTTGACTTTGCAAATTCACAGTATCAACAGCACTGCCCTTGAGCACAAGCCTTGGAGTTGGGAGGGATGGGTTTATACCCAGCCTCTACAGAAACCCTCTCTGAACCTTACACTCTAAGCTCTGCAGTGAGCACAAATGGAGGAACCTTATTAAAATGAGAAGCTAACACTTAGAACTGTTAGTAAATACAAATTTAGGACTCTTAGTAAATACAAATCCATAATAAAATGCCTGTGACAGTAGGTTAATTCACAACATCCATTTCTTTTGATCATGATTTGTATTTTCACACAGTTCCTACAACCAAGACGGATTTTCCTCTAACCCCTCGATATTTCCATTGAAACTGTTGTGAAATGCCACTACACCTTTTTTTTTTTCCCCCCAGAAATAAACCCTAATGAATCAAAATGGGGATCTTTCTGCACACTGTAACACCAAACAACATTTCAGTGTTTGCCAGCAGGAACACACTATGGTGTCTTAGTTCAGATGCTAAACCTACAAATGGAACACTTCTAGATTGATACCAACATGTCCCACACTCACAGTGCTGCATTTTGTGTTAAATAAAAGCCTGTTATTCATACGTACAAATATGTCCCACATTATTTACCTAAAACATCACTTGGGTGTTGCAAATTGCTTGTCTCTTTTTAGAGCACAACTTGCTTCTGTTTCACACTGATTTTCAGGATATGGAAACCACAGGACACGTTTGAGAGATAAGGCAGAACAAATTGTAAACCTAGGGGTATTTATCACAAACCCCACATTACCTACTGCTGTAGCCACTGCCTTTTTTCTTCATAGTTGTTATTATTTGCCCATATATAATGGAAAGCTAAATACCCCCATTTTCTGCTAGGCTTGCATCCTGCCTTAGCATATGTAACCTGATAAAGTACAGCACAAGCTGGTCACAAGTGTGCTGAAGAATTAATTAATTATTTTAAAGCAGGTTTTCAATGGAGACCCACTCCTAAAGACAGTTCTAATTATTCTGCTGGAAATTATGTTTTCCATTAAGATCCATACCTACATGTGCCAGAGGGGCACACGCTGCAGCTCATGCTCTGAGATGACTGGACAGGGTTGTCTCAGGTTGGCCTTGCAGCACAACAGACAGAAACCCCACCTTTTCTCATGATTTTCTAAAGGAAACACACATAAAACACACACACACATGCAACACTACCTCTGTCAAGACAGCCCTTCAATAACTCTGTTAGAAATACACATTAAACACTACTATCAAATGACCACCGTATCAAACCCTCTCATCTTTAACTCATCTAACCCACCCTGGGCATGGCAAATTACTCACATACACATTTTAAAGGCATGTAACAAACCCCCAGCATGAGACAGCTCACACTGGATCTTCCAAACTTAATTCTGAGCCACAAGACAAACACTTTCAACATAATTATGACTACCATATGGGCAGCTCTGCTATTGTGCTGGTTCTAATTAGGATTGTATATGTTACACATGTTGAAAGAGTTTGCAAATATGTTTTGTGGTTGACAGTTAAGCTCAGTATTTAAAGTAATGTGAACTTTTGTATGTTTACATTGCATTTGCTGTAACAAATACATCATGTGCATAATAAACATACATATGTGCACATATATATGCATACACACTCTTTTGTTTTAGCAAAATAAACATAAAACAGGTGTCAGAAATGTTAAAACTCATAACTGCAATAAACATATTCACCAAAAATTTAAATCCAGTGCTGTCCTACTCAGGTATTGGCGTCTACAGACAGGATTCAAAAGTATTTCCACTTTCTTACTAATATGCTTTATTCACTGGATATTGGTATTTACATCTGTAATCTTCTATGTGCTACTCAAAATTTGGAATTAACTTCTTCAAGAAGTTATCTGTGTATCTTTCTATTGAGACATAATTTTTTGCCACCAAAAGAATAGTATAAGCAATTCAAAGATAGAAAATAAAATTTCAGTTAAAATCTTGGAATGGTACAGCACAAAAGCCACTGGAGTAGAGGCATAGAAAGGCAAAGTATCAACAGCACATAGGTAAAAAACAAAAATCAATCCTTTACAAGTACAAAGCCTGGGGCAATTAATTTAATTCTAAAACCTTATACAAATATGCCAGGCATGCAGCTGCTGTCTGTGAATTGCAAGCAGGGCTTTGGAACTCTGCTTTCCCAATCATTATTTCATTAGATGTGTGTACCTCTCCCTTTTGATTTGCAAGAGCCTTACAAGATGTAAGAGCAGTACACAGACACATTTAATTGCTAATGATACTGTGCTCTGTTTCAAGTTTCAGCATTAGCATCTCAAGGTAGAAGAGCATTACAACCTTTTCAAAGCTTTAAAACCCACTTTTCACGTAAACACATTACAGCCTGCGCTTCCCTTTTGAGTCTTTTGTCTTGCTCTTCAGCTCAAAGTCGTAAAATAACAAGATATCTCAATATTAGATAACTCCTGATACTGCTTTGAAGCAAGAGGACAGCAAAACACCAGTCTCTATCAATAACACACAAACATCTCTGAGCACGACCTGCACAGGGGATAAGACACCATGATTTTCACTTATTCAAAGAGACTTTTAAAGGCTCAGGCCACTTAGAAATAGATGGAACCAATTGTGTCAGTGCTCCTTGTCCAGGGCAGGCTGCAGAGGGCAGGTGTAAGTAAGGGCTTTACACCATCTCTGCCCAGACAGATTCCACTGTCCTGCTGGGGACGGGACAGGGCACGGGACAGGGCAAGGGACAGGGCAGCCCCTGACACACCTGGCACTCTCCTTTCCCCAGAAGAGAGCTGAGTAACCACAGTGCTTCTAACACTCAAATCCAGCAGGCAGCCTAGCTGGAGCCCAGCTAGCAGAGCACAGATGCACTGCAAGGAAACCACGACACTTCCAGAAGCAGAACTGTGTCCTCAAGGTAGTAAAATTAAGTACTGATGCACACTTGAATGCATCAATTTAATTCTACCAGTCTACCTGCCTCCATTGTAATAGGCTGAAATAAAAAGCTCAGCCTAACACATTAACTGTCAGTCTCAGGTTTTCAGCTCACATACCCTATCAAATTTAATGCAAGTTATGTTGATTTGGCATTATAAAATTATTTGCAACCACTTTTGACTGATGAGGAGTAATCAAAATAGAGGAGATGAGTGTCAAGTACTTCCATGGTAAGACAGACTGCAGTGTAAGCTTATTCCTTATTAGACAGCAGAGAATCAACCAGGAGGGGAAAGTCAGTAGCAAGCCATGCTCTGCTGGATGTGTGTCAGGACTCAGCTCCTCAACAGTAATGGGGAAATGGGGGACAAAGATGAGAAACAGCTATTTTTTAGTTGTAGGAGTTACAGGTTTACTAGAGAGACCTGCCCTTCACCAGAGTTAGGGCAGTTCTCTAAATGCATGCAAAACAAGAGAAAAATATTCATTTCCATCTCTCACTACACTCCACAGAATTAGTTACTCCACTAGAAAAGACACATAATTTCTAACTTTCAGGTTTATCTATATTTATAATGAAGATGTTATAATTAGTGATCTCTACCACTCCCATCCAGCCATACTAAAACATTTCTACACTTCTTAGTCCATTAAAACATAATCACGGCTGAATTATACATTAGTAAGGCTGATCACAGGCAAAATAGAGTTTGTCAGTTCTCCTGCTCCTGATCTGCTACAGCACGGTAACAGCAGCCAAACCTGTCGTATTTCACAGGACCCAGCAAAACTGCAGTTCCCCATTTCAGCTGCTCTGATGGCTAGTGTCTGAGGGCGTGACAAGGAGCAGCCACTGCTGCTTTTGTAAGCTTCAGTCACGTACAATAACACCCAAGGGTGGTTGTGAAGGTGCTTAATGGGATCTCATTCCCTCTGCAAATTCTCTTGCACTTCTGCAAATAGGTTTTAAAAAGCAAAGCTTTCACAAGCTTCAGAGGAGGAGCAGGGGGACCCCAACAACTTCCTGGGCTCTGTCTGCTCCCCAGGACTTCCCTGCCCCTTGATTTCTGTCCTTTCCTGGCAGTGGCCCCTCAGGGTACTGAGCCGGGCTGTCACTGACAACAGACCATGAAGATCTTCCAACACCAAACCCTTCCTTCATTCTTTTCCTCTTCCAGCACCACGAAAGCAATTAACATTATTAAAGCAACAGTATTTGCCATTAACACTCCCATTCTGGGCCCCCTGGCTGACACGCCAAAGAAAGCAGGGGGCAAGTGACACCTCTAGTAGTGTAATTTCTGTTTCTCTAAGAAAGGTTTCTATCCCTATCTCAGAAGTTTAGACAAATTTAGTGTTAACTGAAGTTTTACTGGATGTGGGAGAAGGAGTCGTCACTCACTGTGAGTCAGTCACAACCACACCAGAGTGTACGACAGAAAGGGGGGAGAGAGGCAGCTCCATAGGTCTGCTTTTCTCTCACAGATTTTCTGTTTTCAAATAGAACCACAGATGGTTTGGGTTGGAAGTGACCTTACAGATAATTTAGTTCCAACCCCTCTGCCATGGACAGGGACAGCTTGCACCAGATCAAATTGCGACACAGAGCATGTTTGACTCTCAGCAAGTCACACCATCAGCCTCTTGCCTCTCAGTAGAATACACTTTCACTTCCAGTCCTGTCATCAGACGTGTGTGAAGGCTCAGAATGTTTTCAGACTCTCACTGACACCATAGTGTGGAGTCAAACAGCTGATCTGCACAAGCAAATCCAATAAACGCCACTTTGGTGAGATAAATCCAACCCCTCTGGAACTCTGGATGGAACTCTGATTCCTGTCAGCTGATCCCGTGGCTGCCTTTGTTATCTGTTTGCCTTTTCTTCTGCTTGTTCAAGTGGCAGGAGGAGGTGACCAGTTAATGTCTGTCTGATCAAAACTGGAATCTGCTACTGGTTACTACAAAACCAAAACATTTCTCAAACCTTTTCCCCTTAACAAGCATTTTTCACCAAGGGNGGCCCGCGCGGCTCGGCGGGCCCGGGCGCGGCGCAGTTCCCGGGCGCGGCCCGCAGGGGGAGCCCCAGCGCCGCCCAGCAGCCGCCGAGCCCCGCGCCCGGCCCGGGGGCTCCAACCGCCCCAGGGCCCTGAGGGGAGAGGGCAGCGCCGGGAACTGCCCGCGGACACACGGCAGCGGAGGCGGGATAATGGGGAGAAATCCTCCCCTGGGAGGGTGGGCAGGCCCTGGCCCAGGGTGCCCAGAGCAGCTGTGGCTGCCCCTGGATCCCTGGCAGTGCCCAAGGCCAGGCTGGACACTGGGGCTGGGAGCAGCCTGGGCCAGTGGGAGGTGTCCCTGCCATGGCAGGGGTGGCACTGGATGGGCTTTAAGGTCCCTTCCAACCCAAACCAGTCTGGGATTTTACCATTCTATGGACAATGTATTTGTGTTAAATAAGGAGAAGGGAGCGGGAAAGAGGAGCAGGTTACACATAGAGGCCATGAAAATGGTGNCTTCCTAATATCTAATGTAAATATCTTCTGTTTTAGTTTAAAACAATTGTGCCTTGTCCTATCCTTATCCACTCATGTAAAAAGTCTGTCTTTTTTATAAGCTCCCTTTAGGCGCTGGAAGGGGCTCTAAGATCTCCCTGGAGCCTTCTCTTTTTCAGGCTGAACACCCCCCCAGCCTTCTAATCCTGTCTTCAGAGCAGAGGAAGAAAAAGATAAAAAGGAAAGAAACGGGAACGAGAGAAGCAAGGCGGGCCCGCGCGGCTCGGCGGGCCCGGGCGCGGCGCAGTTCCCGGGCGCGGCCCGCAGGGGGAGCCCCAGCGCCGCCCAGCAGCCGCCGAGCCCCGCGCCCGGCCCGGGGGCTCCAACCGCCCCAGGGCCCTGAGGGGAGAGGGCAGCGCCGGGAACTGCCCGCGGACACACGGCAGCGGAGGCGGGATAATGGGGAGAAATCCTCCCCTGGGAGGGTGGGCAGGCCCTGGCCCAGGGTGCCCAGAGCAGCTGTGGCTGCCCCTGGATCCCTGGCAGTGCCCAAGGCCAGGCTGGACGGGGCTGGGAGCAACCTGGGACAGTGGGAGGTGTCCCTGCCCATGGCAGGGGTGGCACTGGATGGGCTTTAAGGTCCCTTCCAACCCAAACCAGTCTGGGATTTTACCATTCTATGGACAATGTATTTGTGTTAAATAAGGAGAAGGGAGCGGGAAAGAGGAGCAGGTTACACATAGAGGCCATGAAAATGGTGAAAGGTCTGGAGGGGCCACACAAGGAGCGACTGAGGGCACTTGGTCTGTTCAGCCTGGAGAAGAGGAGACTGAGGGAAGACCTCACTGGGGTCTGCAGCTTCTCCTGAGGGACAGCTCCAATCTCTGCTCTCTATGACCAGGGACAGGGCCCAGGGAACGGCTGGAGCTGTGCCAGGGGAGGGTTAGGTTGGATCTCAGGGAAAGGTTCTTCCCCCAGAGGGTGCTGGGCACTGCCCAGGCTCCCCAGGGAATGGGCACGGCCCCGAGGCTGCCAGAGCTCCAGGAGCTCCCAGGGATGCACAGGGTGGGATTGTTTGGGTGTCTGGGCAGGGCCAGGAGTGGGACTCGGTGATTCCTGCAGATCCCTTCCAGCTCAGGATATTCTATGGCCAGGCAAGCCAGAGGATGGGGGAGGAGTGTTTTCTCTGCCTTACAGACTGCTTTCACCTACAGAAGTCACTAGAGAATGTTTCAGCAGAGATCGCCTGGTGGTGGAGAGAATTGGCTGCACCTCATTGTACTCAGGGAGTTAATGCCAAGGGCCCCACTACCCCAGCCCAGTTACTGGTGGAAACACATCCTCCTCCCTGCTCCACAAGCCCACAGACACTCTGGGAAAACTCTGTCATAAGCATGAGCATGTTTTGTGCTGATGCAAAAGAGCTAGCAACAATTTAAACAACAGTTACAAATTCTTGCCTAAAAGTAAAAATTAAATTCTTCCAATCATAGATAAAAGGGCTCTTTTATCTATCTTATACATGTATAAACATATATATTTTTACATCCTATGTATTTGGTTTTTACCTCTTTCCAACCTAAATCCATTCCTGTTAGCACAAAACTTCGATCAGGACATTAAAGAAAAAGAAGGAACTCAAAGTAGTACTTAAAATTGAATATCCTAAGCATTGAAGTAAATCAAACATGGAAAATATAGTAAATAATCAGAACTGTGTAGTGTACTAGATGGACAGAAATGTCAAAGGGCTGACTGCCCTCACTCCCCACATGTGCAAACACAACTCTATCTGCTATCAGCAAAATCTTCCCAAGCACTTTAACAACCACTCCTCCTTCCTAAAAAGCCTTTCCGGATAGAAAACGAAAAAAAGGTTCTTCATGTCACCTAACAGGCTGTGTAAGTCCCAGTTCAAGGGTGAAAGGAAGGACAGGGAGAAAACTGCCTTTCGCCTCCAATCCAAGTCAAACATTTGAAATGTATTCAAAACAGCTTTTCGCTGCAGCTCCTACACTGGCACTGCCCTGTGCACTGCACGGCCACGGGAGTGCCTGCAGGAGATCCCGTCCCTCTCTGCTCACTCCACAGCTCCACAGCACTCCACGGGCCAAACCCTCCGCTGGCACAACCCCCCAGCTCCCCAAAGCTGTGTCACTGAGCTCCTTCCAGTGCCCCTTCTCTCACAGCACCCCCACGCCGTGCTCGGGATGCCCCAGCCACACAACTGGGCAAGGAGCTGTGAGAAAAATCCATGGATCTCCCATGCTCTTTGTTTCAGGAGAACCTTTTCGTTTCGTTGTGCTTGGCTCCGAGTCGCCGGTTTTATCTTGCATTTCACACTTAAGGAAACCCAGCCAGGCCTGCCAAATACTACAAGGTTTTCTGTCAAAACTTGGACAAGCTGAAAAGTTTTACATTCTTTTAACCGTAAACCTTAAAGCAACTCAGACTTTTATTTTACTCGCAGCTCAGGTTTGAGTGTTCCATGACATTTGGCCAACCTGCCTTGAGTTTTCTGTTTGAGGTTTCATTACAAAATCCTAATTCCAGAACAGAGTAATTAATATTTTTATTAATAGTATCTGTAGTAAAAGATTATAGGACTTGGAAGAGTGACTCTGAGTGCAATTTGCTGCCCAGCAGACTACATGCAGTCCAAAAAGGAGATCAGTCCTCTAATTCAACTTCCAACACTGTGTGCTAACAAAAAACCAAAGGCCTTTTGAGACCCATTCCCTCAGCTGGCCTCAGCAGTGCTTGTTATCCACGTTACAGGAACAGCCCCGGAGCAGACCCCAAAGAACTGCAATGGACAGCACTTTCTGTTCCCAGAAATTACTCGCTCGGTGTGACACAACAGTTTGGGTTGGAGGGGCCCTCGGCAGTGACCTCATCCAAGGCCCACTCCAAGCAAGACTTATTCAGGAGAGATCCAGCTGCTCAGGGGAGAGGTGGAAGTGTGCAAGGATGCAGATCCCACAGCCTCTGGACCGAAGGGACCTGCCTCCATGCAGACCTGAGCAGAGCACTGCTGGGTTCTGACCTCCTCAGCTTCGTGTTGCCCGTGCTGCTGAACGCTGCTCTGCTGGCACTGCATGTGAGAGCCAGCAGGGAATCAGAGCAGAGGGACAGACCACACCCAGCTGAGTACAGATGCCAAATCTGGAATTTCTGCTGTCCATTTCCCTTATTTTATGGTCTGCCCTAAAATACGATGATGCTTTAGCGCCTGAAGAGTAAATACGAGCAGTAGGCAGTGCCACCCTGCAGGCTGGGCAGCACAGAGTGCAGCAACTCTTCTGAAGAAGGAGCTGCCAACACTCTGCCAGGTGGGCTTAGACTGTGGCAGCCACTCAGCTGGGGATCAGTGGGACTGCTAGCGTGAGGAACTGTTACACAGGCTTGTTATGAAGCTCAAATGTTTTCATTAACATAAACGAGCAGAAGTTAGGTTAATAATCTGAACACACTGACAGATGTTCAACAAACACTTGGCATTGCTGCAGCCAGAACAAGAAAGAATTCAGTGTTATCTTGGAACAGCCTGCAGAACAACACAAGGCGAAGCAGCAAAGCTCTGGTACCAGCTTAGTCACACGGATATGCAGAAAAGCCAGGCTCCCTCCTAGCACGGGCCCAAGAGGCACCAGGATACAACTCAGCCCTGTGTGCAGACCTGAAATGTAGCAACTCCTTGTAGAAAAAGAGAGTTTGCTTCCAGTGCAAGCAGACAGCACTGCAGTGGGGGCGAGGGGCAGGCTGCTCCTGCAGGAAAGGAAAGGTGGTCTCCACTGCTTTACATTAAATATAAGACATCTCCTGATTTTTGTCTTAAATTCAAATTCTGTTCAATTCAAGGCAAGTTCTAAACATAACAAAGGGCTCTTACTCCCCTTAAAATGTCATTACTCTATAGAGATACAGGATTAGTGAAAATGATGAATTTGAGGGGAACAGTGACATGAAGGCACTCTGGTCAAAAAATGCTAAAAACTACTAAACTCTCACTCAACAGTTAATAGAAAAGCTCAGGGAACACGATATGTGAGAAGTTCCATCAGGATCAGGGAACTGGGCATGGCTGGACAGCACTGACCTCATTATTGATGGTTCCTGGATGTTTTGGGGTACCTGTGTTGGAAAGCTTCAGATAAATTCACTGGTTTGGGGTTTTTTAATGTTAACACTATACACAAGTGTAAGGGAAATAGTAGGATCTAAAGCTTGTAAATGAGCTGCAATCTTGGAGGAGCTAAAGATTAGATCGACCTGTGTTGCATCACTTTACAAGTTAAATATTTTTCTTAAAGTGCTAATCCAATCCAAACAAGGGTTTGATTCTAAATTAAACAAACTCCACTTTTATTGGTATTAACAAAAATATGCAATGCTAATTTCAGCAGGCAAGCACTAACAAGAGCAGCTATGCAGGCTGTGCTTTCTCCAGGGCAAAGGAGGAAGGACATTAATCTCAATTTCCTTTTTTCCAAGCAAAATGCATTATATTACAAAATCCACAGTGAGGTTTATTAAAAAAAAAAAAAAGAAACAAACAACAAAACAAACCCCCAAATTTCCTACACACCCATGTTTTTAAAGAGTCTTTAAAAAAACCCACTTTCATTGCATCTCTACTTCTGATTCAATTTGCTGTCAAAGGTCATGAGCTAAAATATACAGTTTACGCTAAAAGCAGGAAGCGGGGTAAGTAATTGAATAACATCAGGAAATGGAAGAATACTGCCATTTTCCTAATGGATATAGTACAAGGTTTACTCTCTCCAAATTTAATTCTAGGAGCTCCTGTAGTAAGGGGTTTATTTTTCTTCAGCTTGAATTTTAGCCTACGAGGTTTAAAGCAAAATCCTCGTGCAATCAAAAGAACAAAATACCACAGCAGCTTTATTTTCTAACAGACAAAGATGATCATTTCTGCAGGAAAGAGAAACCCCCCATCAACAGTGTCTGAAAACAGAACTGGCATAGCAGGTTGGCTGCTTAATATACATGGGCTGGAAATAATTCTAGTAAATCAAAGTTCTGAATTATTCATGAAAAACAGATTTTCATGATTTAAATTAGAAAGACTTAAAATTACAAGCCTTGCATTGCTATTGATAGGTAAGATCTCTTTCCCCCTAAGCAATGGTACAGTCTCATACAGCTCCACTCCTAGAAATGCTTTATGATCACTCTAAAATAGTACAAAAATCTCCTGACACTCACTCCTTCTAGAAACACCACAGTCTCTGGTACTTGCTTTAGACCAGTAATAGCCCAGCAATAATGATTATATAGAAATATATCATTATGATAATGAATAAAGTTTGAAGGGATCGTTTTCAGTGTTTATTGCATATTAAAGCACAGGTTCATGTAAAACACTGGAAGCACAAGCCTTAGTACTGCAAATAAACTCTTTCCATCTTGGAAAACACTGCAGTTCTTACAGGAAGCATCAGACCACAAATCTGACTTCACATGTTTCCAAAGCATTTTGTAACAATACACAATCCAGCCTCCCTCCCTGTACTGTTACTAATTTACAAAGACAATGCCATTAATAAGCTGAAGGCTTGCATTGCTTCCTGGGAGCTGCTCTCCAGTCATTCCACACAAATCCAGTCAGCTGCGATGGCTCCAGTGCTTTGCATTAGAAATTATTAATATTTATTCATCACACAGGTACAACCTTTCATCTGGAGATCTCCAAACTCTGCACAAATTCTCCAATTAAACCTTTCTGCCTTGATTAGGAATTGGTAGACAAGTTCTTAATGATTAAACACCATTTCTGTGCAGGATGAACATGGGGAAGTGGGGCTGGGACTTGCAGAGCCCACGTCAGGTCCTGGTGCAGCTCCAGCCCGGCACCACGGCCGTGCCCCTCGTGGGAGTCAGCTCTGGGCACTCACTGAGCACGTGGCACTTCCATGCAGAGACTGCTCCAGGCTTTTCTACACTCTAAGAGTATTTTTGGGAAATCCTCAGCCTGAGCCACAGCTCAAATGTTAATACAACAGCACCTGAACTGAATTGAGTAAGCACAGCTCGGGCTGAGCTGGGGTCCAGAGCAGGACCAGTGGAGCAGCTGGGATAACCCAGCATCCAAAGGACTCATCAGTAACAGCTTCTGTGGGCTAAGGCAGAATCCCTGCTTCTTGAATCTTTTACTTTGGCACAAGAGATATTGAAACTCACTCCTTTTCCAGTTAGCAGGATCAATCCTCAGCACATCGTTCTGTATCATCAAGAGAAGTGAAGACAACCAATATCAAATCTTGCAAACTGAGAGCATCATGCCACCCAAATACAGCTTTTATTTGACAACACAACACTGTCGTCAGTATCCTGTCATTTCCTTCTTCAGAACCAAAGCACAGAGCACTTGTCTGGATATTAATTTATTTTCTTAAACATAGGAGCTATTTTCCTTCACCTAGCAAGGTGAAGGTTATATAATTAACATCAAAGCAATTTGAATGCTGCTTGACTTGCTAAAAGCTGGTGAACAAGGAGGAAGCAGTAAGGTGCTTTACAAGAAAAGAACGTGCTGGGGGGAGGGGAGACCATAAAACATTAAACAGATTGATTAGTGATTTTAACAGAATTGCCATTTTTATTAATCCTCTGCATCCTTTGGGTACTTGATTTTTATTTCATTTATAAAAGTAGAAGACATTTTTGTTCAACTAGATCAGAACAAAACCTATTGAGCAGAAAATGATGAGCATGGTTGGCAAAAATAGAAGTACCATGGAGAAAGTTCATATACCAAGTATGTGCTGCTTCCAACAGCTAGGATAAAATCCACCTGCTTTATGATGGAAATATTTTCATTAACATATTTAGAAAAAGCCAACCTGAATTATCAAGGAAGGGTATCAAACATCAGCTTCCAGTTCTATACCCATTCTTAGCTCTATTATTTTTATTGATTTAAGGACTTGAGCCTGGGGACAGGGTTTAGCAGGACAAGCTGGGCTTAGACCTGACAGCATTTTATGAGCAAACTTGGGGTTTTCTCTCTTGTTTCTCTGTTCATGCAGAAAAGAGTTGCATGAGAGGGAACTCAGTTCTTCTTTCTTAAGCCCACAGGTCCCTTACAACCATTTGTAACTCCAGCCCCTGGGAATGGGCACGCAGGACATGGGAACTTTGAAGTCAGTGAGACTGTCTTTGCTGTCAGAGACTGGAATGGCCCATGGCTTTTTATGACCTAAATCAACTTGTGCCTGCAAACCAATTATTTTCCTGCTTCCTTCTCCCACAATTTCTTGCAGGATCTCAGCAGGCTTTGGGTTGAAACCTTAACTTCCTGCACTAGTTTACACCTCTGTCATATTTTGTCAAACTTCACCTTAAATAGACCTGAGATGTCTCAGGATGTTCACACATGGACGGATCTGGAAAGACTAACACCATTCCTATGCCTTTCTTTTGCTGGACTACAGAGAGCACAATCTTCTGGTGTTGTCCATGCTAGGAGGAATTGTGATTAAACTGTAATAGCAATTCTTCTTTGATTGGAGAAAGTGGAGATTTGCATTTTCTTGAAAGCAGGTCACTACAGCTCACAGAGCCCAGCAGTGGAAGAAGGCAGACACCAGGGAAGCAGCCATGGCCAGGAGCAGGTTCCTGCACTCTCCTTAACACAGGGGGACTTTGCTACAAGTTTATTTTTTTCAAGAAAGTCCATTCACAACAGAGTGACTCCTTTCAGTAGTCTTCAATAGCTGATCCAATACAGATGGATAAATCTGAAACGGATCCTATACTGGATTAAAAAATGGGAAATTAGACACATCAGGAGTAGGTATGTTGTCACAGCCTGTACAGTGCTGCTGATATTAGAGACAAACTTCCAACAGCACTGGAAACACAAAACCACAGTAACTCTTGCAGTCAATCTTCTATAAAAATATTTGTATTCTTGTAGCAAATTTAATAACAATTTTTAAGGGTAGCTCTTTCATTTTTGCTCATAGAACCTCACTGTATTTTACTATTGAGCAGCAAGAATTGTTGCAGGGAAAGGTCAGAAGGAAAGGAAAAGTTTGTTTTGTCTGTTTTAGGAGTTGTGGCCTTACACAGTAATGGCCACACTGTGTTCCTCAACTGGCTGCACAAGCAATCCAAATATCCTTTGGAATTATCCAAGAGTACAGCAAGCTCAGAGAAAAAAATACACCTATGGCACATTTTGGTAATAGCAGAGGAGGCCTTCCTAGTGCACAGAGCTCATACACTGTTGATAAAGCATTAAACACAGGAAATGGGGGACTTAGATTTGAAAGTTTGTTCCATTTCAGTGGCTTTGGGCACAAATTAAGATGTCTTGATTTTATAAAATTGCAACATTATAACTTGTGAAACCCCACAAAGCAAAGAACAACTTCCTCCAGGCTGAGGACGATTATCAATAAATTTCCTAAGCTTTATACCCAGGTCATTTTTTGCCAAAATGAAATGAATAGCAGAAGGTTTAGAAGTGCACCCCGTTTCTTCCAGCAACACTGAGCCACCTCTGGGGACCCAGGCAGCATCTGGGGCTGGCCAGAGCCAGCCAGGCTAAATCCAGGGAAAGCTCAAAATCTCCACAATGGTCCCCAAAACACTGCAAACCATGAAAGCAACTGTGTGAGCCAGGTCCTGGAATTTCTCAGGGATTTACTGCACACTGCCATTCACCCACACTGCCACTCCCCTGCCCTCGGCTCCCCACTTGTGATAAACCCCAGCCCCAAATGCAGCTGTTCCGGCCCAGGACAGGCACAGCCTCCCTCCACATCCGAGCGACTGGAATGAACCAGCTGTAAAAGCAGGAGTGCTGCCTTTAGTCCACCCAGAGACAGAAAAACAGCCCACTTACCCCAGTCAAGGCACTGCTGCTTCCCTTGGAAAGGCCCAAAAGGGAAGCCTTCCACACCCCTTGCGAAGGGAACGGTTCCTCTCAGTGCTGTTCAGTGACACTTTGAAATGTCCCTACCCATTCTGCAAAGCCATGGCCCAGGTCTGTGCCCTGAATCTGTGGAGTTATGGCACTCAGGAGCTGAACCTAAGGGTACAAAAGCCTAAGCAAGAGTTTAAGCCTCCACGGGAGGTTGACACGCTCCTGAAGCTGCTCTGCTGCTCCTGTGGCTCGTCCCAGCTCACAGCACTGGCAGTGGGGCACCAAGGCCTCCCTGTGCCCCCCCTGCAGCAGCCCCTGCTCCTGCCACCACAGCAATGCTGCAAACCTGCCCCTGTGCTGCTGGGAGCCACAGCCACAGCAAAATCCATCGCTCCCACACCTCCTGCCCTGGTGAACACTCAGTTTGTAGAGGAGGAAACAAGAATCAAGCACCATAACTTCAACAATCTGATTTTTCATAACAAATTTGAGGATGAACTTCTGTGCTTACAATTAATCTGTAGGCAAACCTATAGGTTTGAAGTCTTGGCCTAAATTTACTTCTAGAATACAAAAAATATTTTTAAAAGTTCTGGATTACTTCCTTTTTAAATTAAAAATGGTCACTTTATTATACTGTCTTATAATACTTAAGCTAGCATTTAATTTATCTCCAGGCAGACTCAGTCAAAATTAATTTTTTGTTTAATTCCTTACTGGTAACACGCATGGAAACTTTTAAGACAGCAATTGATTGCATTGAACATTTAAAATATGGTTCACTTCCTGGAACGTTTAACAATCATTTAAGTTTTCAATTAAAGTAGGGTGCCAACATTAAAAGAAAAAAGATAATCCTGAGAGACAATAACTGCTCTGTGCAAAAGAAAAAAAAATTTTTTTACTAGAATTCTCACGATATCTAATTGATTAATATAATTAGCTTGGCCCAAAAGTGACTGTTTCTGATCTCCTTTTTTTCAGTTTAGAATTTTCTGGGAGTTTGTGTCACACTGGGTGGCTGGTGCACACAGAGGCACTTCCTCTGCCACAGCATCACCCGGTCAGGTAACAGCAGGGTGACATCTCTGCAACTCTACCTCAGAGCAAACTGGAGCCAAAAGACAAGTGAGATGCAGCAGGGCAGAGCAGAGAGAGTGGCAATATTTGCATTAGAAATAAAAACATGCCAACATTGCTCATTTTCTTGCAAGCCTGATCACACTCAACACAACAGCAACGGCAGGCGCACGCACAGGAGAAAAGAAACCCCTCCTCTGCCACAGCCCAGGGTGATCAGCTCACACCACCAGCTTCAGGAAAATGATGGGGGAGATATTAATATCCCACTGCTTATTCCTGTGTCCAAAATGACCTGAGTTCCCCCACACTCCTCCTTGGCTGTACAAGCTCCACCATCCAGAAGTATCACAACAATCACACTGGTCACCATGTCAGGTGCTAATGGCCATTCTGAGTCCTGGTTAAGGGACAGTCCACACTGCCTAACAGCTGATATTTCATCCAGAGTGGCCAAACACCAGCCTCTAACCAAGTTTTAAGCTTGTATTGTTCCTCATCTACAGGTGGGGACTCAGTGCCTACGCTGGTGCTGAAGCTGCTAAGGCACAGCAGGCTCCGAGCTGGGCAGTGCACACAGCAGCACACAGACAGGATCAAACCATCCCACCAGTACCATGGTTCTGAGGCTGAGACACAGGCATTTTCTACTCCAGCATCAATAAACAAGATCTGCGTAGAGTACCTCTTACCTTTGGTCACATACACTCATTCACAGGACAGGGGCATGGCAAAAACAAGGCCCTGTTCTTCCACCCTCATTAGCCCTGCAAAGGAAGCTCTCCATGGAAAAGCCATTTTGAGTTCCTGGGACTTTCAAAATGTGTTTTTAAGCCATCTAGCAGGGGTAACATCCTTAGTAATCAGTTTGACTCATGATTACTATTTCAAACACAGGCTCATACCCAGACAAAAAAAGCACACTTTACATGGCAATATATACAGAACAATAACATTGCCAGATGGTATAATACTGAGCAGAATTAATTTCACACATGATGTTTTCAAGGTGTTAAAATATGTCACAGCTTCTGCTAATAAAACATCTTCCTCTTCCCTCCTCCTTTTAAGAAAACGCTCCGTTCCCACCAGCCTGTATTTTACATTATATGTGTTTCCATCCTGATAAGGGCAGCTGATTGCTTGCAAACCTAATTACAGTCAAATGAAAGTCTTTCAGAACCATCATTAGCAATTAGGACCTGCTGGATTTGCAGTGTATCATTTAGAGAGGTATAATTCAATAGCTTATTGAAAAATTGCAGGTGAAGCTGGTGATTATACGGGGGGAACGCCTGTGACACGTCAGTGCGGGCGAGCGCTGGCTGGAGCGGCAGCTCCCCGAGCAGTGACCGCGGGTGTTCCTGCGGGCTGAGCACTGCCCTGCCCTGCCCTGCCCTGCCCTGCCCCGGGACCAGCTCAGCACTCCCCCAGCCCGGCTTTGTGTGTGCTCGCCTGCAGTCCAAAGTGCCATTCAGGGACTCAAGGAAGCCAGGGGGGATGTGCAGCGCGGAGCAACAGGCGCATGAAGCCACACGCGTCATTTTTCAGTCCTTTCTGCTGAAAACAACAATCTTTTCTGTGCCCATTGAGCTCAATTATATATTATCAGGGCCCAGAAGTTGTTTGGATGCTTTTGAGCAGCTGGGTGCCTTCACAGATGACGCACTGGTTACACTGACTGCGGGTTAAGTGCAGCTGGAGATTTCTGTGGCCTCTGATCAGAGGCAAACAGCAGTCGAGAATCACAAAATGCTTGTAATTCAAGCACTGTTTGTCACCCACGGCAGTTTCCAAACGGGAAACGAGAAGGGGACTGAATGGCAGCCCAGCTTTCAGCACATGTTCCCACACAGACAGGAATCCACACACTGTGCATGTGTGAAAATAAAGTGAGGGTCCCTGCCAAGGGTGGAATTACCAACTGGCCAGCATGAAGCACTCAGCATTTGCAAGCACGATGGTGGGTTGGATAAAATGAGCTGGACATCAGCAGAGACAGAGGATATTCACTCACAAAACCTGCCCCCTCTCTAGGCATCCCCCTCCATATGCACACCATGTGTGACATTAACCCCTCAAAAACCCCACACAGCCCAGCCTTTACCTCTGCAAAGCCCCATCCCTTCACCCCTTCCTCGCAGACCTCTTTCCCCTTTTCTATCCTACAAAGGCTTCTCAGAGCCCAGATCTACCCATCTCCCTTTATCACTTGAGCATCGCTGTATTACTACACCCACTCAGGCTGTGATGTAACCTCAGCGCACAGTTACCTAGACATGGCATCTTTCTATTTTTTTTAGAGCTGCGCTCCGAAATTTTTCATTTCATTGTTTATTTTTCAAATTAAATGTTGTTTGATACGCTAGACTAATCATCAGTGCTTTGAGTGACACAATACCAACACAATTTCGTTAAGCCAGTGGCCCCTGCAAGTCCTGCTGCTGGTGACACTTGCTGTAGGTGCCTCCAAACTTTTGGCAACACTGGCACAGAACCAAACCAGGCTGTGTAGGCTGCAGCACAAACAGCAAATCCACTCATTTACAAGTGGTTGCACTAGCATTTGAATCTGAAGAAAGCTCCAAACCGAGCAGCTTCTCCCGTTACAGACAGAATGGGAACATTATCTCCCTTTCCCCCAATGCCTGGCCATATCCTGCTGACCTGATCCTGGCTGATACTACTCTCAAGGCACAGTGACTTTGTCCCACATTCTACCACTCAGCAGTAATGTTTCCTGTCACTTCATACAAAGCCAGACCTCCAGCAGTGCAAAACCAGCCCAAAAATCTCACACACAGCTTCCAATCCCCTCTGTTGCCCTGCACGAGGTAGTTTCACAGCCCAGGTTCCTTCCTGATCTTCAGAAGTTTTATAGTCACTGAAATCCATTGGCTGCCAGTAAAGGAATCCCAAACCCCAGCAGCTATGTACAAGGAGGTTCAAGCCTTTATCACCCACTCCGGGTGACACATGCTGTAGGCAGGATTTCCAAGGTGTCTGACCTCACACTGCACAAATATATCCCCATTTCTTCCCTTGCACAGAGCTAGAGTAAGGAGTCCAAGAAATGAAACAGTTCTCCGTGGCTGTGTGTAATACTTGTAGCTGCTACAGCATTCCCAGAGCCCACCCACAATTTCATTTTCAATTAGCAGCTCTTAGAAAAGTAGTAATGAAAGCAGTTGCTAAAGAGCACTCAGATGTCATTGAGAGCCTGCAAACCCAAACTGTAAATAGCACATTGTAAATCGCTTGTCAGCGCAGCCAGCCCTCCCCGGGATCACAGTGCCGGTGCCGATCCCCCGCCTCTGCTGCGCTCCCGCCCCGGGCAGCCGGGACCCGCCGTGCTCCGAGAGCCCGCAGCTGCCACCCTGACCGCGGGGAAGGCTCGGCCACCTGGGGATTCCACCCTCTGCGCCACAGCTTTGCTGCACTGAGGCACACGAGCACCTCTGCACCAGGGGACAAGCGTGCTGGCACTAAATCACAACGCAGGGAACCCCATGGTGCTCTCAAGTGAGGAGGACAGCGGACAGCAACGGCAGGGGACAACGATGGCGCTCCACATCAGCCTCCCAAGGGCTCAGCAGTCTCAAATTTAAGATGTATAGATTCAGGGTGAGACTGCCAAGGAGATTGTGGACTTAATCCTGAGAAGGAACAGCTTCAACACTCCCCTCCCTCCCCTTTAATTGATTCATGTAATGGACTACGAGGTGAAAGCTAATGGTTTATAATGCTTGTAGCTGGGGACTGCCAGAGTCAGCAGTGTATCTTCTTCTGCTGTTCTTCCCATTTTTCCTTTATCTCATTAAAATTTACCTTCTAATTCATCTCTCCATCGTGAGTTTTCTTCTCTCCATTTATCATCCACCCCCTATTTATTACGATTTGTCTCCTTCCCTGCACTCCTGCCGTACCTGGGACTGGGATTTGGTACTCTGGAAGTGTCTCTGCAATCAGGTGGCGAAGGCAGAGCCCAGCCCACGAGCGAGCCAAGGCACCCTTTGCCCAACACACACACTGCTGGTTTAGAAGCATACCCAGAGTTCATCTTCTTCTGCAAGAAGATGCAAGAACCTCGCAGCAAATGAAGAAAACAATGAAGGAAATGGTAGAGGTAGCAAAAGTCAATGTCTTCTGCTCTTTCCAAATCACACACCCACGGAACAAAGAGAAGTAATCCTTCCCCCTCATTATCAAAATACTCCCAACTCTCCTTCTGCCCTGAATGCTCATTGTTTCCTGGTATGCCCCACTGTGCTAAGACCTCGAGGAATAAAATCTCATTAAAACCCATTTTAAAATGTTTGCCACCCTTTTACTAGTTTAAAAATGTTCACTTTAAGATTTCCAAATGATTTTTACAGAAAGCACATAAAAACATGCCATCACCAATTAACGTAAAGGAAATTAAATTTAAAACGCTGGAGAAATATTCTGATGAGTCTTATGTTTGCTTAACGCCAACTAAAATTTCCTTGAGGCATTTAATAAGTACATTTATAAAAGCTCACAAAGCAGAGTTCAAAAGTCTTCTCGCTAGTAAAATATGAGCCTTAATTAACCTACAGTTTCACATTTTCTGGCTTTCAATAAACCTGTAGGCATTTCAGCAGAGCTGGATAAATACCTGCATGAATACTGCAAGGATTTTCTCTGAAAACTAATTAGCAATGCTTTCAATAGCTGACTTCAACTAAATCTGTTTGACAAGGGAGCTTCATACCCTAAATCCTGCAGTGAGACTTACTTCCAGCAGATAACGGATTTCACAGGAAAGCATATCCAACAGGACTGTCAGCCACTGGAAAAACTATGAACGAGATCTCCAGGTATAAAACATTTCCCAGCAAGGACAGACTGCAGCCAAGGCCTTACACGAGCATGGGAATGCAAGTGACAGCTCTGAGATTGCATCCTGCCATCCAGTTACAGTAATCACAGGTGACAATTCAGGATTCCCCCAGAGACAGGAGAGGCAGGATAAATCGTTTGTGTATCAAATATAAAGCCCGGATACAGCAAGGACAATGTCTACATGCAGAAACCTCCTGAACTCTGCATGGCTCCGGACACTGCTGCTGTGTCACACACAAACCACAGTGGCCTCAGTTCCTGGCTCACTGCCATCCAACAAGGTTGACAAGCAAATCTGCTTCCCCTTCAGGAGCCCAGGAATTCAGTAGGATGAACCTGGGTGGGGAAAGCAACCCAAGGTGTGCAGCCAATTGTCACTTGAGGAGGAAAAGTGTAATATGATCAGAAAAAAACACCCTCAGGATTTATCAATCTCCTCCTTTTGTGGTCTTCACCATTTGTCTTGAAAAGAAGTCAGAAAATGCTTACCCCAAACTCTCTCTGTAGGTGGTGGGCATGCCTTTTCAAAGAACTTTGTAGTCTTTTCCATGACACCTTTTTTCCATGTTAGGTGCCAAAGCTGCACGGGTCTGTCAGCACTTACAGTTCATGAGTTCATGACTCTAAAATGTTCTTATCTGAGGAGCTCTACCCCTACCAAATGTATTACATTTATACTGAGCAAGATACTTTATTTCCCCTCAGTCTTATCCCTTAGGAATTAAGCAGAGTACTCTGATTTATCAGCTCCAAAGAAAAGCATTTTCCATGACATTTGTCAACTCAATACCTTCCAAGCCAATGCATATTCATTCCCAAAAACACCAGCTCACAAATAATCCCCATCAGCAGGGAAGCCAGTTTCCTTCAGAGATGAAATTCTGGGCAGAAAGGTTCCACCTGACATTAGGCCCCACTAGGAGAGCTCACAGTGCAGTCAGTCAGTCCTGCTGCCCAAAGAAGACACATCTGACAGACCAGAGCAGAGCAGAGACCACGCAGGTGAACACAGGAAACGGGCAAGGAAACACAGCAACCTTCAACATCTACTGATAATGCAGTCATTGCCTCAACCAGCCTGAAGAGTATTCCCCACCTTCCTTTGAAATACCAAGTGAAATTAAATCCGAAGTAACACCTTTAACAGCTGGTAGTGTAGAACAGGCATTTTACAATTTCTTTGCTCTGCTGAAGTACTGTATAATCCCTTACTATATTCCTATATACAGCTTAACATACAGGCTTCAAAATGATCATGAAAACCTGTTTCTTCCCAGCTTCTCTAACTCTGCATACCAAAATTGAATACAAGTCAGCATACTTGTCATCCTCAATGTTCCTTCCATCTCCCTGAAGTCACAAAATGAGAAGCAGTGAATTCTCACTATTTCCTACAAGTTTCTCTGCAAAGCAATGTTTGGCTTGCACTAAACAAGGATGAAAACTGATTCCATGAATATCAACCATCCCCATTAAATGCTTACATTTTGGTTCAAGAGTCATTAATATCACTCAAATACAGGCAAAAGCTGACCTTGTCACTACTACCATTTACTATTACCAGCATCACAGAAATCACACTTGTCACACTTTCTTCTTTAAAAAACATAACCAGCACAATACTGCACAGTCATGAAAACAAATCCAATGTTTTCAGCCTCAAGCTTTGCAATCCTGGATGTTCCCTGCTCATTTCCCACCACTGCTGGGAAGGCAGAAGTTCTTGCTTTGGGTGGGTGATCAGTAACCCAGGGGAGCAGACACCAGCACCACTGACACCCCACAAATGAGCTCACACTAATCAGTCTTAGAGCTTTGCCTTGATTAACAGCTGCCCTCCTCGCAATTGCCTCACCTCACCCTGGATGTTGAGAGGGGTCTTCTGCTTCTGTGTAGAAAGCCTGAAGACAAGAAGGTCTTTATAGGACAAAGTTGGCCTCGCAATCACAGAGCAATCTGCTCACCCTGACAGTCTCACAGCCAGACTGTGGAAAGCTCTTCCCACCTTTACACATTTATTAATCAGATCAGCATCAACAGACCACTCGCTCTCCCTCTCAGTCCACCTCTGCCAGTGGTAGGACACTGCACCAAGTGGCATCCAAGAGCCCAAGAACAAAACAACTGCAAAAGTATTAAAATAAGTGATCCCACAAAATGAGAAACTGGCTTCTACATACCATGAGCCAACGGGCAGAGCCCTCCCTCCCCGTGGCAGGAAACTTGTCTCCCACCTGTCGGAGGCCCTTCGGTAACTTCTTCCTTTTCCCAAGGTGCTGGCACAGGTTCCGGTCATTTTCCCGGTCGGAGCTGTACTGGTGGTGGTGGAGTCTGTTCTTTTTTGGAAGATACGACAGCCCATTGGTAAGTGCTTCCCGTTTCTTCTTGGCTAGAGGGTTCTGTCGCTTCTCCACACGTTCCTGAGGTTTCAGAGCTACGTCCTTCTGCAGAGGGAGAAGAGGAGAAAAACACAGTGGTCAAACGACAGCTCTGGTTTGGTTCCAGGTGACCAGCGAAGCACTCTCAGGGCAACGCTGCAGTACCAGAAAAGGGAAGAACCCACTCTTCACTGATGTCCTCTTAAGCCAAAGATAGGCAAATGCTAAATAAAATTAGCAGGATGAAGTGAGTTCATGGAAGAAGACACATCCTCCTTGAGACTTCATACAGCCAACCTCAATTCTCAAAAGCATCTCATGTATCAGGAGAGCACACATTTAGAAGACAGCATTTGTTTATAATTTTTAAATTAACAATCTGCTTTGATTTGAACAATGCTTGACTCTTCAATATTTATTCTTATTATTTCTTGTATTTGAGAAGCCAAGGCACGAGCTGACCTAAACCCAATTAGGACCAATGAATCTCCATTGACTTCAGGGCACGTTTCCCTCAAGGCTGACTTAAACAGCAGATTTCCAAATCTCAGGGAGAAGGGTGAAAAGTACACAAAAAAACAACTTGTATTTGAAAACTTTATCACTGACCCTTTAACCCCCAGAATCAATGTCTGTCTAAAAAAAAATACTCCACTCTTGTAACACAAATGTGAGTTTTGTCATCTAGCCCACAGCTGTTTTCTTACAAATAACCTGCAACGCACAGAATCCCTGCTTTCATTTCAGATAAATGTTACTTGAAATTCATCTTTTTCAATAGCACAGAATTAAAGGCAGAGGAAGAGGAGACTGGAGAATTCATTAGGAGAGAAGAATGAGAAGCTACTGGAAAGATGTTAATTAGAGTGCATACAGTGCATCCAGTAAATGCCACGTGCTGAGTCACATCCACTCCAAGAGCTGCCCACGCCAGGGTCTGCTGCTGCCCTGGGAGGGGCAGGTCCTGAGGCAGGGTCCTGCTCCCAGCACTCTCTGCTAACATGCCTGGCACCAGAAGCTTCCATGCCCACCATAAAGTGCTGGGTAATCTTGTGAGCCTTTCAGCTGTTGTTTATTGTCACTTAATATTGTAACTGACAGCAGGAAAGGCTATTGGTCCCTGTGTCACATAAAGGCTGAGGCTCAGGAGAATATAATTCAAATTACGGCACCTTTTAATGCAAAAAAACATGCCTAAAGGCAAAAAGCAGTTTGGCTTTAATTAAAGACTGCTCCCTAAATGACTCTCTAAAACACAAGAGCTTCACAAAATTCATAACTGAAACCAGTGAGATGATAAATTAAACTGAAGACAGTCATTGTTCAAATTTGATATTTAGCAAAGGGAATGATTTTACAGGCATTAAATATGAGAGTACTGAACAGAAGCTATAAGACATCTTTTTCTACCTTTTCTTCACCTAAGACATCACAGGATATATCCTGGGCTTTTCTTCACACAGTGTTATTCATATCCAAAAAGCTGGGAGCCTTACCAACCTCATGAAAGAGACTTTGAGCATCCTTAGCTACTACACAGGATTAGTAATTTAAGAACCTCCTGTGTCTCCTCGCTGGTTCCTCCCTGGCTCTATTGAAAGAGAGCTCAGTACTGGTACTGATGTTCCTAAAATGCTTCAGGATCTCCTTGTGCACAAGCTGAGGGATCCTATGGAGCTGCCCAAGGAAATCAGAAGCAACAACCCCTTTTCTCAGCACACCTTCTGCCTCCCTTCACAGGAAGGTTTTAAATTTGGCTGCATGCTGTAAGTGCAGGAAGGCAAATTCTCAGGTGCAGGAACCATTTCACCAGTGCTCACCTTCAACAGCTTCGTAAAACTACAGCATCCACAAACTCACCTGGACTTCCTGGATAGCAAGGGCAGGTTATAAAATAACCAGTATTTTATGTTAGAACTAAGCTGTAACTTAGGAAAGCTATCATCATGCTGCTGACAATTTCTTTTTCAGGTCAGTATAAAAAAATTCCAATGTTTTATGAGTAGAACATTATACCAACAAAGCCTTCTGTTAAAACACAGAGTTCATGTTTGTCGATACAAATGCTATTCAAGAGGATTCACTCTAAATGTGAAAGGCTGAAGGAGTGAACAAAGGGAAATTTTCTGGAAAAAAAAAAATTCTCCTAATGACTAAGTAAATTTTGTGGGATTTTTTTCCCCCAGCTGTGAGTGATCTAAATGAAACAGTGGCAGGCTTCCAGAAGCTTATAAACTATCTAATGGGGCCAGGCACTTCCATCAAGAAATAACTTGTTCCTGTTAGCTCTAAGGGGGGTGTGAGGTGGGTCAGACTCACTGTGGGTGTACCTGGGATACCCCTTCCTCAGAGCCCACGCTGCAGACACTGCACCAGGGTTCCCAATTGTCAGATACACCTCAAAACGTGGAGCTCGGGAGAGCCGGGAGGAGGGAAGCAGAAGCTGCTCACACACCTGGGGCAAAGGTGAGTGACACCAAATCCACAGAGCCTTCCCCAGCCTGGATGGGAAGGCCCCCTCCGAGGCAGAGGGAACGACTGGCAGGAATGTTCAAAAATAAGGTTCCTCTTCTGCTCAGAAGCAAAGAGAGGCAAAGGAGCTCCACACGTGCCTAACTTGTGAAAGGGGCCTTAAACCCTGTTTGGTGGGTGGGCTTGCTGTGAAATTCAGCCATAAAGATTGGTGTTTAAACAACCCTTTCCTCCAGAAGAGCCGTCTGCTTTTCACCAGCTGACAGCACTGCGGGGAGAATTACAGAGTGCTGTGGGTCAAACCCCTCGTGAGGGAACTGTGGGGTAGAGCCTCTCAGGGCTTCCAACTGAGACACGACTTGGCCTTAAAAGAAACATGTATCTAGAAATATCTGTTAAATTCTTCATCTGCAGACTAGAAGGCAAGAGGACATGAAAAAATAATAAATCTTAGGCATAGGAGGAGAGGATGAATTAAAAGCTGCTTGAACAGAGCTCTCCCGGGGTGTTCTCCTCGTGTCTGAGGGTGCAAACTGCCCGGGATTGTCTCGGATTCTGCCCCGTGGAGCCCCTGGGCTCCGTGGAGGCAGCGCCTGGCTGGGAACCACAGCCCTGCATAAATCACTTCCCCACTTGCTGCCCTTTCTCCCTCATCCCATTTTTATCTTTCCCTTGTTTAGATAGGACAATAGCTGTACCATGCCGTGTGCTAGTACATTAGCCAGCACAATCTTAATTACAGACTTCAGGCATCATCGTGATTAGAGTAATAAGCTGTAATTACTCTAAGGTGACAGGACTGCACAGACCTTATCTACATAGATAAGAAGATGTAGTAATATTTCATGTTGAGACGTATTTTTCAGCAGCTACCCATGGAGTGGATTCAGCCTGAGCCGCAGACCCCATGAACACATTCAGTCTCAAATGGAGGTTTTTCTCCTCTCCTGCCAGCATACAAGCCCACACATTATTAAATAAATCCTACAAACATATTAGGCATAGTTTAAAACCATCTTATTCAGAGATATCTTTCATCAGTAAAGTGCCTTAAGTGTATCAGGAAGGTGACTTAAATGTATAATATGCAATTACATGCAATTCAATACAAAAGTGCATTAATATTTATGAGTGTACTGTATAATCTAAAAAAAATTTCCATTTGTTTTGTTCCTATTGGGCACATTAATCAGCCTGATGCTGCCGTAGGTGCCCAGGCAGGGAAGGGGCTGTGGTGCTGGTGGCCCCGCAGTCACCCGGCTCCAGTCAGCACCCACAGCTCCAGCCCAGCCCTGCCCCGGCTCAGGGGAGGAGAAGCAGCCCCCCGGGGCCATCGGATCATTTCTCAAGGTAGGAGGCTTGAAGGACACACTGCATTCTCGTCAAGTCTTTCAGGGAGCTGCGCCTGATTTATTTCAGCAAAGTCCATCTTCTTGCTATGTAAATGACAACTCATTGATTAAAAATCAAACCTTCAGTGGCAGCAGGTGATGCCCTAGGTTTTAATTTCTATATTTTTCAAATCCTGTACTGCCCAGTGTGTAACTCTGAAGTTTCTTGTAGCTCGTGAGCTGCTCTCTTAGGCCAGACAGACACAACAAAGCCTCTCTGAGCTGTTCAAGGACACTCGGGCTGTCCTAGGCCCAAAAGGTGTAAACTGGGACCATGAGAGAGGTGGAGAAATTGAAGAGAGCTAAAGTTTTAACTGGTGAATTTATGCTGAGATGCAAATGGACCAAACCTATATCTGTGTCAAGAACTCGTGACCTGCTGTCCACCTTGGGGTCCATTTTATGGAAGCAGCCTCTGGCTCCCCAGGGTGTGCCTTGAAGGCCTTCAAATAAATCCCTGCCTTTATTCCCTTACTCCTGTCTAGTCTCTGTTTCTAGGTGGCTGGGAGAAGGCATCACAGGGCAGAGCTTTGTGGGGTAGCCCCGTGAACCTCACCCCAGAGCCAGTCCATCACTGCCCTTCCATCCCATCCCTGCCCTCTGACAGCAACTTAAAAACTACATGTAAATAACTCTGTTCCACTCCTTATTACGGGATTTTGCTATGGGAATGCTGGATGAAAAACAACACTGTAAATGCAGTGTGCAGGAAATGCACTGCAGAAATTCCTCCAGATGAACATTTCAGGTGCTACTCAGGGATTTCAAGCCTTGACCTTCCCAAACCATCCTTGTGGACTATTGTTACAATTCCAGTGTTGTAAAAGCTTATTTTCTGAATTGCACTGAATGTGACCTCAGTAAAATACAACTTTAAAAAACTGATTATTAAAAATGGGAGTAGTTTACACTGCAGTGCTAGTTAAACCAAATAACAACTGCAGTATAGTCTACAACTATATTCCAATTATTTGCTCCTGAGGTTCTTGCTAAAGTCCTCTATGGCTTTATATCAGAGCCCAACAATTCATCCTTCACTCCAACCATAAAGTATAAAGAAATTAGACATTTTTTTAAAATGTCAAATAGTCATGAAATGCCAATGTAATGCTCCACCTAAAACACAAATATTTAGAAAATCAAGCTTGAAGCTGCCAGACTGCCCCGTTCACTATTCAGACATCCAAACGTCCGTGTCAAACAGAATTGTAAGAAAGGCACTTCTGGAGCCTTTCAAGGAACAAACAATTCTCATTTGATCAGGAACACTACTGCAGAAGGAAGAAGCCAATTAAGGGGAAAGAAAATACATTTTCAGTAGCTACAAAAGTAGATTTGAAATTCTTTGCCAGTTCCACCCCGAGCCTAGGACAGCCTGGCCCCCCAGCTTGCTGTCAGCTGCAGCAGCTCAGAGGGATGGGACGTGAGGGGCAGCAAGAAACAGCCAAAGGGAACAGCACAGAAACAGAAACGATGGCAAAACCACCATCTCCACATCCACCCAGGACACTGAGTGCAGAAGTTTAGTTTGCAGGAAATTAGGATGCCTGCAGGGCACAGCTGAGAGAAATCCTGCAGCTTGGCCAACACAGAATCCCAGACTGGTTTGGGTTGGAAGGGACCTTAAAGCCCGCCCAGTGCCACCCCTGCCATGGCAGGGACACCTCCCACTGTCCCAGGCTGCTCCCAGCCCCAGTGTCCAGCCTGGCCTGGGGCACTGCCAGGGATCCAGGGGCAGCCACAGCTGCTCTGGGCAACCTGTGCCAGGGCCTGCCCACCCTCCCAGGGAAGCATCACACAGGGGGAATCGTTAGCTGGGAATCCAGGACAGCAACATGCACAAACTGAACCAAAACCTGCACAAACTGAACCAAAACCTGCACAAACTGAACCAAAACCCCTCCGAAACATTGCCAAGTCTGAGGGTACCAAATTTCTCATCGCATCTTAACAGTCCCCATCAACTCCTACTGTGTTTCTGTTACACTGGGGAAGAATTTTTACAGGTGATGGATGAAAATGCCCCAAAACTTCAATACCTCTCTCATGTTTCATCATTTGCCATTTTCATTCTGGCAGAAACAAGAAGATGTAAAGGTCTGAAAATAATGCACTGACCAGTCCCTCTAATCTTTCAAAATCAGAAAATAAAATGAGATGCTTATAATAACCATTAATATACCTCCAGATAAAACAGTTAAATGTACTGTGTATTCTTCTGATGAACAATTAGTTCCTCAAAAGCATTTATCTAGGGGAAAAAAATTGCAAACACTCTTAAAACATCACCAGGGAGGAAGGAAGGCAGGTGTAAAGCACAATACAAAAGAGAAAAGGATTGTCAGTGACATTATTATGGTATTTTAAGACACGGGGACTGGTGAAGAGAGGCATGATGTCAACTCTATCGGGTGCAGAAGCACATCCACTAATCCCAGCAATTCCTTCAAGCCACAAGACCTCCACAGAAAGGTTTAATCTTGTTTTGTTTGCTTTGTTTTCGTAACATTGCAATCCATCGCCTCCTGCATCTCTCTGGAATCTGAACACAGAGTGGTTCAGTGTTGTGCAAAAGCGGTTGTGCAACAGAGTGAGGATGAAAGGCGGTGCCAGGCTGGGGGATGCTCCGGGTGGGTGCAGAGGAAGGAAAACAAGAGCAGAGCAAGTTGCTGTCTGCTCCAGATACGTTGTGTGAAAGCATTTCTGTGGCACAGAGATTGCTTTGACTTCTCATCCCAAAATCATTTGTTAACAATAACACTGACAAACAGAAGGATCCTTTGCAGGTCCTGGCGATTTAAATTACACACACTAAAATACATTAAGGCAACATTATTGAGGTTACAAAGTCAAGGGCTCGCAAGTTATGAAAGGCCAGGATTAAGGCTGCAGCCACCACCTTAATTCAGGCCTCTTGTGCACACAAGCCAAGATACAATCTTTAATTACATGATCCCATTCTCTTATTTCCCTACACAGAATGGAAGGTGTTTGGCTAATGAGCAACCACTCAGGATTTTGTTTGCTCCTCTTTGTCCACAGCGTGGACCTAGGCCTTGTTTACTGGCACTCCACCCACCCCCTCCTCTGAATGCACAGTGATTAATTTCCTTAAGGGCTTTTCTGTGCAGCTCCTCCTGATAGTATCAGATAGACGCTCAACAAATACCACTGGCCTATTTCACAGCTGTTTTGCCAGACAAAGGTATTTCACTATTCCCATTTTATAGGTGGCAACAACAGTCCTGACATGTTCAGGTGAGAAACATCTGCTAATTTTAAGCATTCATTGGGAAGCACCTGAGATTTGATTTTTTAGAGAACTTGGCTCCACAGAGCACTTTCTCTATGCAGCACAGCCTTCACTGATTTCAGCAGCTACCGGGAGTGCTGAGCACTCCTGAAAATTGGGCTTTAGTGAGCACCATGTGTTATAAGGATAAAGGGAAGAGCTGTTCCTAAAATAATGAGGTGCCATGGCCTCCCTCAATGCCACACAGCAAATACAAGCTGGAGGTAGAGGAAATCTGAAAATTTGGTGCCAGCTGTTGAGCTGGCAAAAGGTGATGTTATAGATGGTGTCATACATGAGGATGAGCATCAGAGCAATTGATAGCTATTCGTTTATTTCATGTTTTTCGAACACAACATGGTATTCTCGGCCTCATCCTTCCCCCCTCCCTTCTCGGTTTTGTCACTCAAATACTGTGCCATAACATGCTTCAGCTGTGCAGAACAGTCAGGAAATCACTGGAGCCTGTGCAACCTGAGTTAGGAAAAAGCCTCGTCTTGGAGCCGGTGCCGAGGAAGTGCTGAGCAATGCCAGCTCAGATTGCAGAGCCATGGAACAGTTCTTCTTGAAGCTGCCCGGCTTTGTGGAAGGCAAAGTACACACAGCTGATTCTGCTCAGACTGGTTCAGCCAGAAGCCTGTGTGCTCCTGCCAAGAGATCCTGAAGCTCTGGCTCCAGCCAGCTTCTGCCAGCCTAAAAGTCCCATCGTGTTTTCTCTAGAGATTTTTTTAGATCTAACACAAGTTGCCAGCAAAGTCCAAGGTTGTATCTTTGCTGCAGATTTGACTCAGTGACCTCCAGGAGACCTGGGACTGCCTTTTGAGGCTCAAACAGCAGCAAGACCTGGCCTGTGCCAGCAGTGGATCCGTGTCCTCTGCTGACACTGTCCCAGCCACGTTCTCTCAACCCCTCCACAGAAGCTGTGCAAACTCTTCCATCACCTTTGGTCAATACCTGTTGTCCCTGCACCTCCAGCCTCTGATCCCGGCAGAGCAGCCAGGGCTGTGCTGCCTGCGCTGCCCCTCCAGCCCATCCCTGCTCCCTGAGCGTGGCCTGAGCAGAATCAGCCCCAGCTCCGAGTGCTTCCAACACCACAGCTCCAAACCCTTCCATCCCACCTGCTCAGCCCAACTCACAGCCCCAGCTCCGAGTGCTTCCAACACCACAGCTCCAAACCCCCCCATCCCACCCGCTTGGCCCAACTCACAGCCCCGAGGCTGCTCACACGTGCAGCCCTTGTAGCCAAGGGAAATGGATCCCCACTGGCCCTGGGTTTATCTCACAGCGCTGCGCCTTAAATAAAAGTGCTTGACTTCCCCTGTGAGCAGCAGGGCCACATGCTCCTATTTGTTTTCTTTGTTTGAGGCATGAAAAGAGATAGAAAAGAGATGTGGAGAGTAGTCCCTAGGGATGCTCCCTTTAAATCTCCATGCCGGGGAAGGGGGCTCGGCACTGCTCAGTTGGGATTAGAGATTAGGCAGAGAGAGGAGCACTAGGGCAGCTCCTGAAGCAGTGCTGGGTTTGGTTTGTCCCCTGTGCTGTGGCACAGCAGTGGCACAGTTTTGGTGATGACCCCGAGGACCCAGCCCTGCTCCAGCCACGCCTGGCACAGCACTGCCCTGATCTGCAGCAGGAGCACATCCAGCTGTGGGCACGGGCCGGGACTGGCATCTCCCACAGCTGTCCCACAGTTCAAGGGGCAGCTTCAGGTCACAGCAGGGCCAGGGATTTTTATCCTTGGAAAATGGGGTGTTCATGGTGGAGACAACCCAACTGAACAGTTATCAAGAATCACACAGAATATTATGAAACATAAATATTTCAGTTTGTCTAAATAATTGAGCAACTCCTCAGTTCTACACTGAAACTTCTGGATTTTTTTTTTCTTCACATAGTTTTCTTAATTTTCACTCTTTTTCTCATTTAGAATGGAAAAAAAATTTAAAATTTCAAACTATTTCCCCAAAATAAAAATGCTGCACATTTGTATCTGTAGCTATACAGGATTTGCATATGCTGATCAAAACACACATTCCAGGAGATTTCACTGGAGAGAAACACAACTCCATTGCAGGAGCTGCTGGCACGAAGCTGGCTGTGGGCTCCTCCACCCTCCACACGCATATTGTGTTCTCTGAATAATTCAAACAGCACTTTGGTTGGCAGTCCACAGACCCAGGCAAGGAGATAGTGGGCCAATAAATTTTACATTTAAAGGGTATCCCCCTTATTGTAGCGTTAGAATAAATGCATGTGGGCTTAGGCAGCTCTCATCCCTGCTGTCCCTGCACTAGGAAACAGATGACTTCAGCTTCACACTGGCACCATTCATTAGCACAAGCACTCAGCAGTCATAAAAAATGTATTATGGTTTGTAAATTGAATCAGAAGCACCTCTGCATTCCCTGTCTTGTGGGAATGTGGTGCAGCAGCAGCAAAGTCCCGTGCATTCCAAAGGTCTCAGGATGCTCCCTAGAACCTCATGGCCACAGAAGGGCACTGAGCTGGGACACACTTGGCTTTGCTGCCCTGTCAGCCTCGAGACTGGACGAGAAAACCTGGCCCCAGGAGTCGAGACAGAGACACCACCTTGAGACAACACAGGTAAAACCACGAGGAAACTGCTACAGGGAGAGATGGAAACACCCAAGCCATGCATTTCTGTGTCACAAGGGCAGCCTCAGGAGCACACAGCGAAACCAGAGCATCCCTCTGCACACCCTAGCCAGCAGGACACAGAATGCAGAAATGAGCAAAGCAAAGGACAGAGTTAGCAGAACTACTCAGGGATTATGCCAGGTGGTGCAATCCTTGAGTAATCCAACCTCCAGATTTTTCACCAAACCAAAATTCTCCAGGTAATAATGGGTGTAATTATTGAGCCTTAACAAAAAATAAATCTATTTTAAAACAACTCTTTTGCATCTTGTAGATCAAGAATTCAAACTACTCAACACAGGAGCTTTTCTGTCTTTTAAGCTCCTACTGTCTCGTATTCCTCTGGATTTTCTTTTTTCTTCTCTAGGAACCCCCTAACTCTGCCACTGTTTTGGCATGTGGCATACAGCCTTGCACAAAAGACTGATGAGGAAAGATTTCAGAATAAGAACAGTGACTAGAGAAGAAGGAGAGAGAAAGAGAGCTCAGCTAGGACCTGAAGACTGCAACACTTCAGGCGAGCTCGGCAATATTCCTCATTAGGAAAAGGATCAGAACCTTTGTGCAATTAGAGGGAAAAAAGAAACAATGATTCAGCTTCCCATCTGCAAATGAAACCACCTTCTAACACTCAGGCTAAAACAAATAGTAAACAAAAGTTTAAGAAATAGAGCAATATGTAACCTTTCCATTTGCCGGCTTATTCTCCCCCAAGGAAACAGATACAGTGAAGATAAATTTGATGATCAAAAACCAGAGGGATTACATTCTTGTACGGTGCTGATCACTGGCAAATCCCCCTCTCTGCAGTTCAGAAGCACAGCTTAGCATAACAGACAAGATTTATCATTGCCTTGTCCTTTGCACCACTTACAAAGTAGACATAAGTTGCTCCTATCTCAAGAGTCCTCACTCACTCACACGAGGAAATAAATACCAGAACTGTTCTGCTTTCCTGTACAAAGGTATAAACCCTGTACCCAACAGAGCCCAGACCCTGGGCAAATGCCACACATTTTCCACCTCTATTCCTGCACTGCTGTGAGTGCATCACATCCCGGCTTCAGCTCTGGGCTCAGTGGATGCTCCAAAGTCTACGTGGGATCACAAAAACCCACCAGGTACATTCAGCAGCTCCTAGGAGGTGAAACAGATCCTCCTTTCCATTTGTATGTAGAATACAGAGTCTCCAGTCAAATGAGCACAGAAGACAGCATGAATAAATAAACAGAGAAAACCAGAGATGGCTGCTTTCTCCAGTTTTATCTCAGGGCACAGACCCTGCAAAGCTACTCATACACCAGAAAAAGAGAATTTCCTTCACAGTTATGCTGTGGCTGAAAACATAATGTCTTCTGCAAATATTCAAGATACGCTGTAGATAGATCTTTTAAAACTGAAGTGTCATCCAATATTCAGGGCTATTTAGTGGCTGGAAATGCAATTACTGTTATATTTCTTGTTTATAGCCACCTAGAAGCTACAAATTTAACTTGGTAGGGATGCACAGTCAGGGGATCTGGTTCCAAAGCAGAACATCTCAAGTCAAGAGCTTTGCTAATGCCTGCAGCAAACTTGCAAGGAGTTGCAGAAGCTGTGAATCACATCACTTCAGCAGCACTTAGAGTCAAACCCCACTTCATCGCACGCCGCTGCCTCGACTGAACTCGAACCGTTCCTTCTGTAGGAAGCATCCCAGCTCCTGCCTCTCTGTAAAACTTGCCTCGAGCAGGAGCTGATAAAGCTCTGCAATGCATCTCTCGAGAGCCACGGAATATGTTGAAGAGAATTAGAACCATAAGCAGGAAATCAGTCTGCACTGGGAAGGAAACCTTTCCTAGGAAAGATTTGTTTTCTAAGCTGCATGCAGGGGCAGGCATCCAAATCTCTCCTGTCTGACCTTATCACCACTTGTGCCCTGCCAGGCACAGGATTAGAGCTGGCTGCTCTGAGAAGGTAAGTTATTAACGTGGGGACTTGGAGGTGGATGTGGGAATTCCTGATCTCCCTCCGATGCTCCCTGTGACCTGCAGCACTCAGCTAAGCCCCGAACCACAAAGAGGGCATTCAGGGGCCTGAAACTATTTAATTCCCATTGACTGGTTTTCCAAAGGAAATAAAAGGCTCCATGAATTTGGGCCTTCCGCCCTCCCATGCAGCAGAGCTCATCTGTGAAATGGAAGCAAAACCACGTCCTGTTCCATCTGTGCTCGGCAGTGCTGAGTGCTTGGAGAGGGGAATGGAGCAGGCCCCAGCTGCACACCCAGGGCTGCTGAGAGCAGACAGGCCCTGCAGGGTGAGGGGTCCATGGCTCATCTCCCCGCTCCCGGACCCAGACCAAGGCAGCCCCTTCCCCACAGGAAACAGGAGTGCCCAGCTGCTACACCCCAGAGGCACAGGAGGGCTTGCACTGCCCGTTTGTTTATTTTGGGAACAACGGCAAAGCCAGTCTCTCATCTTCCAAGCCTCTGCAACCCCTCAGCTTCATCAGGCCAAGCCACCACAGCCAGGGTGTGACTGTGGGAGCCTCTCCTGCCTCTGCCAGGCAGGTACTTCTTGCACCTCCCGTACTCTCCCCCAGCCGATGGGTAGGGTGAACAAGTCATGTCTTTTGTATCTTCTCCATCATCCTTAAGGGAAGATGTGTCTGGGGAGACACAATAAAGACGCTCCCGCACCTGCCAGGTTCAGCAGAAAGGAGGAAAATGCATGGATTTATTTACATTATCTCATTCTTATACACGTCCCAACTCCACAAGGGATTGGAGGACATGTCACTTCCTTCTCCATCTCACTGGAGAAGAAAGGTGCTCATCAAAGCTGTCATATCACAAAAGGAATGAAAAACAGAAAATACCGTTAAGTAAACACTGGCTATTATTTACATGAATCTGTGTGAAAAAATCTGACTCCAAGGTTAAAAACAGAAGGCTTACAAAAACCAGGGCAACAGGAAGAGATGAGCATCCACAGCCTCACTGCTGTCACTCGTGCCTGTGCATGTGGTTCTTGCTCTCTCCCATCCTTCCCTCCCACACGGAGGGGCTCCCTGCACGCCCTAACACAGACAGGGCACAGCATTTCCCTCCCCACTTCTTCACCCCAGTGTCATGTAACGTCGGCACTCCTTAGAAAAGGATGTCAGGGCAGAAAATCCAAACCAACACTTCAGAAAGACACCCAAAGTCTGCTTTCTTACGCGGCAAAATGACCTCAAACCCCTGGACTAAACAAATGACTGGGGTGAAAAAGATGCAATAAATTACAGGATATAATTATGGCTGGGAAAAGAGGAAAGGAGGTTGCTCAATAGGATGAAAGAGGGATATGAGGAATAAGAAATGAAAGGAGGTGTCAGCTTGAATCAGCCAGGTTGAAAACTGCTGCTGATTTTGACTGACCTACTGAGACTTTCCTATTGCAAACTCTTTCTCTAATAAACTGCAAATTCACCTCTACAGTTTTACTCTGATCTTAATGCAAATATTTTATAATGGACACATTTAATGATTTTCAGATGCTTATTGGTTCTATCAGACTTGATACTGGAATCAATCTCCTCTTTTAGAAAGCTTGGGTTAATGGCAAAGTTTATTAAACTGCATGCAGTCATTCAGAGAAGATCAATAGAGACATGATTACAGAGCAACCAGAGGATTAAACATGAGATTTATCACAAAATTAAACTGAATTAAATGTTCTCTGATAGCACTTGAAATGCTGTCGATACTCTTAACTGATAATCTATGCTTTCTGTGTTTACTTACCAGGCAGCAGAGAAGTCTGACTCGAGGAAATGACTATAATGTAAAATCTGCAAAGATTTGCTGAGAACATTAAACCTCACCTAGAAAACCATTATTTCTTCCTGTTAGAAGAGCAAAAGCATTTTGCTTCTTTGCCCATTTCCTGTTGAAGGGAGAGGAGGATACAGCCCTCTCCCATATCACACTTTGCAATCTCCTTCTCAGGGCCATTATAGGAGGCACAGGACAGTGAAGGATCCTCCACAGGGTTACAGTGAAAGATTTTATGGTTTCCTGCTATGGCAGTTTTTACCTCATTCAGAATTAATTTTGAGTTCTCGATGACCTTCTTAAAACTTATTCCACACACTGAGAAATTTGCAGCCTTCCTGCTTCTCCTTCCCCTCAGCTTAGCCCAGCCACCCCTGGGTTCTTACACACACCTCTCCTTGCACAGCACTGTGCAAACTTCTCTAATGTCCTCTTCCAAAAGAATTCAACTCTGAAGCATCAAAAAACCCAAACCAACCAACCAAACAAAACCCATAACCTGCCCACCCCTCAAAAAAACCCCCAACAACAAAAACCCCCCTAAAAACCCCACATGCAGCAGCAACACAGTAGCACTGTCCTAGGAAAGAGAAAAGGAAGTCCAGGGAAAAAAATCAGGCCAGCTTTACAGAGAGAATCTAAATTCTGACACCACTCTTGGAGATGAGATCTGTCCCTGCATCAGAGCGGGGATTTCCCGGCCCCTGCCGTGCCCTGAGCTCTGGTACCAGAACCACCCCCAGGGAGCATTTCCAGCTGCACTGGGATAACCTGGCTGGCCTGGCTGGGGGACCAAAACCTCAACTCTCTGCAAGAGAGAAGGGGGAAGAGGGAGGGAAGGAGCAGGAGACCCTGAGAACACAAGAGACCAGACGTGAAGTACTGACCCGTGACAACCACAGCTTTGATAGAATTTGATCATGTTTCCATGGGTTTCCAAAATGGTCACAACACACAAATTCAACTGAAGAGTTCCTTAAAATTTAATGTTTGTGTTCAACAAGCAAGCAGGAGGAAGGATGTCAGCTCCCAGGCATTTTTCCATCATACTTTTCAGGGGAAGTCTGTATCTCACCACAGCCTCCACCAAAAGCTTAATAAACCTTGATAAAATACCTCAAAGGAAATATGACCATCCAACAGCAAATAAACTACCCAAAACAAAACCCATCAAAAAATCCCTCATCAACTATCATGAATTGAATTTTTACTGACTCAGAGGGACTGAGCTGCTTTCTAAACAGGCTCAGCCATCCCCAGTGTACTTTGCAAAATTCAATCCAGTAATCCAATCCCAGATGCATTACGTGAAATCTTATTTCTCCAAGCTCTAGAAAAGAACAAGCAAAAGGAAAGGCTTTAGGAACACTAATTTGCCAATAAATACTCACTGAGCCAATTTCGCCTTTGCTGCTTTTTGGAGGAAAATAAAAGGAAAAAAATCCCAAACCACAAACTGTTGTCCTAGTACTACGTTCCCTTATTAAAACTTCACTTGTGGATAGAAAAAATACCATGCAGCACGTACCCTGAAATTAGCCCAGCATGTGCTGCCCCAATAAACAAATCCTCGGAAACTACATTAGAATCATTCCCAGTGGGTTTCCACTACAGAAATCACTGCCAGTTCTGTCCAGAAAAGGAAAATCTCTGTAATATCTAATAAATGGACCAGAATATCTAAATGAAGACTGGGGCATGTTCCAGCCATAACCAGTGAGGACACAGTCAGTGCAGACAGTGGCTGTTAAATTTTACATCAATACCATCACACAATTAAATCCTGAGTGCCCGAGCAGAGCTGTAAAGCTGTCGGTGTTGTGGGAGCCCTGAGCTGAGCAGGGACAGAGACTCGCCCTGGTGCTTCATCAGGAGGACAGCCCGCGTTTCTGGGATCCCCACGTGCTGTATGGGATGCTGCACGGGTGACACAGATGGCATCAGGAGCACAGGAGCACTGACACTACCCCAGAACAGCAGCTGTTTCACCAGGAGGGCAAGGACCAGGTCAGCAGCTGCATGTGACACTGAACATCCAGCCCTGCCAGCATCCCTCTGCCCTGACACTGTCCCTGGAATCCCAACCCACCTCCATCCCAGCAGGCTGCTGCCCTGGCTTACTGGCAGCAGGGAGACACACTGCCCTTAAAAATAAGGATTTCAGCCTTCCTGATGTTTACATGCAGAAAAAGGCAAGTAAAGCCCACTGTAAAGAATACAGTTGCATATCTCAGTGTACCACCTGAAAGGTGGGCTGAAGCTAAGCAGGTGACAGGCAAACTGTGTCAAAAATGTGATTTTTCCAGGCAGTGGTTTCCCTGCAGCTGCTGCTCTCTCGAAAACAAAGGCCACCCCTGCAGCTCTTGCTTATGGGAACACGCAGCACGTTGCTGCTGACGCCCCGGGACATCAGTGACCAAGAGGCAGCAGAGTGCCCAGAGTGGTTCCTGTCTCTGCCCTGGGCAGCAGCAGCCTGCCAGAGACAGCACTAAACTACAGCTGGGAATTCCCAATGGGAGGCTCATCCCCACCAAATGTGCTCCTTCTGTCCTGTCCCACAGCTCACAGGTGCTGGACTTGCTTCTTCATCCCAGCAGGCTCCCTTGGACACCAAGGTCCAGGGCAGCAGGCAGGTGACAGCTCAGGATACGGAGCTGGAGGAGTTTCTGTGGCACCAAAAATCACCTCCCTCAAAAAGCAGTTGCCGTGTGCTCTGCGTTTTATTAATTTAATGGTCAGGATAATAAATTTGTCAGTAATGACAAAGAAATTCCCTAGAAACTGGAGTACTCAAGTGTCATTGAAGCTCCATCTATTTAGCAAATAGATGAATGCCTTTCACCGAGGCCTGGCGTGTGATTAAGCAGCTGTCACAGCCTCCTGCAGCAGCTGCTCCGGCAGCACAGGCACAGGTAGCTCGCAGGGCTCTTCCTCAATCGGATGTGAAGATGATCCTGATGTGAAAGGAAATCAGCAACTGAAAACGCAATTAATGAACTGACACAGAAGTAATGGGTCATTTCTGTAAGTCTCCTGCTCCTGTTGACTTGTACAAGCTTCAGTTTTTACAATCAGATTCACTGAAGTTTTACAAACGAAAGAGAATAGATTCTGCTTCCTGACTCACTGAAGTTATGTGTGAGTGGACTCATACCTTCATGAGAGAGTGTGAGATTTTATAGAGGGACTTTGATTTTTGGAACACATTAAAGTTTTTTTAAGGACTGAGATACTGAATCTATTTTAGTAGCTTGATTTCTTAACAATTCAGGGGGATAAACTGTTTCTGTTACTTTTACCCTTCTAACTGAGCAGTACTTTTCACATGTGTACTCTGCTCTGCAGCCACTGAAAGTGGATGAAGTTTTCCAGGGAATTTCTGTGTGCTCTGTTTCCTAACACACACTGCAAGAGGTTAAGAACAGATAATACACCAACTCTCTGCCCTCCTATTACCATAATTAAAAATTCAGGGGAAGTCCCAGTCAAGATGTGGCTGAAAAACAGATTGGAGAGCTTGTTGTCCTTGGGTAGGGGATATCAAAGGTAACACTTGGTCCACTGGAGAGGAAAACGAAATGGCCATGAAGGGTCTTTCAAAACAAGAAATGGAAGCAAGAAGGAATCAGCAGAAGATTCTGCTTGTACAGAACATGGGTGCATCTCAAAGACTTGGTTTGAAAGCCTTTCTCTGCAATGCAAGATAGAGAAAGGATAAGAAAGGGAATAGGCACTGGGACAAACCTTCAGCCCGGAGACAACAAAGTTTACACCAGCGAGAATCTGCTCTAATTAAAGGGACTATTTCTGCATGACAGAAAATAAAGCATGAGATGCTCAACCTAAGGCAAGGAAGTTTCAACAGAATATTACCTGCTGAGGCTAATAATTACAGGGACTACCAAACATCAGGTGGCACGAAGGGATCACCCAGGGGACAACAAGCAGGAACTTCTTCCTAAATGAATGACTGCAGTGAGTCCCCACACTGCTCACAGCTCACTGAGAAAAGCTGAGAGCTGTACGAGACAACATCATCAGAAATTCTTCCTCTGTGAATCCTAAATATTTAGAGCAACGTGCCTGACATTCTGGTTTGCTGAAAACTATCATAAAACCAGAAAATTTTGGAGCAAAGCAGAACAGTGGTGGAGGAAGCCGTGGGGGAGGGGAGGCCCTTCTCAGAGCATCCCCAGCTGAGCACAAGCACACATGGTACCATTTGGGAGGCAACTTTATGTGCTCTTAGTAGTAGATTAATGAATGTAATTACCTAACATTGTGGCTGTGAATGCTGCAAAACTGTAATTTATAGTGTGCTGTAAAGTTCTAATGTGTTTTTATGTCCATAAGCTGCTTAACCATAATCTAATGCATTTGTACACGAGCACCCTCCTAAGTGGCTCTGGGATCAGCAGCGAGCACGAGCCCCCTCGCCTGCACACTCCTGCTGTATGTCTTGATAAACCAACCTCTCCTGCTGGGCAGCTGAGGAGAAGCAGCTGCTAATGGGATGAATAATTTCAAGTCCAGTGGCAAGAACTTCTTTCCTTCCTTCCTTCCTTCCTTCCTTCCTTCCTTCCTTCCTTCCTGGCTGGCCAGAGCTGCAGCACCGAGGAAAGCAAAGCGCCAGCGTCGTACAGAGAGGGAACGGCACAGTGTGCGTGTCCCTGCTGAGTGCTGGGATCAAACACAGGCCCTTGGTCTGCTGCAGAGCCAGGACTCAGCCCCATCTCACTCCTGCTCCGTGGGCTCAGTCCTCCACAGCCAGCACACCAAGAGACCCTAGAACAGCACTCACAGGGAACTATCTCAAACAAAACCCTTCACCTTGTCTCGGGTCCAGCTGCTCTGCTCTGGTGTGTGCTGCTCCAAGACCCTGTGCTCACTCGAATCCTTCTCTGCTCCAAGAGGAGGGATGTGGCCAGGACTTGGAATTATGTGCTTGTTGTTGCCACTAACTCATTTAGGCAAACCATTTAACTTCTTTATGCCCTTGCTTAACCATCTGTAAAATGGGACTAATAATAAACCTCAGAGGGATTTAGTTAGACTTAATTAAATGGTTTGTAAAGTGCTTTGAGATCCTCAGGAGAAATGTGTTGTGCAAGTGCAAATTATTATTACTGTTACAGTGCTTTCTACTTCCAACACAGTTAAATATTAATGATCCAGTTCTTCTAATGCCCAGTGATACAACTTTCCTGAACAGTAATTTTCTCAGCTAAAAAGACACAGGACCTGGTAGTAGAACATCAAAAAACTTTCTTTTTTGTTCATTCATAAGTAGTCGGAAACAGCAGATAGGAGTAAATATTTTAGTATGTATCAAGACTTGGAATGGATCCCAAATGCATGTGCTGTACACACAGTTCAGAGCCAAAATAATGCCAATTAAATCCCCAAATCCCAATGTTCCTATTGCACACTGCCAGAGACCCAAGTAGGAGAAGTCAGTATCAATGCTGATCTATAAAAAATGCCTTTCCTAGTTCAAAGGGTACCATGGCGTGAGTGACGTGATTAACATTCAATTAACAGCTCCACCTCGTCAGAAGGAACATCAAGCCCCGCTGTAAGAGTGTTACAGCTTCAGGGGCCGGGGGAAAGAACCTGGATTTTCAGTAAGGTTTGTCTATTGTGAGCCGGCAAAACCGATCTGAACGTTGCCTGCAGGCAAAAAAACAAACAGCCATGATTCCTCCTCTTTGGCAGCTTTTTCCACACCAACTTAAAAGGAGAAAAATGAAAAAAATTGACTTGTGACTGCAGGTCATAGGAGCTGAGTGTATGTGACCTGGTCTGCAGGGCCTGCTGAGCCCTTCCAGCCACAGGAAACTGCAGCAGGGGAACAGCGAGTCCTGCCCCAAACACTGAACCCTCACCTCCCTTGGATGTGTCAGAATCTGCTAAAGATGAACCCCCAATCACCACTGACAAGTGTTTTCTTAGTATGTTTCAGTATTTAGTTAAAATATATAAAATATATCAGAAGCCAAATCAAACATTGAGGAAAAAAAAGCAATTCCAAATCTGAAGGTATTAAGGTTATACACACAATCTTAGATGGTCTCCACTTGGAACTCTGGGGTGGTGTGATTTTTAATTATGTGGTGAACTCTGATATTTCTAGTTGATCTTCAATAATAATGACATAACAAAGATACATAATCGATGGATAACGAAGTCAAACATGTTTTTGCCATCCTTATGTACTACAAAGTGAGCCTATGTAAAGAAAGCTGATTAAAAAGCACCTCTAATTTACTTATATTACATATCCTAAAAATAATTAAAAGAGCAAAGAAAAAAAAAAGCCAAGGGGAAAAAAACCCCAACACTGCAAAAAAAGAAGGATCATCATCATCCCCAGATGAAAAATCCCCTTTACACTGAAGCACCAGATATCAGAGCAATAAGGATACACCAGGTAGGAATGTAGCAAACAGAAATGTATGGCCTTGAATCATGAAGTCTTTATTTCACCTAACACAAGCTCATCTCATTACTCCATGCTATAGAAGAGACCACACCAAAGATGTTTTGGGGCCTGTATAAAGGTAGGGAGAGCAGCAGGACTGAAACCCTGCAAACTGTTCTCACCCTGCTCCTACACCATGGGGCAAAAAACTATTGTCACTTGCTCTGGTTTTCTGTAGCTCCCTTGTCGCCTTGTTTTCTGTAAGCCTTCTGTTTTTAACTTTAGAGTCAGATTTTTTTTATAGTTTTATGTAAATAGTAGCCGATGTTTACTTAACAGTATCTTCTGTTTTTTATTCCTTTTGTAATATGACCACTTTAATGAGCATCTTTCTTCTCCAGTGAGATGGAGAAGAAAGTAACATGCTCTCCAATCCCTTGTGGAATTGAAATGTGTATAAAAATAAAATAATGTCAATAAATGAACGTCATATCCTCTTTTCTGCTGAACCTGGCAGGTGTTAAAGCGTCTTTATTGTGTCTCCGCCGACACACTCCCTCATGGATCAGGCTGGTCACACCTACTCCTGCAGAGATGCTGCCCATGGTTCACTCAGCCTGCCTGGAATCTCAGACTCTGCATGAACAGAAACCCAGTGGTCAGAGCCTAAATCTCCTTCACTGCAGGATCAGTTAACCCTGAACATTCACATAGTGCTAAGCTTCCAGAAAAAAAATCCCTGAGAAAGTATTTTCCCAGCTTTATGCAAACAACCTCAAGGTGACCTGTGTCAATTCTGGATGCTTTCGAAGCCAGGCGAAGGGCTGTCACCACACCACGGGGTCCCTCAGATGATGGCCTTTGGCTCCAAACCTGACTGGCTGAGCCAGAACCTGCCCTGAGGGATAACCCTTTAAAAAAACAGCCTTGAAACACAAAACAGGCCTTCCACACCCTCTAATCCCAGGGGTGCAGTCACTTCGAGCAAATCAAGGAACTGGGTGCTCCTGTGGGGTGGCAGGAGTCGCTGTCACACAGGGGTGATGCTCCTCAAGGCCTGGAGTCAGTGCAAGTCCCCCACTGTTTATAAACTTTCTCCACTCGAGCACAGTTCACACAGGCAGGCCTGTGTGCCATTGATGGGGAAAAGAAGATTTGTGGCAATTTTATGTTAGTAATAATTTTAAACCCATCAACTTCAACATAAGAATTCCTATCTGTTTCAATATTTAATTTATTTTGCCTTCTAGTGTTCTTAAATTAGGGAGACATTTTATTGCTCTGGCTGACATTTTTATGACAACTGAAACTAGGCTTCATTTTTTAAGCAGAATTTCTCCACTTGAAAAGCTAATTAGTGCTTGTGCCCACACTGGGATGCAGGTGCAAAAACACAGATAGACCTGCACACACACAGACTGCCTGGGTGGAAAGATTAATATCCTTTTGAGAATTTGGACATCCTGTACCTGTGTCACTACAGTAAATAGCAAGATTCTAATCTTTTCCTACTACTCCACAATTAAAAACTGTGACAGAACAATCTGTGACTGGACACTACAATCCCTGAGTCTGCATTTCTTCCTAAACAAGGATTAAAGCAGCACTTAACTACACGGACTGGCTGCTAGTTATTATATTAATATAATCCATCTTTGCTTACTCTTGTTCTAAAAGAGAAGTAAGTGCTCTGGCAGCCTTGAGCTCCTTCCCTTTTGCCTTCACCAGCTGATTATTTTCAGAATGGAAACGCTGGCCTCAGTGGGTACCTGCACACAGCCTGACTGCCCGTAATGATGATCTACCTGTCTGTGCCTCCAGGCCACCTGTTTGCAGCCTCCCAGGAAGCTTTACAGATAGATAAAAAGCTTCCAATATTTTCTCCACATAAACGGCAACCCATCCATCAAGTTGTTTACATCACACCGAGATATATGCACCTTTATCATTAGAGGAGCTGTCTCCAGAAATGGGATGAACACACAGACATCATAAATCTCCCCTTTTACAACGGCTGCCGGGACTGCATCATTTTTGTTGAAGGAAACCCACCCAGCAGCATCACTGGATCAGGCATTAAGGGGACACAGTGCCACAGAAGGGCACAAAGACAGAATGCTTTTAAAACACAACCAAAACGCTCCACAGAGGACACGATGAGTTCTACAGCAGCGCTGTTTTGCTTGGCTCAAAAGCTGTCATTCCACAAGCACTCTTAGGGCCAGGCAGCTTCTGCCAAGATTCTCAACTACCTTCAAACCTGCCTGGCCCTCGATGTTTCCTGTGAACACAGCCAGGGCATTGCAATTGCAATCTCACAGCAATTAACATGCTTCTGCAGTTTCAGTAAACACGATATGTCAAACATGGAACATGCCCAGGCTCCGAAGGCAAGGATCAGGCAGAACAGCCCAGCAGCTCCAGCCTCACTCAGAGATGTCACCTGTCCAGCCAGCCCTGCCACCTGCCCCCAGCACTGCCACCAGGAGATACCTGAGATCACCCCTGAGAGGGGAAATGTTCATCCCTGGGAGGGGAATGAACGAGCACAGCTCTGCAGGAATCCCCTCTCACCCAAAGCCAGCTGCCATGGATATGGATATAGCCATCATGCCATGGCTCTAACTGGATCCTTCTGGGTTAGAGACCTACAGGGATTCAGCAGCTCGGCCTCAAACATCCCCTGAAGGAATGAAGCAGGAAGTGGCAGAGGAACCTGGGGAAGATCATCAGCAACATCTCAAAAAGCTGCCAAAAAAGGAGGAGGCAGGTGTGAGGGGACTGAAAGACAGCTCATGTGTGAATCAAGCCTGAACTGACACCCCAAATCCGGAAAGAATCTATGCTGTGATCTGCTCAGGGTGGGGAAAAAGAGAATTCTCCCCACAGTGAGACAAGTATCCCAAAGGGACCTCCTGTGGATTTGCTTTGCAAACTGCTTTCCTGTTTATCTGCCAAAACAAATAAGGACAATCAGAGTTTGCTGTTGTAAACTTCTTCCCTCTTCTGGAGACAAATTCTCTCACAGGGTAATAATTTCTTTTTAATTGCTGCATTTAGACAAAATAAACCACTTGAGAAAAAGAGGACATGCAAAAATAACAACAGATTTGAAATGAAGTCTGGACCTTAACTTGAGCTACAGAGAGAATTAAAAGCAGATTAGAGTTGGTATGCAAAGTTATTACAGCAATACATGAAATTCCAAAGAGGACCAGAGCACAATTTGCTGTCTCCCTGCAGTGTCCCTGTGCCGTGACCCATCCTGTGCAGGGACCACGGGGCTGGAGTTAGGCTCATTTTCACACCTAAGGTTCTGGAACAGAGAACTGCAGATCCCAAACCTCACGTTCCACCACAGCAGAACCAAGCTGGTTTTGCCACTAGATGGGAATAGGTGCAGTTGCTGATCTTAGAAGGCTGAAATACAATAAATGATTGCTTGGCCCACTGAAAAATAAACCAAGCACAAGATCTTTTCCCCCCCTTTTTTAAATGCAACTATATATAAAATTACAGCATTTGCTATTTCAGTAGGAATGTATTTAGTCACAAGAAGCTGAAGAGACAAGAAAGGATTTCAGGGAGAGGTAACAGCTTTTATGAGACCCACTGATAATGTGGGGAAGCAGAGAGGAGCTTCTGGGCACACACAGCCTCATGAGGCTGGGGTAGCTAAAAGCCTGCTGAGTTTTCCCAGATGCCACATAACAAGGGCCAAGGATCAGCCAAATGTGATGGGAAGAGACCTCTGCATGCTGGAAGAACAGAGAAAGACATCCCCTCAGTTCCATTTCCTCTTCTTTTCACAAGCAAGCCATGTCCTGAACAGCAGAGGGAATAAACCCCCCCAGCAGGTAACGCTGCACTGAAAGCACCTCTGGTACTTCCCGAGCCTCTCCCTGGAATGCTGATGAGCAGAATGATAAAGCCCAAACACACAAATGTCAGTGAAAGGCAGCTCAGGGAAGAGGATAAGGCTTTATGTCTAAAGTGCTTCCTTTGCTCCTCAGCTGCTCTGCCCCGCGTTCAGTTTGTTCTGAGCACCTCCGATGGGCACAGCACCAGACACGGGGCAGGGAGGAGAAGGAATCATTGGCAGGGAGGCAAAGGAGTCAATTCTATCAGTGGCAAACTCCCAGATCATCGATTGCCACTCTCTACAGCCTGCGTGGAATCCAGCTGGAAGAGCTAATGAAGGAATGGAATTCTGGTGTTAGAAAAACAAGTTTTAATGAGATGGACCAAAGTACTCCCGTTGGATAACCCATTTGTGGATAGACAGGCCCAAACTGAGTTTTGTATTCGCAGGAAAACATGAAAAATTCAGTTTCACTGTAGACCATGCTGGCCAGTTTAACAAACTGGTAACAGTCAGGGTTTTTACAAAGTCCCTGTGCTCAACATCTCTGTGCTGGTATCTGAGGTTACCAATTGCCTCTCTTGAATCTACAGGGCTATGGGTTTTTGTGGTATTGACATTTTCCTTTCAAGCATATCAGTTCTTCCTTTGTTTCAAATGCTGGTTGTTCATTTTATCTGCCCTTTAAGTGTTTAAAAAGATTCAAACTAGATTTAGGAAAAAAAAACCAACAAAAAAAAATCAAACCCAAAACCTCACAGTCTTCTGGATTTATGTGTTTTTCTGATGTGTTTGCCATGCTGTAACCAATCAGATAAGCTCCTTAGTTCCCTCCAGTGATGGATTATTGAGTTTTTATTTATGTTTCTCCTTGTTTAGCCTCCCAAGCACCAATACACTTGTACCAATGTCTCAGCTTCAACTCCCATTAAGGAAAGAAAGAGCTGGCAAATGTGATCAGCCTTGGAGATTTTCCAGAGCGAGAGTGCTCCTGAGCCCTCTCCTCTGCTCTGAGCACATTTGGCACTGGCTTTGCTCTCTTCCCAGCCCTGCTCCCCAGCATGGGGCCAGTACAGTGTGCAGATCACTCAGTGCATTTCACACCCACTTGCTGACATCTGACAGACAGCAGGAAAATAAGGAAAAACAGCACTGAGCAATGAAGGTCAAAGATAAGTTCAAGACTGATAAAGACTGTGACCTCCACCTCCCAAGTGCTGGACAAAGTGTCCCTCCTGATCTGCACTTACTGAGCTTTTCTTTCCCCTCCCAGGGCAGGAAGGCACTTTTAGACTAATGGTCAGCTTGAAAATCACCACACTGTGAGTTTTTTCACATGGAAGGATTCCAACTCTCATACTTAAAGTCAATCTTAATATACTTGTCTGCTTTAATTGCTACAGAATTGTTCTCCAAAGCACTGCATCTCAACAAACTCACTGTGGGAGTCTGAAGATATTTGTGGTGTTAACAGAATGATGATCTCCTTCCAGATAAGGGTCAAGTCCCCTTGCCAAAAAATTTAGCTTTGCAGAAGGGTGGAGAATTAATTGCTGAAGCAGCTCTTGGCACCAGTTAAACCTTGCTTATACCCAGGAGCAGCCTGAGCTGCCATCAAGCAACCTGGACTGATCCTCAGCAAGAGCTTCTCAAGATTTCCCCTACCTGAAGGGCACATCCCATGAATATAAAGTCTGGTAAGTTCAGCTGGAAACGCTGGTTTATCTTCTGGGGGTTCATTCCTGGTACAAGGTAGCTCGCCTATGGCCGAGCTGGGATTTTTCCCCACATCAGATAAGAAACCAGGCAGAGCAATGTGTAGGGAGCAGAACTTCTCCTGAGCTGGAAACCACTGGCTTTGCCTGCACAGGAGAAACAGAAAATGCCCACGAAGTGTAACTTGCAGGAATTAAAGGTCATCACAAATCTCACTGCTCAGTACTGCAGGGGGGAAGCAGATGAATCAGGGGGGAAGCACATGAATCAGGGGGGAAGCACATAAATCGGGGGGCAAGCTCCTGTACTCCAGGGGGGAAGCACATAAGTCCAAGCCTGAACACAGACTGTGCCCTGTGGAACTGAGACACCTGCTACAGGCACACACCTGCAGTGCGAGCTGTGCCAGCATCACCACCTGGTGCCAGCATCACCACCTGTGCCACCACAAAGCCTGGGCTGCTCTGACTCCTCAGAGCTGAGACCAAACCCTTACCAGCAGTTTGCTCTCACCTGCACAGGCCCATCCTCTCCTGCCCTCTCCAGCCTTTCATACTCCTCATGGAGGTGTGTTCTCCCTATGGTGATAGCGTGTCACATTCATCACCACGGTGTCACTGAGGTCAGCTCAGCGCTGACAGGCTCCCAAAAGAAAGTCAGAAACCAGTTTTTAACAGACTTTTACCTGTCACCTGCTATATAAAGAATGGGACAACACTGCAGAGCTTCATCCACGGGATTCAGCACTGCAGACAGCCAGGATCCCTGACACAGCTCCTGGCTGGCGTGACCTGGAACCCACCAAGACAAATATAACATTTTCAAGGTCCTCATGCCTGCTAAATCCATTGCAGACATCTTACAAGGCACACAGAAAACATGCCCTAATGCCAACATCTACTATGACAAGCCACTTATTCCTCCAATTCAGTGTGCTCCCAAGTGGGAGCAACATCTGTGAAGAACAAACATTAAGAAGATATTAACAGTCAGCAAAAAATCCATTTCCTCTCCTGTGTATGGGATTGCACTACACACTTCACAGAATTAGCTCACCAAAGAAGAGAGCAAATCAACTAAAAACCAAGTTGTTTACATAACCCATGTGGGACTGAGACAAGAGCCCTCAGTTCCAAATCCTTCACTCATATGCACACATGATCAAAGCAAGGCTTCTGTGGCTTAGGGGCAGGTAAAACATCCTTGCTCTTATGGAATCTTATGGAAACTACACATTTAGAGTACAAAAGAATTAAATACACAGAGAAGTCCCTCTGGGTCTTGCACACCTCCTGAATTCAGTCCCCCTGGATGCTGCCCCAGCTGTCCAGCCACGCTGGCTCTCTCACACACGGGTCAGTTTGGGGGCTGCAGGGACAGTTCAGCAGTCCAGCCCTTGGCCAAGGGAACAGTGCAAATACAGGACACAGAACAGGGAACAACAGCCAGCCAGTGCAATTTTACACGGCATCTGCTTCTACCTCTGGTAGTTGTTTTCATCCTATAGAGGTATTAAGGCAAACATATTCCAAAGCAGAAAATGGGCCAAAGGCCAGAGCAGAGGAAAAGTGAACCCCATTCCTCTAACACTGAACACCTCAATACACAGTGAGGACTAAGAGCAATGCCTGAATGTCTTCAGTTAGATTCCAGCTCAATCACTGTCATACTGGGATAGACTATTGCCTGCTTGCAGCCCCGGATCACAAGATAAAAGCAAGAAGGGAACAAGGCAAGCAAACTATTAGTACCAAAACCATGAAAAACATGCAAAACATCCGAGTTGTTCACTTGTACGAGGTCTGTCTTTTCTTGAAAATCCAAGAGTACAAGTCCCAATTAAGAAATCCAAATACCTTGGATGACTGAGCCTGAAAATCATTCAGGTATTAGTTCCTATTATGTAGGACAGGCTGAGACAATTGTATTTACCACTCACAACAGCCAACAAGTTGAGGAAAGTCACCACAAAGAGGGGAGAAAGGAATGGCTGCATGGACACGTGTGTGAGCTTAGTTTGTATTCAGCCATATCAGCTCTCTTTGCACAGCAGAGAGAAGTGAGTTTTTAGGAGCAGAATGAACCATGAAAGGTGGCAGGTTGGTCTCTAGTGGCCACAAGGGCCCAGAAATTCAAAGGTGTGAACATGACCTTGTCATCAACAGCTATTAAGCAGACAGATGCAGCTAAAGGTTTATCAAAACAGAGACACTGCCCTACATGTCCCCTGGCAGCAGCAGCTGAACTCTTCTTAAATAACCTGCTGTTAAAGATTTGGGAAAACCTGTTAGTACATTACACTTTGCAGTGCTTTACGTTGGGCTTTTGTTTCAAGTGACACTTCTTGCCTTTCCCTTCAGCTGGGCACAGTCTTTACAAGGGATCCCAGTGGTGCTGCAGCGTCTGAACCGGGATCAGTGGCAGGCGGGGTTCAGGGGACACAGGCGGACGTCAGGGGACAGCAGCTGGAACTGCTGCACTTACACCACCCCTACGGTCTGAACCTGCACCCTCGAAGACCAGGTAACATCAAACGTGATGTAAGGCTCAGAAATGAACAACAAGAGAGAAAATCCACTCTTTTTAACAACCACATTCCTTCACAGTACATGCTCTCACCAGCCACACACAGACCCTGGGGTGCAGGGACATGTTCTACCTACATCAGGTTGTTCAGAATACCAGGTTTTCACTGCTTCTCCAGTTCCAGGCTCACAGTGCCACTGCAAGAGCCAGAGGGGAGACTGTTATTAAGCAGAAAGCAAAAAGAAGCAGCAATATTAAAAAGGAAAATGTAAACCAGCACTGGAGACAAATGGTGAGCAGAGACCCAGCCCCAGCTGATGCCTGGGCTTCCTCCTCTCAGGACCAACACAACACTGACAGGCTATTGCAGCTTCTAGAAGACACTGAGGATGGCTGGTCTGCAGAAAGCTTCTCATCTTTCTTTCTCCATTTTTTTTCAACTCCTCTCAATGGTTTTTAATGACCTCAAAAGGGCAGGACAGGCTGACCCATCCTATCCCTACTGCCCAAGTATTAGGTGCACTTTCCAGTGTATCACTGTGTTGCTGTTCATGTTCTAATCTCTCTTTTCACTGAGACCAACGTGGTTTCACAAACACTGGAGTGTGTGAGCAGACCTGAACATGAAATCAGGGCAGCTTTCCTTCCACCATCTCCATGAAGCAGTTCAGACGAGACCCCTGTTAGCCAGGACAAGCCAGGACAAGAACTTCTGCTCAGCCACAGTCAGAATGGAATCCAGCATTAAAAACTGGAAGGATTTTCATGTTGGTTCCAAAGAAAGCTTAATCCCAGTATAGTTCTCTGCTTTCCTGCATTTCCCAACACAACATGTATGTGGTCACGCCCATGGACTCAAGGCACGTCTGTTACAAAGCAGATGAATTGCACAGTCCCTTTCTTCCCTCTCTCTTCTGCTTCCATGCAGAAAATTAAAGATTGGAGGGTTCAGAGTCTATACTAAAACCACTGGCTCAGATGATGAGTGAAACACTTCTTTTGGAGGATTAACATGGAATAGATGGCAAAGGAATGCAATTACTTTTTGGTTTCAGTGACATTAAGCACAAAGAGTATCCCCAGTTTAGGGAACTTGGCAGTATCAAAACTCAGTTGATAATAAAGATAATTAAGAAAAAACCACAAGACCAGCTTTCACAGAAATATGCAGCTCTGCAAAGAGAAGACCAGCGCTGCTGTGATCAGCTGAGGAGGCAGTGATGGATCTCCACCCTGGAATGCTGGCACAGGCACCTGAGGCAAGATGCAAAAGTGTGGTTTCTGTGCACAGAAAGCACAGTGGGATTCAAGGGGGTTTCAGTCAGGAGCTCGGAGAACAGTCATGAAAATGAGGACAAGGAGGGTGAGCTGGGTGTCAAGGGTGCACATTAAACTCCTCACTGAAGGAAGAGGGAAGGTAAAAGCAAGGACAGGTTACAGATTCACGGGAAATGGAGGATGAGCAGAAAATAAAATGACTGGAGAAACAAAACATGAAGAAAAATATATGATGAACACAGAGGAATTGTAAGTCACTTCAGGAGGCTGAAAATGGCCAAGAGAGGTGAAAGGAAAGGACTGTGAAGCTCTAGGAAGCCTTAAGCAACAGGACTGGCAAGCAAGAGCTTCAGGAGAAGCCTTTAACAGCCTTGAGCAGAGCCAGAGCACCCTAAGGAAGCCCGGGGGCAGCAGAGGAGCCAGGGGGACACAGAGGAGCCTGTGGAAGACGGGGGGAGGAAGGGAACAGGGAACCAGCACAGGTCAGTGCAGAGACAGAAGTGACTGGATGTGACCCGTGGCCCTGGGGAGCGAAGTGCCAAGAGCCCCAGGGCACAGGAGCCTCGCAAAGCTCAGGGACAGCGGCGAGGCTGAGCGGCTTCGTGAGAGCAGCGACAGAGCGACGGCTGCAGCAGAGAGGACAAGAAATCCATCCTAGTGCTGCTGCCCCTCCGAGGGACCCCTGCCAGCTGCCTTCCAAAGGAGGAATCAGAGGTACTTAGAGCTGTTCTACCAGGTAATCCGGAAAGAGAAATGTCTCACTGTCTCAGCTGCTGTGCATCTCCCCAGACCCACGGGCACTGCGGCCAGGAGCCGTCTGCGAAGGTTTAATAGTGTGAGGAAATATTCATGGAAACAAACTGGAGCAAAGCATCACCTGCAGCCTCCTGTCTCTGGGCACAGGGCAGCCCCATCACCAGCAGTGCTCCACGGCTTGTTTCTCCCCAGCCACTTGAAACAAGAAACAAGAAGATATCCCAAAAGAGGGAGCCTTGTCTGGAGCTAAGGACTATTGTGTGTAAATGCTTTTTGCAAACACAAGGCAAGGATTCAATGTGGATTTCTCTGACTGAACTCCCCAGAAGAACATATTCAAGGTGAGGAAACACTAATGCAGAGTGGGGCTGCCTCCCAACCTGACCAAACCTGAATTCACAGCTCCTCTCCATGCTCCACCAGCAACCTTAAGGAGACAAACCTCCTGTTTTTAAATGCAAGAACTCTGCCTCTGTTGTGGACTCCATCTGCCACTGTGAGGTCCTGATCCAGCACTGCTGCTCTGAGGCCCTCAGCACCCTGCTGAGGTAAATACCAGTGAAAACCCCAGCATTTAAACTCCCTGTAACAGGCAGCAGTCAGGCAGAGGCCACAGAAGCCAGCATTTAAAGAGACAAAAATGCCCCACAGAATCAGATTTATGAGTTAGTCATGTGATTTCTCACTGAGTACCACTGTAAGCTTTAATGGACACTGACATACTGATACTCCAGTGGACTCATAGAGGGGACTTCTGCTTCCTTCTGTTCATTTGTAAATACAATCTCAGCTTAAGTAAACCAGCCAAAAATCCAGCACAAACACCAGCATGCAGAAGGAGTGAGCTCTTTCCTGTCAGCACCTTTCTAGAAAAAATACAAACCTCTACTTGTTAGCAGAGAAGTGTCACAAATTTCAGGCAGAGGTGAGGTTCCAAGTGGATTACTGACAAGCAGGAAGGACACCATGTCCCAGAGCTCCACAGGCTCAGAGCCAGGCAGTGCTGCCTCTCAGCCCCTGGGGAACAGCAGCAAACACCCTGCAGTATCCCCAACAGGGGTTTCTCTTCCTTTTCCCAGAAGTGGCTCATTAAGTGCTTTCCTCCTTAGTGAATCCCACCTGGAAGCACACATCCTTGCTCAGTGAAGCCTCTGCTTTCAGATTTTAGCAGCCATGAAATTGCTGTGACCAACACGTTCCCCTCACCACAGGCTGAAGTGTCAACCCAGCGGAAAAGGATTCGCTGCTTGTGGTGGCACAAAACTTTACCATCCCTTTGCCACACAGACTCAATGGAAGGGGAGTACCCAGTTAACACACTTCCTACTATGCTTTCAGCCAGCTCTACAGGGGGAAAAATGGCATTTTTAAGCTCTGCCATCTGCCAATTCTTACTTGACAAACTATTTGCAGGTATGATAAACGTGTCATTGCCTTGCTGTGATCATCATGTAAGGACTCACTTTCTAACTCAATATATGAGCAGGTTTTCAGCTTCCAAATTCAGTTTGCTATTCCTCACAGACTGACTTACTAGATTTTCTTTCTTTCCTGCATTTAACCCCATGAAATGTGCAGTACTTTAAAACGCCATCACTTATTATTAAATTTTAAGTACATGGTAACTAGAGATGTATAAAAGAGGCTTTTAAAGAGTCCCTCCAAGACAAAGCACTACATTTTTGTGTGCCATCTGATAACTATGTGAACCATCAAGCATTTAAACCTTGGCTGTAATTTCAGAAGAGCTACATATAAAACCTTATTTACAGCTGGGTCTTTCCTCTCCTTTCTCTTTCCCCACTGAGTCACCCTGGTCTGTTTAGTCCTTAGAGGGGCTGTGCATGAGAGACAGCATTGAAAATGCACTATTTCTAAAAGATCATCCAACAGATAGAGATATATATATATAGCACAAAAGCCATAAGTCTATACTCATTCATACCATGATTCCTTCCAAGGAAAAACAGAAAAAGGTATTGAAATGAACTTTTCATACAAATCACTGGAAAAGATACCAGAGTCACAACATCACCTAGTGCATGTTCCAAAAAGGAAAGGGGCCTCGTGAGGAGTAACCATTTCACAATATGGAGCTGTGTGTAAACTACTAACAATGGGGGGTTTTAACACTTTTTAATTTACTATGTACTATAGAGAATGTACTTAACTTGCTGTCGCTGGTACATCATTAGAAGCCACACCCCCAGCTTAATACATCGTGTCTGATTTCCGAGATCACAGACCTGCGGGGATTTGAGCAGTAGTGATGTATACACACACCCCTTGTGACTCTGGAGGTTTAGATGACCCTCATTTCAACCATCAGCAAATAAGCTCAGCACCAAAAGCACAAACCTGCACCTCAAACTCAAAAAACCACTTTTCAGACAAGGCACCACAACACCCCAACTTTCCAGCGGGCGAAGAAGGACGGAGATCTCTGGAGATGGAGCAGTGCAGTGCCAGCACGGCGGCCCCTTGGGCAGAAGGCCAGGGAGGAGGTGCTGAGGACTCTCTGAGAACACGCTCTGCACGCAGAGCTGGCCCTGCCGTGCCGGGGTGCTCGTCACGCGCAGCAGCGCGGCGCAGGAGCCGCGTGCAGGTTTGGGAGAGGCACCTCCTGTAAATGTCAGTGGGTTTTTAAAGGTTAAGTAAGCATCTTGAGAAAGGCCTCCGTGCTCCTGCGCTCCACCTCAGTGCAAGCTGATAAAGGCTTATTGAAAAAGGAAAAAAACCAAGCCTGCAAACAGATAAAAAGCTCACGGGTTGGTGTTGAACAATTGAATTTTTCTGTGCCCAGCTACAGTAGTAGATTACCAGTGGCAGATTTACCAGTATTAATTATCAGAGCATAGTATTAAAGACTGTTTTGCTTAACTAATGACCTCATCTACAGACGAATGTTAATTTATATACATAACTGTTTCTTAAAGCTATGGCAGCTTCCCTTTGAGTGCCCTCTGAAACATCTGCCCTTGAGGTCAGAATCAGTGATATCTGTGGGGACTCACCAGTAGCTCAGTGAGTCAAGCCTGGGAACAAGCCCCAAAACTTGATGAGAGCTCTGTGCTGTACCACGAGCTCTATTATTGCTGTTATTTGAAGGGAAACAGCATGGAAAAGCAAGAACCAAGAAAAAGTCAAGCCCAGGAAGGACAGCCCCAGCTGGACACTCTCCTGGGATCACTGCAGGAACACCAACACCTTCTTCCCTCACAACCAGGGGTTTGGTCTGGTGCCACACACAGCATCCAGGGTAAGAGAGTTGGCTTTGGAAGGGGGAAGGACACACCTCAACACCTCCTCCTCCTTCCCCCCTTCTCTGGTAGCTCCCTGCCAACCTCACCAGTAAAGGGCCATAAAATTAGAACAAACTAAATGGATCTTGCACTATGAAAAGAGGACGAGATTTCGTCTCTTCAACAGGGACAGAAGAAAACAGAAGTAACATGGAGTCAGAGAGTAAAAAGAACTGATACCAGATATCCCAACTTTCCTTATGTCTAGAGAGTAGCAGAGGAGACTAAAAAGTGAGGGGAGAGAAGGGAACCAGGGATAGAACGTGGATGTGAGGAACACCCTGAGGAAGAAACAGCAGAATGAGGAACAAAAGATGACAAGGAAACAAAGCAAGCAGCAGAGAAGAGAAATCCACCGAGGGAATAGAGAAAAACAAAAGAGCAAGAGCGCAACAGAATCAAGTGGGGGAGGCTGGAACAAGAATCGCTGAAAAGGCTCAGAAAACTCAGACATGTCGTGTAAAAAAAGTCTCAAACTATAAATAGAAGGAAAAAGAAGGGGGAAAACATACCAAAAGATTAAAGGCAAAGGAGAGATCAAATTTAAAGCCTACCCTGCACAAAGCTTGCAAACGTGATAATAAGAACACAATGCAGGTTATCCCCTGCCTTAGGTCAACCCCTACCCAAAGAGGAGTCACAGGAACTCAACCCAAGCCATCAGCCCTTCCAGGGGCACAGCACCTTTAGCAGAAAGTAAGACTTAGTTTGGTCCCAGGCTGATTAGAGAGCCAGTGGGATCTGAGCCAGCAGTGCCCTGGAGCCAGGGGGGACATCCCTGTCCTGGGGGCACCAGGCCCAGCAGCGCCAGTCGGGCCAGGGAGGGACTGTCCTGCTCTGCTCTGGGCTGGGCCGGCCTCACCTCCAGTGCTGGGGCAGCTTGGGCACCACAATATACAAAGGACATGAAGCCATCAGAGATCATCTGGGGGCCACGAGGATGGGGAAGGGCCTTGAGGAGAAGCTGTGTGAGGAGCGGCTGAGGGTACTTGGAGTGTTCAGCTGGAGAAAAGGAGGCTGAGGTCAGACCTCACTGTGGACTTCAACATCCTCCCGAGGGGCAGCACAGGGCAGGTGCTGATCTCCTCATTCTCATGACCAGGGACAGGGCCCAGGGAAGGGCTGGAGCTGGGCCAGGGAGGGTCAGGCTGAGATCAGGGAAAGGTTCTTCCCCCAGAGGGTGCTGGGCACTGCCCAGGCTCCCCAGGGAATGGGCACGGCCCCGAGGCTGCCAGAGCTCCAGGAGCGTTTGGACAGCGCTGCCAGGGATGCCCAGGGTGGGGTTGTTGGGGTGTCTGTGCAGGGCCAGGAGTTGGACTCAGTGACTCTGATGGGTCCCTTTCAACTCAGCCAGTCCTGTGATGCTCTCGTCAGAATACAGAGCTCCTACATAATAAATATCACCAGAAAAAAACCCCTTTCCTTGAGAGGTCTCTGATTTTAGTACTAGAACGTCCTGGAGATACCCCTGGAGCTGAAAATGGCAAAGCCTCCTTGCAGTGCCTGCTCTGGCTGGCTGTAAATGGGACACAGTTAAGCTACCACAGGGTTAAAACAGACCCTTGGGGTAACCATGGGACCCATCTGTTCTGGATTCCTTCACTTGGTCTGCAGCAAATCCACCACGTTCTGTCACAGAGATGCTGAGAAGGAAAACTGCAGCTCCTGGAATGAGGAAACCACCGGTGTACATCGCCCTGCACCGTCCTGGCTCCAGACACACAGAGCAGCACCCCTGGCACGTACCTGCCCAGCACACTCCTGCTGGCACTGCAAAACCAGCTCCGATTCAGAGAGAGACAACTCTGCCAGCCCTGCCAGCCCTGCGCGAGGGCTCACAGCAGCACCCTGCCCACTCCTCACCCCCGCTGACATTCTGCACCCCTTCCACTGCCAGCAGCAAGATCAAGCACAGGGACACAAATCATCCACAGAGCAGTTCATGGGGCTGCTGCTTTTTAAGATTGGTAAAGTTAACAAAGAGCTCCGAGCACGGAGCTGCACAGCAGGGTCACTGTGGGCAAAGGCAGCTCTCATCACCTGAGCTACGGGCAAACAATTTCCAAAGCAGTGCCAGCTACCAATGAAGATGTAAAAACAAGGCTGCTTTGTGAATTAAAGCACTCTTGTCAGGAAAGGCTTGCCAAGTGACTTGGAACAACTTCCCTTCATGCCAACTCCTTCTGCACCCATCTGAAAGGAAACTGTTCTCATTCAGGCTGGTATAATGTGATTTATTTGTGGGCCAGGCTGGGCCAACACAGCTTATTCTGATGCTCCTACTTGAGTCCAACTCTTTAGATGATGTCCAACTTTTTAGAAGTTTTAAGTCACCTAATGCAAAATATATTAAGAAAGAAATCTGAATCTTTATTGTAATTATTTCTGAAATACTCCATGGTAATGTTTCTCTGTCCCTGAAATAGCGTCAGAGGAGACGCTGTGGTAGGTTCAGTAGGAACAAAAGACAGTCCTGCTGCTGGCTGAATCTGCTCCCTGCAATTTCTGCTGGCTGCTATTTGTCAGACAACAATAACAAGCCAGGATTTTTGAAGCAAAATGCACTGGTATTTGAGTGAGTAAAATCCAACTATTCAGTCAGGGGAGGGCACATTCTTTGCGTTCGTATAATATTTCGCAAATCCTCCAAAGTGCAGCAGCACACAAGGATGTGGTTTGTTTCTCTTTCAAACAGTCATCTGCAAGCAATTTCATTCAGTTAAATATCAGAATTAAATTTTAGCCATAGTGGTGCTTCTGTGCAAAGGAAATGATGTTTTAAATAGGCATGCAGATGTGGTCCTGCAGATTGGGGCTTAAAACAGAATAAATAGCTGAAGGGGAGAGGAACTTACTCCTGAATTGCTATTCCCAACTCCAGAATCAAAGTTCTTTGTATCTAAAACCACTTCAAAAATAGAATCAAATTGTTATGCAATAAACTTGGTTACTCCCAGAGAAAAGATGCTCAAATAAGAAATACTGTTTCAAATTCAAAAGGTTTTATTTTTTAATTCCTACTAATTTCTCTGTTCACATGAGCCCAATTAAGACAGTGATAATAAAAGTATTCTTTGCTACCCTGTGTCTGAGACAGAGACAGCCAATAGCACTCCTCAACAGGCACAGCAGAAAGGCTTCCTAAATTTGGGTTAGCACAGACCTGATGCAGCTATCCAGGATTTCCCAGGAAAAACTGTGTTCTTTATCAAAATCTCCCACTGGTAGGTGTCCCTTTGAATGGGGCAAGTTCAAGCCAAGCTCCCTGGAATGTGCAGGAGTGGCTCTGACTACCAGGGACAGGTGCCTACTTTCCAGCACAATTCTTGCATGCAGACACATCCACCTTGGGCTGCCTGTCTCAGAGACAAATACTCTACCTTTCTTCCACTTTCAGATCTCTGCCAGGTGAGTACAAGATACATCTCTGTTCCCCATGAAGGATCAGTGAGTGGCCAACAAGTGTGGAGGCAACCACTTCCCACATGGAAATCCTCAGAGGATATAAGTACAGAAACATGCAGAGAAAGACAAATGCCTCCTGTAACCAGCCCTCAACCCAACAAACACAGACTGGCAAGACTGACAAACACAGACCCAGGATTTTGGAGAATGAGGTTCAGGTCGGGCCAAAAGCTCAATCACCCCTGAGTTTTCCAGCTCTCAGTCAAGTCATCGGTGCCCAGAGTTAGAATCTGTTTTGGGGTAGAGGGCTTCTGTACTCTCTTTGTGCTTCTGCAATAGCTACTTTGGGGTGGGAAATTACTTCAAAAAATTTATTTCAGTATTTTGCTGGGAATATTCTTTCTTTTGTCCCAATGCAGAATGGTAATGTTTTGCTATGTCAGAAAAAGAACATTAACAGAAGCACAGGATCATTCCCTCTACATTCCAGTCCTGTGTCTGGCTTGAGGAAGAGGAGCTCTGCTTGTCATGGGGGGAATGTCTCTGGAGGAAAACAACTTCTGGGACAAGGTCCGTGTGTCCCATACCAGGACTATGCTAACAGGCAGGATTCAGCTTGCTTTCACCTGGAAAATGAAAAGCACTGTGTAGCTCTTAAATATTTTATTATTGAAAAGGGATCGTATCCAACCGAGAGCTTTGTTTACAACTTGGCAGAGTGAATGGAAAATATCACATGTTGATATTTGCATTTATCACCTCTGAGCATTGGGAATGGGTAACCCCATGCACAGACACTCAGCAGTGGCAGCAGCCACCAGGCAGCCAAGCACCTCCTCGAATTCAAGCCAGTATCTTTTCAAACCCATTCAATTCACTAAATTTAAATGCACCGATACCTTTAAATCAGAAACAAACTCTCCAGTGTTCTGGGAGAGAAACAGCACTAAACCATGTGGTAATGCCAGGAAAAGAAATACCTCCCTCTCTATAATAAGCCCACAGGAGACCACAGCCCCTTACACAACTATGTGCTACTGTGGGATTATTGCTGAATTATTTCTCAAAAAGAGCCTAATAAAATTTGAGTAAAACCAGAACCATTCCCACTGTTGTTATCAAAAGACTTGTCTGTACCTGCATAATAAACCCCGTTACAGGGAAAGAAAATGAGAGCATTAAAATCTACTCTGATGAATGTCTTCCTAACGAAAGCAAAATATTTATCACTTAGCAATTCTTACTTATGGACTCCGAGTAAAATATTTTGGAGTTAGATGCATAATGACTACAGAAATAAAATGCGCCTTTTAATCACAACACAGCAAAATAAAGAATTTTTAAATTTAAATTAAGGACCAAGCTAAAACAAGCCTTGCGACAATGAACTGCATTTCTGTGCTCCACTAATTCCAAACACTGCTTGACAGATCAAATCAGTGTATGCTAGGGGCTAAATATGTATGCCATGGTTTTGGGCCTTTAAAAAAATTATTTATACTAAAGCACCATGTGAATTAGCCCTATTCTGTACTGCTGAAATAGGCATGTGAGTGCCCTAATTGCAGGTGATTTAGAAGGCAGGGACAAAACTGCCATTTAATTCTGTGGTACAGTGACAACTTCATAACCTGGAGCCTTCTGACCTCCCCCACCAGAAAGGTGGAGAGAAGAAATAACCGAACAAAAACCCCACGGAAGAAAGGCTTAAGCCTATTTCCCAGGAGACCAGCACAGGCAGGCAGAGAGCAAGAGAGCAGGGATGTCCAGTGCCACAGGTATCACAGAATCATGGAATATTGTGACTTGAAGGGACCCCCAAGGATCATCCTGTCTCACTCCTGTCCCTGCACAGACACCCCAACAACCCCACCCTGGGCATCCCTGGCAGCGCTGCCCAAACGCCCCTGGAGCTCTGGCAGCCTCGGGGCCGTGCCCATTCCCTGGGGAGCCTGGGCAGTGCCCAGCACCCTCTGGGGGAAGAGCCTTTCCCTCATGTTCCATACGGTTACTGGGAAAGAGCCAGGAACCCAATTTAAGCGTTGATCCACTCTTAACTCTCCCATTTTCTGGTCCATAACCATTTTTCACCTTCCTTTAACTCCCAGCAGTGCTGAGTTCCAGGTCCTTGGGCAGTCAGTGCCAGCCTGGGCTCCTCCACCCCGGGCGCCCACCCCAGCGCCCTGGAGCTCCCTGCTGAAGGTGCTCTGAACAACCACGGCTCGATTTTCAGTCTGCTGAGCCCCCACACCTCCCCTGGCACCAGCCCCAGCCGAGGGCTCAGCCAGGCCCCACATTCCCGGGGTGGGGATCCCNCCTGGACTGCCCAGCAGTCTCTGGTTTTCGGCTGCAATTAGGAATAAACGAGTTAACCTTTCCATAGAGGTTTCTGACTCCGTTTATAACAAAGTGCTGCCGGGGCCTGGGGTCGGGGCTGCCCCGGGGAGGCCGCTGGAGCTCCCCAGGCCCGTGCAGTTTCACTGTTGTGCTGTTGCACTGACAACACTTGCACTCACTCAGAAGCTCGCAGCATTTCCTGGGAGTTAAAAATGGATTTTACAGTGTTTCATTAAAAATAAATAACCTACTTAAGGGGGGAAAAAAACGCAGTATTACCAAAGGTAAACATACCAGGAGTCTCAACGAATGTTGACACAGCACAAAACACATACCAAATATTTGTCAATGAACTTTTTAATGCAATTTACAGGAACTTTTGTCTGTGTTTTTTTAATATTTTGACACTTTGTCATAATTTATTCTTTTCCCAAAGCAGGCTCTGCTTTTAGCTGACAACTACTTTTTTTTTTTTATTTAAACCACACTATTAGTGTACTAAATTTCCAAAAATATTTCTGAAAGCATGTTATCCCTGGCATTTAACCACCACCTTGTCATACAGCTGAGCCCTCTAACCTCAGCACTGCAATAGTAGACTTTAAGTAACCACTTGCTTAAAAGAAGAGGGAGGAAAAGGGCAGATTTTTGGATGACAGAAAGATGGCATTTTTACAGTGACAAAGATCTATGATATTTAAATTGCTCAGCCAAACTACTCCAGCGTAATGACTGAAGTTCAGATGGGTATCCTGTATTTAAATGCACAGATACACTGCAGGGCAGCTACTTCTGGATGGCTTTGATGGGCTAATTTGCAATGAAAAGTAAGATTCCAAGGAAGAACCTGGAGGAGTCAATTGGCTGGTGTGCTGTTTAAAATCCAACGGGTATTTCAATGCCCTGCCAGCTCCACTGATGTGTTAGCTGGCTCTGGATATGGACTATATAAGTCTTAATACAGCAAATAGAAACACCTTAAATACCTAAATGAAATGCTCCAGCCATAGCAGAGATCTCTGCACAAGAATAAGTTCAGCTGAGTTCCTGGAAAGGAAAAAAACCCTGCAAAGAGAATGGAGTTGTCTGTAACAGCTGACAGAAGCTCAGATGCAGCTAGTCAAGTGCAGCCAGTTATGATTCAGTTGTATAATAGCATTTGCACTGACAGACAAGACAATCTTTCTTACAACTGTCTGTAGCTTTTTGGCTTGAAGAATCTTGATGCTCTTATAAATTGCAACTTCCCATCACATTCAAAATGTCTATATATTTTTACAGGACACAAGGCATTTGTATGGCATCTGTTACAAAATATATATTCCTACTGCCTAGAAAATGCATTTCAAGTCTTCATACATTAAGTCTGATTTATTCAAGCTCATGGAAAAACTATTTCGAGCAATCTGTCTGGAACACAGGATGCTTGAAGAACTGGGGTGCCAGAGACTGGCTTCTGATTCTCTGCCCCTCAGCACCAGGGTAGAGAAAAGTTACTTTGACCTGAAATTAATATAAATTGAAAGTGCTGCAACCTGAACTACTCCAAGAATGTAATTCTAATCCCATTTACCTGACATCATTAATCTGTGCAGCACTGATCATCAGTCAGTTATCTCAGTTCACTGCAGTTGCCAGAGAGCATCCCTATTTATGGAGACGTTACTCTTTTAAGCACAGAGGTTGAGTTTTTACTCAGATCACCTAGAGATCCTATTTGCAGATACCCTGCAGCTGACAGAGGCTGGCAGAGTGCACTAACACTCCCAGGAACACGTGCTCGTTTATCCAAGCGTTTCCCATGGCACTGCCTGACCACCCTGCACTGCTGCCAGGCACCGCACACTGAGGCAAAGGTCCCAAAATTCAGACACTGCAACAGAGCTACCAAACAAGGATGCACTCCCCTCAAAGAGGCTTTTTGGTTTGGTATTTCACAGTTCCCATGGGCTCCAGTGACAACCTGCTGGCCTCAGAGCCCAGTCTGGAGGCTCAGGGGATGGAGCACAAGTCTGCAGTGGGGGGCAGTGGCTGCACTGAGAAACTCGAGCATGACAGACACAGCAAAGACAAGGCACAAAAGCACAGCACTGCACCGTCCCAAGCTCCCTCTCCTGAGCACTCTCACCGAGAGACTACAGAGTCCTGGAGATGGCACAGGGCACCAAAAAACAACTGCCTCTACCGACATTGTGCCCCTTGCCCAGATGTTTGTAGATCCCTTACAAACATTCAAGAGCCATGGATGAAATCTTTTACATTTCTGTTGAGAGATTTCATGCTTACTTATAGATTGTCTTCATTATCATCATCATCATCATTATTATTAACAATACAGACAACTCATAGCCTCACACTTTCACAGACTCACAGAATATCCTGAGTTGGAAGGGATCCACAAGGTTTGAGTCCAAATCGTAAGTGAATGGCTCATAGAGGGTTCAAACTCACACCTTTGGTGTAATTGGCACCTTGGTTTTGCTTTCTTTAATCTCTTTGCACCCTACTGAGAGAAACATGTCTGCAAAAAACATACTCAGGCTGTAGCACAGAGCAAGCAGGCGATGCCCTGCCATGGGACCACTGCTGCCCCACACACCTTCAGTCACAGAATCACAGGATTAATGACATTGAAAAAGACCTTTGAGATCATCGCGTCCAACCTGTGACCTATGACCTTACCCACCAGACCACGGCACTGAGTGCCACATCCAGTCTTTTTTTAAACACCTCCAGGGACTCCACCACCTCCCTGGGCAGCCCCATCCCAATGCCCAAACACCCTTTCTGTGAAGAATTTTTTTTTAATGACCAGCCTAAACCTCCCCTGGTGCAGCTTCAGGCTGTGTCCTCCTGTCCTGTCGCTGTTCCCTGGGAGCAGAGCCCAACCCCAGCTGGCTGCCCCTCCTGCCAGGGAGCTGAACAGAGGGATGAGGGCTCCCTGAGCCTCCTCCTCTCCAGGATAAACAACCCCAGCTCCCTCAGCCGCTCCTCACAGCACTCGTGGTCCAGACCCCTCACCAGCTGCCATGGGGTGACTGTGTTGTTTGTATTGGTATCCCATATCACTGCTCTATGCTTAGACATGACTCCTGTGCCTTCTGTGCCTTTAAGAAGAAAACTGAACTTTACAAAGCAATCTGAGTTTTCAAGGTCTCACTCTCTGCGTTCTGGGGTTGGGAGGAGAGGAGCAGGGGAGCAGGTTTGGTACCTTTTTTCCTCTCTCGTTTTTTTTTCCTTTGGCTCATTCTTCTCTAGACTTAGTTTTCCTGGAATTTTGGAGTTTTTTTCCCTTTTTTCCATCTCTCCTGGACTTGTTCATAACATCAGAACCTCAGAAATTCTACCGGGGGACCTTCCACCGACCCGGGGGAGGGCATGCCGAGTCAGCTCCGAGAGACAGAGAGAGATGACACCCACAAACTGACTTCTAAATCTTTCAGGTTTTCTCCCCACAGCGGGAGGTTTTATTATTTAGCATTAGTACTCCTTACCTGTCTGTTTGTTAAATAAATAGTTTTTATTCTCTCTTTCACATTCCTCCGAGGAATGTTTTTTCCCCCGAACCTAGTGGGGGAGGGGTGGCTATAGCCTGCCTTTCTTTGAGGACACGTTCCCTCTGGACGTTTTCCCTAAATTTGGCCAAAACCATCACGCCAGCCTGGCTGCCCTTCTCTGGCTGCATCCGGGTATCGCTGCCGAGCCTCCAGCCCAGCACACGGACAGGCACGGAGGCACAGGCAGCGTCCCCCGCTCACCACTACAACAGCAGGAGAAGGCAAGCGCCCTCCATTCTCACTCCGAGAGAAGCAGCTTTGTTATAAACGGAGTCAGAAACCTCTATGGAAAGGTTAACTCGTTTATTCCAAATTGCAGCCGAAAACCAGGGTCTGGGCAGTCCCGGGTCTAACCTGGCAAATCCAGGCAAAAACCNCTGCCCAGCAGCAGCGGGGACAGCAGGGACAGGAGCGGTGCGGCCCCGTGTCCCCAGCCCCGCGTTCGCAGGCACACACCGCTGCCCGGCCAGCCGAGCGCTCAGCCCCTGCCTCACCACGGCACACCCGGGCAGGAGCTGCCGATTCCTGCTGGGAGCAGAAACAAAAGCTCCCGAGCAGGAACACTCCTGCCACACACAGATCCCTCTGCAGCTGCAGCAGACCCTGCCAGACACGCAGCACTTTGCGTGTCACTGTCCCAGGGAACTCTTTTCGTCCAGAAACCGTAGCTCAGGCTTTCCCCCTCGGAAACCACAGCCCACACTCGTTTGGCTTTTTAATAGAAAACACCAGTCCGTGGAAGTACGAAATACAGACATTTTAATTCACCCTTATAAATTTGTGGCAGAGCTCATAAAATGTGTCTGGAGAGCATCAGCAAGTCAGCCAAACCACGGGAGAGGGACCCACGCCGGGATACCTTGCCGAGACAATGTGCTTTACAGGAGGAAATGCAGTGTGCCTCACGTTATCAATAACATTTAACTGAGACTGCTATGGGACAAAAAACTTCCGTAAAAATCTCTCTTGGTTTTGGACTTGAAGCAAACCACTACCTGCTTCAGAGACACTTCAGTGTAACAATGCTCTCTTTACACTGTAGTGGAGTACAAGCTGGGAATCGTATCAGCTCTCAGAACATGCAGTGACAGGTCTCGTTAGACCCAGCCCCATGGCAACAAAGCAGTCTGAGGTTTGATGATGCAGAGCCCAGCGAGCAGTGCAAAGGAAACAAACCTCTGCAATGAGGGTCTGTCCCCCTGCCCTCTGCAGGACTTCAGCCGCTGACTTCAGCAGGGACACCGAGACAGCCTCTGCCAGAGAGCTGCACCAGAAACATCTGTCCCTCTCAAATTCAACTGCTATTTATTAATAAATCACTTTTCCAATCTGGATTTTTGCCTTCAAGAGGCATCAACAACAGGCACATATGCATTCTTAAAAGTCACTGTGTTCAGCATGACACAGACACGTGCCTGAATGTGTTACTGGTTCTGTCTTGACTGATTTCTGACTGACAGCTATAAATTTACTCTTTAAATTGAAATTCAACAATAACAATAATAAACCACAGCATGGATTTTAGTGGTCACTGAATCAAACATTCAGGGCAGACATCGTCAGGCAATATCCCCTTCCACAGAACCTATGTTTGGGAGTTGACAAAAGCCCTACTCATACTAATATAACACAGTTTATTTCTCAAATCAGACCTCAAATGTATTACAGAGTGCAACCTTGCATGAAATCACCCTCAGAAACCAAAGAGGTTCTTCTATGACAGACCACAAAACATAATAAACGAAATATTAATAATCAGTCTACAAGGAACAGTATCTCTGCCATCCAGTGCAGTTATTTCTCCTTTACATTATAATAAAACTGCATAGATTTGCGATGTTATCCTTGGATTGCACACACTTCCCAGGCCACAGGTTGTGAGAGCAGAGTTAGTGTTCACCTGCAGAAAGGTGTCCAGCACAGCTCCTTCCTGGAGCCTTTACACAGACAGAGGAGGTACCAAAACTGCTCCTGTTAAACCAAAGCTGGGCATGGGAGCATCTCCTCCAGCTGCCTGCCAACACTGGGAATGCTGCTTGAACTCCAAAGCACAGCCTTGGTGAGACTCCCTTCTTTGCCAGAGGATACTTTTTGTTAACACCAACACCTCCAGAAGGATGGAGCTGCTTCCTGCTCAGCGCCGTGTGTTGTCACGCCAGGGAACGTGGGTGCAGCTGAGAGCCAGGAAAAGAATTTGAAAAACAGAGAGAAACCAGCTTCTCTGTTGCATTTTAATTGCAATATTTGGCAAAACTCATGTCATTTTGGGTCTGGAGACATGGATTATTGCACAGCTGCAGTGAGAGACAGAAGAAACAATCACCATGTTACAGTATGGAAACATTTTATGAGATAAAGAGCACAGCCAAACCGTTCTTTCACCAAATACAGAAATCACAAGTTTTTAATAGAATTCTAGGCACTTCTTTGAGTAACTCAGATAAGTTTCAAGCCCCAGACCGCATTTACGTGTTTATCTAGAGATAAGCAGAGCACTGAAAGATGAGATTAATTTTTCATCCTGAAATATGAAACTTTCCTCAGAACTCCTTCCCAGGAGTATGGAGCAGAAGGACGGAGCATAGAGAATGGCTGTGACTCTACAGGAGCCTTCTGGTGGACAAGCACTAATGAAAAGCCTCGAAGCCATGACAAGAGGCTTTTCTGGGGTCTGATGCTTTCTTTGACTCCTCCAGTTAGGAGCAGAGATCTTGGTAAAACCATCACCCCTGTGAACTTTATCACAACCTACTGTGGCTCCAAGCACCTGGATCCTATCATTACCTCTAAAGGAACCCAAAAGGAGGAATTAATTTGGATGGACATATCCAGAAGCCAGACCTCTCACCAGCCCTGAGGTCACTCCAGACAGTGCTAAACCCTGACCAAGCCTCAGCCAGGCTGGCACAGGGCACGGCTGGTCCGAACACAGACCCAGCCCAGGGGAACTGCCCACTCCCAAAATCACTGCTCCAGCTCAGCTCTGCGAGGTGTCTGTAGCAGATCCAAGGATCAAATGCTGCCAACAACCCATGAGAGATTGTCACCCAAGTAAAATCAAACACAACCACTGTTGTTTTTGGCGGATACACCCAGAGCAATGCTGGAATATGGGACCGACACACTGCAATGACTCAAATCTCCTCACAGATGCTTTCCCTGCCACCCCAGCCACATGCAACAGGATCAAAAAGGATGCCTAGCAAAACACAGGGGCTCTTGAACAATTGTGATGCTCTAAAATATGCGAGAGGGAGAGGGAGCAAGAGAACAAACATTTAATTTCCTTGTAAAACAGATGACTGCATTGTAATTTACTAGCAGCTGCTGGCAACAAACACCATACTCTCATATTCCTATTAGCCAAGCTACAGCTGATTTATTAAAGGCTCAGATACATCAAAACAAATGACTGTAACATCATTTATATTACTATTTACAGCTTCTTAATAGGGTTACACGAAGGGCCAATGCAGCACAAACTGGAATCTGGTTACAAGTCTGTCAAGCAGCAGCAGAGCATCTCTTTGTTGCTCTCTCTAGCACTGAGCTCCCCTGTATCATTTCCAACAATTACCTGTGTTCCTGGAGCCTCAGGTGTGCAGGAAATTGCTGGTGGCAAAGCAAGCAAGTCTTCCCAAACGGCACAAATACTCAGTGGGCTGCTGCTAGTCAATACAATGCTGATTTTAAAAAAAACCCTCCACAATAACAAACCAAAACACAAGCAAAACCCAAACCAAGCCTCTACCCAGCTGTGAGACTCAATCAAATATTGTTGCCCAGTAAGGAATCAATGTTATCACTCCTCTGCAGAGCACACTGCTCCCACAGCTGCTCCTGGAGCCACAGGCAGCACATTTACTGACAGGCTGTGTCAAACACAGCCAGGGATCAATACCACGCCTGGGACTGAGCTGGGCCAGTTTTTCAGAGCTGTCTGTCCTGGGCTGCCTGAGGCATCCCTCAAAGCTAGGAATTCCTCAAGTCTTTGCTCAGGTGTCCCCATGACAGGCAGGGAATGATGTGCCCATTACACAGCAGCTGCCACGGGCACAGCGATGCCATCCCGGCCCTCTCATGGGATCACAGAATGTTAAGGGGTTGGAATGGACCTTAAAGGTCCTCTAGTCCCAACCCCCATGCCAAGGGCAGGGACATCTTCCACTAGACCAGGGGGCTCAAAGCCTTATCCAACCTGGTTTTGAGCACTGCCAGGGCTGGGACATCCACAGCGTCCCTGGGCAGCCTGTGCCAGAGTCTCACCACCCTCACAGGGAAACATTTCTTCCTGGTATCTGAGCTGAATTTCCCCTCTTTCCATTTGTACCCATTGCCCCTTGTCCTGTCCCTACAGTTCCTGATGCAAAGTCTCTCTCTGGCTTCCCTGGAGCCCCTTCAGACCCTGGAAGGTGCTGTGAGGTCTCCACACAACCTTCTCTTCCCCAGGCTGAACAGCCCCAACTCTCTCAGCCCTCTCAGCCTGTCTCCACAGGGGACGTGCTCCAGTCCTCTGATCAACGTCCTGGC
>VYXC01012518.1:1964408-2002694 GCA_013397175.1 Platysteira castanea | reverse complement strand
ATGACTTTTTTTCCCCTTCTTCTCAGATCTGTTACCACAGAGGAGTCACCACCACGTCCAGTGGCCCAGCCTCAGCCAGCGGCACATCTGCCTTTGGAGCTACCAGGGACTGGCTCTTCCAGACATGGAGGAAGCTTCTGGCAGCTCCTCACTACCCCACCCCTGCAGCCTCCCCGCTGCCAAAATCAGGCCATGCGAACCCAACCCAGCTGCTTTGGGACCAGCCACTTCGGGACCAGCCACTTCAAGCCCTTTCCCCACGGCCAAGCCCTCCCCAGCCTCGGGGTGATGAAGGCACTGATGGGAAGCGCTCTCCCACCGTGTTGACACTTAGATACACTCACAGAAGGGCAAATATTATTATTTCTGTATCTAAACTCTCTGACTGGGATGCTCATTCTAGATACAATTTATTAAAAAACCACAAACTATGAAAACAGATGTGTTTGTACACCAGAAATAAAAGCGGATCGTTCTTCAAAAAGGCTGAGGGAAAACAAATATTTTCTTCTGTCAGTAATGTAACAGATTTGCTGCCTTTCCAGTGAGACCAAGTACAACCTTTTCCCCACACAGAGGGGCAAGATCTTACAAAGTATTCACCCAGAACTAAGGTCACACTACCAATTCCCAGGGGCTGCTCATTAAAATATCATAGCACTAATAGGGAGGGCATAAAATACTCATTTTCCTAAAGTCTTTAAATGCCAGCAGATGAAGAAATGCCTCTCAGGATCTCACGCAAGAGAAAAGGAGTTACAACTGGAACACAAACAGGACAGGCTTTATTTCACCCTGCTGACCCCATCTGACCTTGCATCATCCTGGATCCTTAGTTTGAATTTGGAGCCTGTGCCAAGTCCTGAGCTGGTTTAAGTGGCCATGGCCAAGCTTGCTGACCATTCAGCAGGGGAAGGGGCACCTTTTCCCTGCCTACCTATCCAAACACTAATTTATTTTCTAACTTAATAAGGTAATTATTTCACCCAGAACCACGTGGGAAAAAAAAATATTGTCTTCTTTACATGACGAGGAGAGAGCCCTGCACTCACATCCAGTCCTCTGGAATGTTCCCCTAGAAGACCCAGAGGAGCCCAAAACCACATTTACACACCACTGCATCCCTCCAGCAATCGGCTCTGTTAATTCTGCCAGGTCTAGGAGAGTTTATGCTTGTTTCCTGTGTGTGCTCTCATCTATCTGTTCTCCAGTGCAGGTTTTGATGAACATTAAAACCAATACTGTGTCATGAGTGAAGTCATGGCTGGATAATTCCCATGGCTCTGGAGAGAAACGTTTGGGAGTTCTTTTCCCTCAACCCTAGCGATGCAGCCCAGCCTCTCCACAGCATCTGCTTCACACTGCAATGACCATTTTTTCCCTGCTAGTTCATGCTGCAAAACAAATTTCTCCTCTAGGAGAGACACTTTTCCAGCCTGAAATGCTACATATGTTCCTAAAGCACCAGCAGAAGCCCTTCAGTGAGCTGTCAGATTGGCCAAAACCTATGGGTCCCACACCTTCAGCAGGCATAAACCAGCCTGGAGCCTGGAGTGCAAAAAGCAAGGAAAATCAGGTCACACCAATAAAACCTCACCTTTATCTCAGATCTGGCCTACACAACCCGATGTCTTCAATCTAGCAGAAAATTCAGCCTTTACTAAGAACATGCCATTTCTTTTGGGGGGAGAAGGGGAGACTGTGGCCCAGGGAGGAGTTTCTTTCCAGACGGTCCCTGTGACATTCCCAGCCCAGCAGCCCTGGGCAGCACTGCTGTAACCTTGGAACAGCATCCACAGCACCTGCCTCTCCTGATTAATCCTGCCCTCAACTCTTCCATGGCAAACATTTACAACAAGGCAGCTAATTATGGGAGTGGATAAGCTGGAGGTGAATCCTCCTCAGGGGGGCAACTCACCTTCTTGCCTTGATGAAGCTCGCTAATAGGTTTAGTGGGTTATTATTAAAAAGATTTTCTGTGTGAGGGATTTCCTTTATAATGCGCAGTCTCAGGGCACAGAGAAAACACACTTTTCCAATTAGTTAATAACCATTATTTTATTTTTCAAACTGCGTAAGTAGCCACAGGATGATAAAAATCTGCATTAAATGACTCATTTATGCTCACACACCTGCTTCTGCAGAACATCCCACAGCAGAGTGCTACAGAACAAGCACACCAAAACGACATCAAAGGGAACTGCAAGAGGCAGAAGCCCAGTTTTGCTCTGATCCAAGACAAAGAAAATTCACAAGTCAAACCTCTAGGTACTGAGAAGGTAAACCACATTTTTATTCATCACCTCCCATTCCTTGTTTGCTCACCAAAAGCTGGGTGTTGCTCATTTCAGTCAAAGAGCAAAGTGATACAAGTTACATTACTACATTTTCTCCTAAACGGCAGTACAAAATTTTGTAACTTATTCAAAAGCATATGTAATGCACACATTTCTTGCACGTATCATTACTGTGGATCCGCAGACAACTGCAGATTGATAGGTCTTGAGAAGAACACCTCAAATTTCTCAAAAACAGAAAGGAAAGTAAGTAAAGCATATGAAAAATTTTAAAAAAAATTGTTAAAACTTGATTCTTTCTTTTCAGTTTACCAGGCATAATGCACATCAACAGCTGAGGCAGAGGTAAGCTTGTTTTCCCATCATCATTAATACATCTTCATGATTCCTTAGCAAATTAAAGCAATTTAAAAACTCATCTGCCACTTATATTGGCAAAACAATACAAGAAAGTAGGAAATACTTCAGAAATTGCTCTTCTGGAAAGAAGTCATTTCATTTTGGACACAGTGGGTGACTGTTGTGCACACACAAAGCCCTAAGAACATTCCTCTCTGAAGCACAGGTGCATCTTGGCCATGTTTTACATTTTTCTCAGCAACTTAAGGCCAAACTAACCCACAAAACCCTGAGGTGAAGGGGTTATACAAATCTGAACTGTGGGCATTGCAAGGGCAGCCCCTCCGCCTTTTGCCTCTGGAACAACTCTGCAGCAGGGCACAGGTGTTTCTTACAATGCCAGGAAGAGTTTTCACTGTACTGTTAATTCAAACAAAAATGGGAATTTCAAATATTTTCTGTGCTTAGACCAACAACCCCAGAGGTGCTCAAATGTCGCTGAAAGTTTAAAGTGCAGCAGTATCACCCACACTTCAGGCAGACAGCCTGAAGCTCTCAGTCATGGCATTAAACACACCTTGCAGGGCAGGGATGATCTATTTAATGCTTCATTGAGCTAAACATACAAAAACATGGCTTATTCTTTTAAATATTATTTCTTTGCCTCATTAATTTGTACTTATATCAATATATAAAAACTTCAGAAGTAAGGTGAGGTGAAATGGTGATTTCACTTCAGGACGTTTCCCATTTGTTATTATAACCCTTTTATTCCTGGACTACACCTCACCAGAGCAGGTCTTCTCCCCTCCATCTGGAGAGGAGAAGAGTAGAAGTCATAGAAACTCAGTGATTCTGGAGTTTGCCCCCATTCTCCTTCCTTCAAAAGAGCCACATAAGGATCACACCAGTTCTTTTCAGACGCTTCAGCTCGTTCCTCCAGCCTGACTCCCAGGAATTCAGGAGGAACTACAGCCTGGTCCCTCAGCAGTTGCATCTCTCGTTTCCATGCAATGGTTGGAGAGAGATGGGAAGGATGGCAAAGGGCTTTCTGAGCAGGACAGGGAAACTGGAGAACTGTGGGGCTGAGAAGTGGTCCCTGCCCTCCTCTCCCAAACACAGAGACCAGCCAGGTCCCATTCCCGAGACCCCACCTCTCCACAGCAGCTCTGCTGAAGGCAAAAGGGACAACTGGTGCTACCGAGGTGCATTTCTTTGTTGTAGAATGAGAAAAGACACGGAGTAAACACTAAAAATACACACCCTGCTGGAACAGTGACTCACACCCACTGCTGAACTCCTGCCAAACCTTTGGGATACTCCCTCACACATCTGACCCGCTCTCAATTCCTTCTCCAGGACACAGCCCCAGGTGCGACAACTGCTGTGCTCTCCCAGCCATGCTACACTGGCACCCTGGGGACACTTCAAGGTCACAGCACAGCAGGCACAGGCACCACGCTGCAGCCGCCACAGCTGGACACAGCTGGACACGAGGCTGCAGGGCAGCCTGACTTTAGGATGATTTTATTTTTAAAAAAAACTCATTTCATTTGCTCACCTCTGCCAACCCATGCTCTCACACGTGCCCAGGAATGTGCCCAGGAATTCTGCCCTGCCACCAGGCACCGAGGCACACAGCCATGGCCTCATCGGCTGCACCACGGCAGCACTGGGGGACAGCCCCACCACATCCCTGGAGCATTTCCAGGCCTCGGGTGTGCTTTTTGGAGAAGGCACTGGGCTAGGATTTCTGTCTCTCCGTCTACTCCAGCCTTGCTCTTCACCTTCCTGCAATTACCTTTTGGTGAAGAGCCCAGCGACTCCCGTTTGCAGCATGTCCTTTGTTTCAGTCCGGGCAAGTCCCTCCTCACGGGCGTGTCCTGAGGTGTGTTTCATTCTGGCACCTTTTTTCTGCCATCCCTTCCATTCCTTCTGCCCCCAGACACCCCCAGTCTCACCAGACCTCCCTGTAGCAGAGCACCAGGAAAACACGTCCCCCAGATTCACAGCGTTCACCGTGATATCCATTACACAATATTCCATGGCACATTTCACTTGAGGTCACTTGATGTTTTTTCCACCACAAATCCTGACAAGGCAAGGAAATGCCAAACGAGTGGGAGTTTTCTAGTAGGTGTTTCACCTACAGCAGCCCGCGAGATCAGCATGAGGGAAGACTGATGGTTAGTGAGCACCTCAAGTGAGCAACTCAAGCGAGTAACTATTTGGGGAAGGATGACGTGATAATAATCTTATAAATGGACTGCCAGTTAGGTCAAAACAAAATGAACTTTACATATTTTCCTCGATTATCACTTATTTAATGGCCTGCCAGACTCAGAGGCCACACAAAGACAGGTTTTCTGTGGAAAGGTGCTGCCTTGGAGAATGGCCTCGGAGTACTCCTGGACAGAGCGAACAGCTGCTGTCCTGCTGTCCTCCTGAGACTCTGAAACACAACAGATTGCTAACAACAGCATTCCCTCACTGATAAAAATAGGATTTTAAATCTCATCTGGTGGCTCCGAGACAATTATAAACAAAGAAAATGGGTACTTCGATTAAAATGAAATTAATGGAAATATAAAGTATTAGTAAGCCTGAATAGCTTCTCACAATGATACATCTGATGTTATCTGGCAGTAATTTTAATATATAGGAAGCCTGAAGGAGAGCAAACCACTCAGTAGTAAAGCAACCTCTCCAGTCAAACACTGAACTTGTAATCCCAGCTTTAGAACACAGCAGCAATCGATTTAGTTTCAACATTGAAAAAAAAATAATTTTCACTGATAAATACAAAGAAAATGTACTGTGATCCTCATACAAAACAAAAATAGTGACATTTAAGGTATGTAAAAAAATGAATGAAATTTCACTATCCTGATAGAAATGGTTCCGTAAGTCATACGTAAAAGTTCCTTTATTTTTTGCACATCCTGTAATGATAATTTACAAAGAAAATCGTGGAGTGGTGAATTCAATAATCATGTCGTGTGCAAAATGAAGCAGAGGTTATTCTAGTAAATTATTCCTCTATATGCAACACAAAGCTGATCCTTTCATGGAGTGATATTTTAAAATAAAACCTGTCATTACAAAGTCCTGTTATTTGGTGATGCAGTATCTGACACAGGTGGCAGGGCCACTTCTCAGGGGCCTCACAACAAGTCAGAGGACAACACATGCAACACCAAAGGCAGAGTCTTCACTCAGAGCCCTGGATCTGAGCCTCCCTTTCCGTAATTTCTACTGACATAACATAAAGATTTTGTACAACAGTGCTGAATATCCCATTCAATCAAAAACTGAAACCTGATGTTATAAATGCTACTCAAATTGGAAAGTCAAGTGTTCCAAAATTAGAAAATGTCCCTCTTACAACAGCCTTTGATTGCCGACCCTTTCCTGCAAATCCTTGCCTCATTCAGCAGAGGGACTGGATAGCAATCAGGACTTAAGATGCCAGTTCATGGTTTTTTTAATCATCCCCTCATACCATACATTTGCCATATTTGCTGCGTGCACCACGTTTCAGTCAGAAGTTCCTGTTTCCTGTTTATCACTGAGGATCCTGTCCCTAACAAAACTGTCTCATCCATTCCCTAAATAAAATTTAAAAAAAGAAGATGGGTTTTCACATCAAGAATCTGAGGTTCAGCAAAATTGGTGCCAAAATTCATCCACTCCTTGCTGCTTTTGGATATAAAGCTGGAATCCCAAGAACCTGATTCTTCCGGGTCTATTGCTCTTGGGGTGTCAGAGTCCAAAACAGGTACTAAATATTTATTTTCTATACTGTCTTTTAAAGGAAAGCAACACAGGAAAATGTAAATAAAAACACAACTGACACACGTGTAAGTACATGGTACCAGGAAACTGAAAGGACTCAAACCCTGTACATTTTTCATGTCCTTACAAAGCAATCCACCTCTTTCTCACTCTGGTAAGGTCCTCAAAGCTATTCTAATTCACACCTCTCTAACTCTACTCTGAGCACCTCTATTCATGCATTTATCTTCCCAGGCTGCTGCTCTTCTTTCAGATCTGAAAGATGCAGAAAGGCTTGTGCATCTGAAAGATGAATTCTGTCAACTCTGCAAGTTGTTCCTAAAAAAATATCTCCTCCATAAATATTGTCCTGCCTATAACCCTACACCATCCCAGTTGCAGCAGTGCCACGAACGAGGGCAGTTTAAAAAGCACAAAGATCATCATACAGAAAAAAGTCTGTGAGATGATCTTTTTTCCTCCATCTTTTTATCCCCATCTGAGTTTTTGCATACATTTTATGGACAAAAGTATCAGCAGAACATGTGCAAACCCTAACTCCAAATAAGCCAAAGGCGTAGGGAGGGGTGTACAAACTCACACTTACCCAGATCTGTACAGACAGCAAAGAAAAAAATTTTTCACGCTTGGTCTGTGAATTACGAAACATCAAAGTCTTATTGCAAATGACCCTAGGATTTGCTTCCTTAAAAAAGAGAAAGCCTTAAAATTGTATATATGGAGAGCAATAGGCTCCACAGCTATTTCCAGTGAAGTTGGTGCTACATGGAAGGTGTAAACATTTCTGCTGAATTCGGGAAAAGTCAGCTATTGATTGCAAGGGGTTAAAAATAGCTAAGTCAAGTGATTAAAAAATCATTAGTATTTGTATTTTCCTTTGTTCCTGTTGAATGCAACAAGCATCTCATTTAGCAGAAATGTTCATGGTTAATAGATTATTTCTTTGCAGAAGAAAGTGAGACAAATGGCATATTTTTAGGAAATGCTATTGATTTCCAGAGTGGGTTTTGATGCGCCTCTGAATAGTTATATTTCTGGCTTACCCACAGTTACAGAAATCAGTGCTTTCCTAGAGGAGTTTGACTTGATGTGTTTCGTTTCTCATACCAGTCAGCCTCAAACCAGGAGGCAAGATTGGTATCCTCCTCTTCAAAAGACTTTCACATGTCCAAGCACTGCTTTCATTTCCGTATCACCACAAAGTGTTTATGAAGTAGTTTTCTTATAATGCAAGCCAAGGGCATGTGTGGAACTGTTAAATTAAATGCAGAGCTACCTCTGCTCCGCACACTGGAATCAAGAGGGGAAGGATCAAAGCAGGGTCAAAGCTGCTGTCTTAGTCACTTCCACTAGGTAAAAGTGGCCAGGTTTTATCTGTCATAAATCAGTGCAAATCCACTGATGGGCAAAGCATGCCAAGGAAAGACCTGTCCACTTCAATATTGTTTCATAATCACTGAAAGAAGTACATATTCTTCACGGCAGCAAGCGCATCGTGTTCTGCTGCAATTATTTAGCACTTTAGTGATGCTGTTACTTGCGATTGCCTTGCTTGGAAAGTGTTAATTTTAAGAGAGGACTTGTGATTCCTCTTTAGAATTGATTTAAATACTTAAAAAAGAGCAAAGAGGGATTCCTTTGGAGTAAATCCTGGCTGTAGCACTTGAGCAGCACTGATGGCATGGCCAGTGAGGTTGCAGTCCCTTTTCTATTCCCAGGGAAGGAGGCTGTGCCCAGGCAAAGGGAGCTTTCCTGAGCCAGGTCAGGGGGAAAGCAGGTGGGACAGGCAGGCCAGAAGGAGATGGGGAGCACGTAGGTGGTGTGTGCAGGCAGGGAAAGTGTGAGAAAAGAACTGATGTGGTGGGATCAGAAAATATGCATCCACACATTTTATACAAGTCGTTTCCGAGCACAAGCTGAAGTAACGCTCCATGCATGCACTGTGAGAGCAAAGCCCTAAAACCAACCTCACTGGGTGGACAACAATGACATCAGAAGAAAGATTTAGACTTAAATTGACAAGCTGAAAAATAACTGGAGTGCTCTCTGACACTGGATGATAGATTTATTATTAACTGAAAGGATTGAATGAATGCACCTTAAAAAAGCAGGTGACAAGAGCACATGAGAAAATCTTTAAAAAAAACTCCTCATCTTTCTCTAGAGGGAAGTAGACATTTTCACAAAATGCATAGACATAATACAAAAAAACTTAAAATAAAGCTATTAAAATATTCATTACAGAAATACAAGCTAAATCAGAATGTGGAGAGACTCAGATTTTTCCTCTCGGGCTGTGAGATGAAGATGTTCAGGGCAGCAGCTTGGCTTGCATTTTGATAGTCAGAGCAAGCAGATATTCACCTGCATGTTCTCAGCTAAAAGTGCACAGGCTGCAATTATATTCCACTTAAAAATATGGTTCTTAAATGGCTGTCTTAGAATTTCACTTTCCTGCATCCAAGTCACAGAAGGCTTCAGTACTGCAACAGCCTCTGCAAATATAGAACCTTGCCCTGTTGTTGCATCAGCTCCTACAAATCTGAGAATTCTCATAAATCAGAACCCTGATACCTTTTCTGCAAAATACAAACAGGCTTTAATTAAGCAAGTAGTAGTTAAATCAGAGATCAAAGGTACTTTCAGTCTGTGTATCCTGTGTACTCAGCACCCAAGGGAATAGCGTGAGAGATTCCTGCAAATCTGAAATGGATTTTGGACTCCAGGGCTCAGCTTTGGACAATAATTCCTTGTGAGAGCCTCTGGACAGTATTTAATCTCTTCATGTTTTTGTGCCCCACTTGCAGTAGGTGTAAAAATAATCATTTAAAAGGCAGTGGTCTCATTTGAATTATTTTAATATTTATGGAAGTTCAATGAAATTCTTGAATACAGAGATGAATAAAGGGTTTGGCATACATCCTCCTGGCAAACCTTTACCTAAGCAGGTAGAGGAGTGAGGTATTTCAGATCTGAGAGGAGTGGGGGGTTATTAGGAGAAGGATCTGCCAACAAGGCTAACTGCCTGGTGGGTGAGAGACCTCTCCAACCAGGGATAGGGAGACACACCAAATGAGAAAGAGGCAAAACCAGAAAATCCTAAATCTGTAAAATAATTAGTTTTCAAAGTTACTGTAGAAACGCTGAAGCATAAAAATCCAGCAGCACCAAACTCAGACTGTGATCTGTTTATTCCAGAAGGTTTCTGTTTACCAGGATGACCCAGATGATCAGTTAGTATAGCAAACACTTCCATGCAGTTCCCTGGAAAACAGCTCACGGTAATGAATAAGGCACAAAGTAAACACATCTTATAGGAAATTCACGCTCATCACACACAGCTTTAGAGCCGCTGTTATAAATCCACTGCAAACAGTCAAAGCTCCCATCAGCCAAAAAAGAATCTGCCCAAAGCATCTAAAATTTGCGGGAGGTTATAGGAGGTCTGTCCTGATGGGATTAACAGCCTAGGTCTGTGCTCGGAACATTTCCATCATCAAAAAATGTAAATTTGGTCTTTGAAGTGGTCTTCCTGTAATGAACCTCACTGGTTTTTAACCAAAGGGTATAGAAACTGCAACGCACAAAAATTATAAAAATCAGTTTTCAGCTGAATCCTTGATGCTGTGACTGAGGCAACAATATTCCTTGCTCTGGATAAAAGAGGGGGATAATTTAGTATTGGAAGACACAAAAGGATTCATTTTGCAGCATGCAGGATCTAAGCAGCACTGCAATGACTTATTTCATGGCCTTAAACAAATAAATATTGAGCAAGTAAAGAAACAAACCCTTTTTAGACTTCATTTCCAAAGCAACTCTGAAATGGCTATTTTGGAGGGGGTTGCTGTAATGTAATTGTTACTGAATGAGAGCTGCTACTACCAAGAGATGGAGTCAACATCCCTGCCAAGAAGATGCAGATCTTCATGTTTGTTTCCTATGCCTAAGGAAGTATTTTTATGGAGTAAGCCACTCTGGGGGAAGAGCTTTGCGTTGTCACCCCTTCCAGCACAAGCCAGCCTTGCAGATGGCAGTGAGAAGAAATGAGTCTGGACCCCACCAACCCTAAGATTGGATGTGCAGTAGGATTCTCCTGCTCAGACAGAGAAGGAACCGTAATTCACCTGCAGTTTCAGCCACTCTGCCACAACACTGGCAAGACATTATTTCAAAGTGCTAAGTAAGGAAGCAAAGCCAGTGAATCCTAGTCCATGAATTAATGGGTTTTATGATACCACTGAGCTGGTTTTTGGCTGCCCTTCTACTCATAAGGCCTCCCTGTTGGCAAATATTGTCTGAAAATTACCAACTGTACGTACATCACGAAACAAAACCATGGTAATAGGTAGATTAAGTTTGTATTTATCTATTCTGTGCAGGAAAAAAAAAGTTCTACAGCATTAGAAGGCATTAAAGGCAAAAAGTTGTGCTAACAGAGACTTAACTGCTTCCCAGGAGCACAGATTAACACCTAGGGTAGCTGGTGAGTGGGAAGCTGCCTAATAGACAACAGCAAGTGAGCTGGTAGATGTGTCACTAGAGCTACATCAGCAGCTGTGTAATGCAAAGATTAGATATTGGTTACATTTTGTCAGCCTTCCCCAAAGGACTTATAGCTCCGTTCCTGTCCCCAGGCTAGCACATAATCACCATCCAGTCAGAAATCTGCATTCCGTGGTGCACTGGCGTGTATCCACAGTGGGATGGAGAAGCCTGTTAGTCATACCACGGAAAATGCATCTGTAAGATGAAAGCAAGCTGTGAAAGGGCTCAGGAGTTAGGAGCAATAAATAAAATGCTTGTTCTGTTACCAAACACTGATTCATTCTTCTAACCTCTCTACATTATCAAAATTACTATTACAGGCAACAAATGCAGAAGCAGCATTAGGTAATACCCTCTCAGACATTACAATAATGCATCTTCCTCATCATGTGTTGGCAGGAGGAGAAGCTCTGGGGTTTTTGTCCAGAGAATCCAGTGAATTTGTCAGGCTCTCCAAACAGCAATGTAGCTGCAGCTCCATGTTTTTCTTTACAGCCCAGATCTTACACCAGTTCTGTTGGCTCCCTCTCTATTACATCCAATTTTTTTTTATTTTCTCCACACACCCTATCTCTGTTTTTTTCATGCTGTGGAGTGTCTGCAGGGCTGATTTAACGGGCTGTGCCTATCCCAGTCAGATGTTGTTTCCCGATAACTTCCGAGTTAACCTCCAGAAGATGAACTGCTCCTGTCAGTTCGTAAGGTATGGGAACAACAAGCGTAGGAAATGGTTCTTCCGATGGTGAAGGAGTTTAGTAAAGCTAGTTCCCAAAAAAAGAAGCAGTACACAGGACACAGCAGTATTTTTTTCCTACAAAGATAAAGCTTAGGGCTCAGAAAGTGCTGTGAATGGATGCACCAAGTGTCTCCAAAGACTGGGACACACTTAGCAATATCACACTGAAAACAAATACATATATATACAAAATAAAATACAAAATGAGGCCAAGAAACCTAACAGCTAAACTATTCTGTGGCACAGCAAGTATTTAAAGAGCAGCAACAACCTAAGCTAAGACTATGACACACTGTTCTTATAGTCTGGTTTTGTGGGATTACTAAACACAGTTCAGCTTCATTTTGCAGGTCCGAGCTTTATCCATTTTTCCTGTCCCATTTCCAGCACTGGATTTTTTAAGTTTCACATAAAGCATTTCTGGCACAGAATTTCTTAGGAGTTCCTTACTCTTCCACAACTACACTATAATTTATGTGCCATATTTTTCCATTTTTGGAAATAAATGCATCAGATTTTCTTGCAATTTATTTTATTCATACTAAAAATCTAAAACCAGCTGACATCAGTGTGTGAATGTATCTACTAATGGGAAGGGGTGTTATCAGTAACATCAAATGATTAACTTAGGATTTCCTTTGTCAGTAAGGAGTATCTGCTCCATCCTCTACAAAGCTCTGAGAGTAACTGAGGCTGAATCAGACCACAGTGTCTACAGGACACTTCACAAAAACAAAGTTGGAAACAATCACCACTTTTGCATACCCTGGAGAAGGAAATTTGAGGTTCTATACTGATTTAGTCCCAGAAGATATCAACTCAAATGCAACTGTGGTTAAAAAAGATTCTCCACCACTAGGGAAAGATGGACAAGTACAGTCAAGGATTTCTCAAGTTCCACGTAAACTATGAAGTGGCCCTCATCTCTATATTCCCGCAAAAGTCAGCAAATACGGTGGAATAATGCGTAAATCATCTGGGGAAAATGTAATTTTGGGCTGCATGAAACAGTTGACAAGTTAGACCAGTCTTTTCAGAGAACATTTTGTTGAGTGTACTGAAAGTTTCGATGCTTCTTCCCACAGCCATGCCAGTCGAGTTTTCCTGCTGCTCTCAGTTCATCTGAGAACACTCTGGTTTGGAACAAATAAATAACAAGTGACAGGTGTGACTCAGCCAGCTCGAACTAAAACTGAAGCAGCACAGTAGCTATTGACAGATTGAGGGGGAAAAATGGGAAGAAAGGAGAGTTACGGTGATGGTCTCAGCTTCGGAGTCCAAGGGATATTTACACAGTCAGCAGATTGACTGGTACAGCCAGGTCTAATTCACAGTGGGGCTGTGGCAGCAGAGGAACGTGTTTGTAAGAGATAGAGAATGACAAGGCTGTGGCAAGATATCCACACTGTGCCTGGCTGCAGGGTGATCAGTCCTGGCCGGTAATAAAGCCATCACCTCTCACTGGCAAACAGCTGAGTTTTATTTCTAATGCAAAGTTGCAACCTTTCAGACGTACGCAATGAAACACCCTGAGGAATCTTAGATTATGTGGCCTTATCCACCACAGAATGATGAGGCCTTTTCAAAATTAGTCAGGCTGGAGGAGTTCTTGGTGCAGCTTGGAAAGGACATCCTGATAAGGCTGCAGGATTGCATGTGATAGTCAGTATTATCTCATGTTTTCTCTATCATCTGCTGGAATCCTTCTGCCCGTTGATGTAATTTTGCTCCTGCATACCAACTGATTCGATGTTTCAGTTGATTTAAGAATTACAACTGACATATTTTATCTTGTCAAAGAGCATTTGCCTCTTGAAGAGGGTCAGACCGGGAAGCAAGATACCAGAGGGAGGTTACTTCACTGCCCCTGGAGCAGGGAGACCTGCAGGCTGCAAAACCCTTGATACCACTTGACGTCCAAAGGACAATAGCGGGGCAGAAAGAGATACAAAGCCAAGAAAAATGACAGTGAAAATGCAGACCTTCAATCAGGTCTAGCATGCTGTATCAGCGAAGATTAGACTTTGATTAAGCAGACCACTGCTGTGTGGAGGGGAGCCACCAGAGCAGGGCAGGGTCTGTGGCACTGACAAACCACATAAGCTTGCTGCCACCCCTGGAAGTACTGGCATCAGGAAACTGCAATACAGCAAAACACTCTAAACACAGGTGCTTTACCTGCCAATAAAATCCATCACATTAGCGCTGCATTTCTGCATTGGACTTAAAAATTGAAATTTTGGAGCCCTTTCAGAGTGGGCTGGGAGGAGCTGTGGGCAGGATCCTGTGAGCAGCATCACAAAGTGCCTGAGCTGAGCAGAGCCAATTTGCTGCAAAGCATTTTGCTGCAAGGCAGCAGCAGCATCTACCTCCCTCCCCTCTCAGTTTTGCTGATAGTAGTTTTTATGTGCTGCTGGATCACTCTATGTAATGACCCATGCTGAAATCATTAGGAAACAGTTCATTAATGATTGACACAACAAACTATGTCTTATTTAACTGTTCCATTGTCAGAGCTTATAAATATAACTTTTCAGAGTTAAGCAGGTCAGCTCGTTTCAGACTTAATTTTTCACTACCTTTCTTCCTAATGGTCTTAGCCAAATCACACAGGGATACTTCCAGTGTAAATTAGAAACCCTGTGGAATAATTCCTACATGTGTATGGATGGTGAAAACGAAGCTGCAAGGCCAAATTTTACCTCCATGGAACTGCATAGGATGCAAGGTGAGTTGAATTAAACCACTAGGAGGGGTGTTGAAGGGCTGAATTTGAACGCGAACACTGATTATGTTTGGAGCTGTACCATAAAACTCTACCTTTCTTTGGCCTAATCACATACAAAAGCTGAGTCCATAATAATAAAACCAGATACGCCCAGTTTCAGATCTCTGTTCCACTCTAGCAGTTCTAAAAACACACCTCCATCCTGCTCCATACTTGAAATACCTTCCATGGACCCCTGGGTTTGAAGCTCAGCTCCTGTACTGTTCCCTTTGTCCCACACATGGGGAAGGGAGGGGTGGCAGGGCAGGGTCAAACACTCACAGGGTTTGATGACAACTCACAGTGCAGCACAAGCTTAAATTCCCTGCTCTGGTGCAGGGCCTGGATAGTGCCATCTGGGAATGAAGCAAACCGTAAACAAACGTGTCAAATATAATTTTGACAGTAATTTCACAAACTTCTAAGGAAGGATTCCTGTCTTTGCAGTGATTCTGTGATTTTTAAGTTCCATACACTGTGTCATTTTGTTTTGTGGGTGACCTCCCATTCTGCAAAGGCTTTCAGGTGTGGTGTTACAAATTTAAGTCAGAAATGAGCTGACCTGCTTAATTTAGGATGCCCATAGAGTTTAATGGAACAATTGAGTGCTTCAGTTTTTTCATGCCAAAGGGTCCTGATTTCTCACAGCTACAACAGAGACATCTAAACTCAAACTGTAATTTATAATGTTTATAAAAACTTCTGCACAATCTGATCACTTCTTCAAAGCCTGTTTCCCACAGGTGTATCCATTTAGTGCAAACCTTACTTTTTTTATTTGACTCATATCTTCCTGGAAAATCTCCCCCTGCGTTGGGGGGAAAATGCATTTGGTAATTTCAGGTCTTCACAAAATAGTGGAGTCAGTTTTGCTGCAGAGCAGCACCTGTGTCACACAGGGGCAGGGCAAAAAAAAAAATGAGTAGGTGGTCCACATTTCTGAATAATTAGTTCAATTCTTTCTTTCTGGCAGATGCAACCTTCTGTGGAGGACACCATCTTAGACAAAAACTTGTGTTATCAACGTGCTAACTACTTCTCCTACCTCTACCTTCTGCTATCTGCGGTTTTCCTGAGCCCTTTTGAAGCTGTTTCTTCATTACTGCCTTCTTCCAAGCAAGGCAGCAGAAGCCAGGCTGCTGTGGCTGAGGTCCTGGTACCACGCAGGGTGTTCAGGGCTGAGACCATCACTGTTCACGTGATAAAATTTCTCCTTCCGGAAGGGGTTTTGTAAATCATCGCCTCAGCCTCTGGGCAGTGTTGTAGCACAGAGCTACAGTGCTGGGTTGTTCTCCATGGCAATAGGATTGGAAAAGGAAAGAGCACAGCTCAGTTTTGGTTTGGTGCCTTTTCAAAGAAGTGTTGTTATGAAGGCACTGGGGTCTGAAAGTGACCACAGGCCTCTGCAGACCCTGTGGAACACACCCTGGCACTTCATTCCCTTGCTGTGGTTCTGGTTGTGTGCCTGTGTGCTAACTGGAAGGGAGCACCTGAGGGAAGGTCACACAGAGTGGATGAGGCTGGCAGAAACCTCTGGAGATCACCACATCCAGCATTAACCACACCAGCAGGGTCAGTCAGAGCAGGTGGGTCATGGCCATGTCCACTCAGGCTCCAAACATCTCCAAGTGTGTTGGCTCCACAGCTTCCCTGGGCAAAGCTGGAGCATTTGATCACCCTCACAGTAAAAGAGGTTTTTCTGCCAATGAGAATGACACAATGAGTAAGCTGAGGTTATAAACTATTTTTTTACGGTGAAATACTATGAAATTCAACAAAGAATGATCTGGTTTCTATGGAACTCTTGAATGACCCTATAGGAATTCACAGAGTGCTCTCTGCTGAGCTGTAGAGATTTTTAAAGGAATTTTCATTTCTATAAAACCTAGCAATTACACCCATGTAAAATTCTACAGGCCTGTTCTCCTGGGGTTCATTATCCCAGAAATCCAGGTCAAGAGCAACATTCACCTGCCATCACTCCAAAACTCAGACTAGCTGGGGTAGGGACTGCACAGCACATTCTGCAGTGGGGCAGATGCCTCCACCAGCATCAGTGCTACCCCTGCAAGCTGTGATATTCAGGTGATATTCACATTTTTCTCTCAATAATGAACCAAAATGATCTAACCTGAGCATAGCAAACTGCCTCTGGAGAACTGTTCACTATGAGCTAGACATTTTTAAAATAGGCATACAAGTACCTGCTACTTAACTCTGGCTGCATATTAATAATTGCAAGCTGTGGCTGATGCAAGCTTTTGATGCAACAGGAGGTCCACAGGTGAGGGGCAGCCCAAACGGTGCCAGGCCTAGTCACTCATGCCTCAAAACCACAGGAGGAGCACCTTCCAAGCAGGGAAGGACAATGTCTCTGTTCCTCTGTTTATTGCACCAGTGGCTGAGTCATCACAGCCTCAACAAATATTCCTTAATTAGACTTGTTCATTTTATCAATACTGAGGAGCTCTGGAGAAATAGCTGTAAATATTTATTACCATTTCACGACTGAAGTGCTTTTGCCACACTGCATCCCGCCAGGTAACTGCCTTGGCAGCTCCTTTAGAGGGGAATGAACATTTCCCCCTGAAATGAGAGCTAACGCTGTGAAATCCTCTTAATAAAGCATCACGAATCACAACCCACTGAAGACTTAAAAAGGAGGAAAGGCAAGAAACCCCCAGTGCTGATGTACTGGGCTGGTACATGCGAGTTCAGTTCCCAGATCTCGTCTGCAGCTTTGATGGTGGCACTCTGGATGTGACAGGCGGTGCCCTATCAGAGGCAGCCCTGGCAGGGGCTCCTGTAGCTGAGGCTGCTGAATCCTTTCCATAATGCCCTATTTTCGCTTTTTTCTGTTTTCTAAACTGGACTATTTAAGTGGAGGTTTTACACAGAGATAGTCCTTAAATCAAACCTGGAGTTGAAGGCGTGTGGGTTTTCAATAAAACAGATTACAAGGGGTTTTTTTAGAAAAGAAAATTCAGGATGAAATTTGCTCTTCTGTCCTCTCAGAAATTACTGCAGCTCTTTCTTTGAGAAATACAAGCATACAGATTCTTCTGAGCAGGAGTGTGAAATACAGAAATGTGTCACTTACTGTCCCTGTGATTATCCAGCCAAATCTACTCATTACGAGCCTCTGAAAAATGACAATTCACTCATTCTGAAGACCTGTTAGAATTTGGCAGCATTGTAAAAACTCCCTCTTCTCAACACATATTCTAAATCGAGACTTAGATTTCTCAAACTAGACACTCAGAAAAAGAGTAAACTCGAATTTGATTTGAAACATTTTGTATTAACATCGTGAACAAACCCTCTTGTGCTCACTCTTTGCATTCAAAAGCACCGAGCCCATGGCAGCTGCCTTGTCCCAAGAGACCTTTCCCTTTCTGCATTTGTTCTCCACAGCAAAAATCATCTTCCAAATCCTACAGCTGAGACAGGGCTCTCACTGATAACAGCCCTCGCTTCACAGCCCTGGCTCATTCCTAGCTCTTGATCCATTATTTACTGAAACAGATAAAAACTTTCAAGAGCTTAAAAAACAAGTAAGAAGAGAGACTATGAAATTAAAGACTATTCTGTAAATATTCAAAAGCAGTGCTACCCAGTTTCCAGACTTCTGTGCCCTCCTTGCAGCATCACTGCTGTGTCAGTGAGTTTACTCTGGTTATACTCTAATAAAAACCAACAGCAACCACAGCTTCCCCTCACCACCAAATGGTTCCCAGGTCTGAGCACTGCTCATTAAGTGAAGATTCTTTCCAAGTATATGACCATAAAGGGGCAGGTCATTAAATGATTTTACTCCACAATCTGAAATGCTGCCTGGTAATACTGGCCCAGCAAGAAAAAAGATGATTTATTCAAGCAACTCTTAAAAACTCCTTACCTTGGCTATAACAGTGAGGTTTAGTGTGAGCTGTAAATTGTACTGGTTACACTTGCAACTTGAAATCCAGTCACCTCATCACTTATCAACATATAAAGCTCAATAACAGTTCACTCATTTAATTGCTGTAACAGGGAATTCTGCTAAATATGGAAAGATAATAGTAAATCACAGTGCACCATTGGAGTGCTAGGACCAAACTGGAGTGCTGTCAACAGCAATTCAACAAAAACAGCCACATGGAGCCTTCTCCTACCCTGATCAGCAATATTTAGCCATTTTCAATAAATTAATAGCAAATGACTTCTGCTTGCAATGCAGAAATTTCTCATAATGAGCACACTTTAGCTGGATGGAAGATGCTTCAGGTGCCTCATTCCACATTCTCCCTCCGCTCACTGAGCCCCTTTAAAAGAGAGATGAGCTGAGAGGTTCAAAGAAGAGAGTACAAAAACAGGTATCCTGTGTTATGACAAAAAATTACCAGGTGTGTATGAACACCAGATTTCCTGATGCAATAAACCATTAATAATAGGAACACTGCCACTGCACACCTTGAGGCATCAGCGTAACACTGCTCATAAATTACATTATTAACACAGTGAGTGCACTGCACGTGAGGCAACCCAACACTGCCACGAAATCACCACATTCATTTAGAAATGAGCTCATTAAATATGCAAAAAAAATTAATGATTAGCCCTACGCTACATATGATTTTCCATTTTGATATGAATATGAGTTTATTACACTGCACTTTCAGTCCAAATATCTGCCAAAGCAATTTGATGTAATTGGTTTTTTCTGTTAATTTCATTAAATTGCTTTCAGTGCTCTAAGTAATAAAATGCTGACTCCATTTCAGGGCTGACTGACAGATTCTGCTCAGTGTACCTTGTTCACTATCAAGACCCAAACTGTGTTCATGCAGTTTGAGCACTCTGCAAGCCCTAACCCAGCAGACTTGAGGATGTTTCCTGTGGATAAGTAGCAGACTACCTTAATGTCACATTTTTCAATAACCATGCAGAATTCAGTGGTTTCCCAAGAATTAGAAATGCAAGAAGAGAATGTGATGGAAGAAGGTTTATGGAGGAGGTTTGATGGAAAAAAATATCACCTTGCCATAACAGAAGGCATTTTTGGACTACCTCACTGTACTCTCTCTCCTTTATGTTTGCAAAATGATAATTAAAAAACAACCCTGAGCCACTGAGTTTAGTACCCATTATCCCAATCATGTAATGCAATGTCAACATTTACGGAAAGGATTAATTAAAAAATGCCCCATGTAGCTCCCTGAAGTAAATTGGCTGTACTTTCAGCTAGGAAAAGTGGAAGACAGACATTTTCTCACTTGCAAATTCTTTCATCAGCAAAGAATGCATGTCTGGGGCAGGGGAGCAAAATCCAGTTTTGTGATGCCAGAAGATGTTCACATTTCATTCCTGAACACCCGATCTTGGAACTATGCTGCCTATACGGGACAAAACACCCATAGAGTAATTTGGGAAGTTGAATAGAAGAGGAAAACTGTTCCAGATTAAGCTTGAAAGCACCACAGAAGGCTTTGCCCATCAGCAGTGGGCTGAATAGGACACAGAAGCACTATGAGCTGGTGGGGAAAGGTGACTTTTGAGCCAGGTGTTTGTACAGCAACTGGTGGTAAGAAGCCCAGGTTCAGAGAGAGATGTAATAAATAAATACAAATAAATGAAAAGAGACAGTAGCCAGTCTCTATTCACTACCTTGATCACTTCCATGAATGGTAATTCACGGTTTCAAAAATCTCCCTTCACTCATCTTTTTCAGGCTAAAGAATTTTAATATGCTCCTTCCTCATGAAGCAAAGGCCAAGGATGACAATGATGGAGACATCCAGAGAGCTGGGCAGACAGGATGAACAGAAGTGTTCATCCATCTCCTCTAACAAACATGTCACCCTTCCCGTGTCCCTGTCACATCAATTCCATTGCTGGGCACCAGGGAGAGCCGTGGAGATAGGAGGCACAGGGAACCACCCTGCAAAGGTGCTCATCCCTTCTGTGGCAATGCCCAGCTCACAGCACACGTGCATTTCTGGTGTGAAACACTGCAGCACCTGCAGCGCTGCTGCTTATTCCATGAGCTGCTGCTTATTCCGCCGGCTCCAGATGTGTTTGTGCGTGCAATGTGTGCTGCCGGGAGCAGAGGCTGGAAGGCTTTCCCAGTTCTTCCCAGCCTTCATGACAATTCTGAGAAAGGGCACCCTGGTGGGGTTGTTTCCAGTACTCTGCCCAGTTCTCACTGATGCAGCTGTTTGTGGAGGAGCTGAAATGTAGTTTGGAAGGAAGACAAAGTCTGCAAAGGTAGAGAAGCAGTATGAGGTTAAATATCCTGAAAACGGGAAGAAATCCTACAGAGTGTTGAATTTAATATCCCAGCTCAGTGTCTGAGGAGGTGTAACCCTTGTGGCATCCCCTGGTCGAGCCGGGCAGACAGCCTTGCTCCTCACTGCAGGTGGAAGGCAGGCGTGCACCCACACGGAGTGAGGAGGAGACACTGCTCGGCTGCAGAGCCCTCCCCAGCTACACCAACCTGTGTGAAGCAGTGTGGGTGGCTCTCGAGTCAAATGCAAATCAGGAGTGAATACAAATTTGAGGAAATAAATATAGGGAAAGAGCTCGTTTCCATTTCTTTCATATATTCTGAAATTGCGGTGATTGTTAATTCATTAACATGAATCACGGAGCTGGGCACCCTGTATCAGATCAAATATTCATGAAAACAGCGACTCTAAAGATATCACCTTCAGATAAACAGATGCTGGCCTTACAGAAACACGGGGGGAAAGTAGGGATTCAGAAAAGCACATACATTTGCATACAAGCAATAAATTTATATACAAATACATGCATTTATTTAATATGCCAGTTTAGCACAGCTATCAAAACATCTATTGCCATATAAAAAAGAATATGAACACACACATAGGGCAAACATTCCTTCACCTTTAAAAGGGCATTTGTGCCTCTTGAGAGCCATAAGTCAGAGTCAGAAGTAAGCAGCAGTCTTTGCTCACAGGCAGCACTGAATAGGCCGAGCACATTGTAGCAACTCTGCTTAACTACTGCAAAATTAACGCTGGTGTGTGCCAGCTATTTTTAATTCTTCAGTATTAGCAACACGAAGGGCTGGTGCTTTTTATTTAACACTAAAGGAGAGTAGAGAGACTTTGAGCTGAACGAAAGCTGCTGAAAGAATGACCCTCAACACGTAACCTTGCAAACAAACCAGAGAAGGCAGTGCCTGCACGGATGACAAAACAAACATGAAACTAATACAGAGCTTGGAACGACCCATCACAAGTGCCTCAGGGGCAGATTTACAAATGAGGCATGTAAGTGCCTCGTAAGACTTGCAGGAGCTGCCAGCGAACACCTACTCACTTGAGAAGCCACCAGCCCCTTGAAGAGGCAGTGCAATTTCTGTGCCTAAATTCCTCCAGTGATCTTGCAGGCTCCCATCTGCAACTGTAGGCACCTAAACGCCTCTAACTCTCACCAGCCAGCGCTCTGGTTCTACTGACTCACTGAAAATTACTGAGCCCTGCTGCCTGAGCTACCCATGGCACGTAAAACTGAGCCTTTAGAAACCCTCGGGTACTTAGCTTTTTATTTTTCTTTGACAAAAGGGCAAAAATGACAAGAAATAGGGTATTGTAAAACCTCAGCTTGTGGCCGATGAAAGCCTTGATGTAAACCTCAGCTGTAATATTACACCCACTAGTGAGTAGCAGCACCCCAACATCTTAAACACCGAATATCAGGACACCAGGAGGAACCATACAAGTTTGCTGCATGAGGTTGTCACATCAAGAGAATTACAGGCACGGCTCAGCAAACTCAAAATAGGGATGACTTCTTACTGGGATCCTCCCTTTTCACTCTTGTAACCATGGGAGCACCTTCACAAGCCCTGACCCAGCTACCAGGGAGTGATGAGCAGGTTTTAGTTTCATTCCAGGAGGCAGCAGCTGGGATGAGCAGGGAGAGAGAAGCTCCCAAGAGCCCAACTTGCTATTTACTTTTAGGCATTTTCTCAAAGCTTCAACTGGAATATATTGCTATTTTTGCACCAAAGCTTATGTTAATTTCATCTTGTTTTACCATAAAAGCTTAAATCACACTTTGTGATAATGTAAATTGGTGCCTTGAGTGGCTACCTAGAAACAGAGACTAGACAGGAGTAAGGGAATAAAGGCAGGTATTTATTTGAAAGGCCTTCAGAGGTACAACCCTGGGGAGCCAGAGGCTACTTCCAAAAAATGGACCCCAAGATGGACAATGAGTCACGAGCTCTTCACATTTTTATAGGTTTGGTCCATTTGCATATCAGCATAAATTCGCCAGTTAAAACTTGAGCTAATGATGTAATTCCTTCGATTTCTCCACCTCTCTAGCAGCCCTAGTTTACACCTTTGGGCCTAGGACAATCTGAGAGTCCTTGAATAGCAAGCTCAGAGAGGCTTTGTTGTGTCCATCTACCCAGGAGAGCAGCTAACAAGCCACAAGAAACTTCAGAGTTACACACTAGGCAATACAGGATTTGAGAAATATAAAAGTTAAAACCTAAGGCATCAAAATCACTGATCTGAAAACTCCCCACTGCAGCGTGTCCTCTTTTTTTTTGTCTCTCCGAAGAAATGGCTGAGCACCAGTGATTTGCATCACCTCTTCATGGGATTACCCATAAACTTGATACCAGTTAGTTACCAAACTCTGAATAATCTCTCGGAGGAAAAAAAAAATTAAAAAGCTTAATCTGAGAAAGTTGTTGAGTGTTTGACATTTGATATCTTAAATGCAAAATATCTTGGAAGACAAAATACAATTTTGTATCTTTGAAACGTGCGCTGAGGGAGTTTGGGGTCGTAGCTTGCTTTTTGGGGGTTTTTTGACAATTGCACTGTGGAAAACTGCTAAAAAGTTTCAATTACTGCCATGGTGATAGATACAGGACCCAGGGCTGCAAGTGAGCCCTCAGCAGGACAATGGACATGCAATAAAAGAGGACTATTGCATGTGTACATGTGTTTGTGTAAACAAGACCAAGTGCTGACAGGATTTTTGCTTCAAATGAGAAAAGCCTGGAGAAATAGGTCAGACCTTTTAAGAGATAATTTGTACTTCTTGGTACCATGCGTTGGAGGAATGAAACAACAGTGCTAGCAGTGTCTTTCCAGCTGCACTCACGGTGGTTGGTTCCTCGGAAGTGGGGACAGATGCTTGCCATCACTCTCTGTCCCTGCACCCCGAAGTGGCTCCTGGCTCCCTACCCAGCATCGTGGCCAAAATCAGGTTTGTTTGCCAGGGTCAGGGCAAGGGCCAGCACCCCTCTGCCACAATAAAGCAGGAGTAGCCGGGGAAGTTATCCCTGGCACAGGAATCCAGCTCCCCCCACACCCTGGGAGCCCCATTCCCTCTTCCTGCCTGTCTGTCTGTCTCCATGCCAGCACCTCCACACCGCACCCCAGAACTCCCAGCCCTTCCCCCATGTTCAGGATCCCTGTCTGCCACCCGAGGCAGCTGCTCCATCACACACTTGTGCTGGTTGGGAGCATCAGGAAATGGCAGATAACAGCACAGCACTTGTTATCAGCTCCCTTCCATCTCTGCAGGCACGGAATTTTATGAAAGCAGGAAGAACCTGAGACAGCAGACAGCTCTATCTCTGACAAACCTGATGGAAACTGGCCAAAGGATTAAAAAGTTACTGAGAAAGGTTGTACTTTGTCAATCTTCCAAATGGACTGAGAAGAGAAAGGTAAAATCCATGGCTTTAGTTTTGTTTCCTTAAGAAAGCAACCAAAACATTTCAAAATGTTACCTCGTATTTCCTGCGCTATCAAATTGTATCAAAAATCGATGCATTTGCAAAATCCCAGAGAAGTCAGTATAGTTTCTGTAAAAGATTTCTGCCAGCACCATCACGCGGGGAGCTGCCTGAGGGAAGATAACCGTGTATCCCAGGGCTCCAGGCAGGCTCTGCACTACATCCCCGGTGGTTTGGGCATTCCAAGCTTCAGGGTCAGCGCTCCCACCCTTTCCATGGGTTCTGTGCCAACAACTAAGCAGCAGAATCCAAATGTAACTCAAGAACAAAACGCTGCATTTGTTTTGATCACATTAAAGCCAGAAGGAGCTATTAAAAGAAGTTGTAGCAGATGACTGGGTCCCGAAGAACCACAGGCAATAAATTCACATGGCAGTTTTGTTTCATAACTTCAGTCCTACTTACTCTTTCTTTGTCTATTCTAATTACTCCCTGATATGGAATTAATGTAGAAACCAAATTAAATGCTCAGGAAAGTGTATGAATCAGCTGGCCTGAAAGAAACAACTATTAAAAACAATTAGATAAAAACAGCAATTTAGAAATGCACAACGCGGCTTTGCCTGAGTCAAAGTACAAACACAAAGACAAAATGGAGATGTGTGATGCCAGGAAAGGAGCAGCCTCTCTGGGTGTTAGGGAGGTGTTTGATGTCACCATACTGGTGGCAGGTTGGTGGCCTGCTGCCTTCAGAGAGCATCAGGGCTGGCAGGTGGCACTGAGGAGAAATACATTCAGAGCTATGTGGCCTCTTTGCTGCAAATCCTCCCAAAAAAAGTGCTGTCACACTGGGATGGCAAACACGGTAAACTTGGAGCAGAGATATAGCACCGGGACCACGCAGATTGTCTAATCTGAGTCAACCCAAGTTTGCATAAAGTCAAGATGAAAATTTGACGTTTTATGCTGAGATTAACTCAGCAAAAGCAGCCACGGGTTAGGAAATACATCACAGTAAAATCGACTGGCACCCTCTCAGTCCTCTGGATTTACAGAGAGAAACTACTCCCTGATCACTGTTTCCCAAGAAATACATAAAGAAATGGGTTTTAATACAGCAAGATCTGTAAGTGTATTACTGACTCTGCAATGGTGATGCTCCTGCAATTCGTGACATTTCGGAAGCAAAATGTGCAACAGCGTGGATTGTAAAAGCCTGAGTTCACTGAATGTAAATACTGCTGTCAACGTGGCGAACGCAGATGCTCGTTAGAGTACATTAATTGTCTAGAGCTGATGGTAGGAATAAGTGTACATAATGTCATCTCTGAATGGCTCTGCCAGCAGGAGCCGTGCAGCGAGGCCCAGGCAGACAGCAGAGTTTCACTGCAGCCTTTCGGACCCTGGCATGTGTCTGGGAAAACACAATAAAGACACTCTCACACCTGCTAGGTTCAGCAGAAAGGAGGGGAAAGACCACTTTATTTACATATGTCACGTTCTTATAGAATTTTCAACTCCACAAGGGATTGGAGGACATGTCACTTCCTTCTCAATCTCACTGGAGAAAAAAGATGCTCATCAAAGTTTTCTTATCACAAAAGGAATGAAAAACAGAAAATACCGTTAAGTAAACATTGGCTATTATTTACATGAAACTGTGTGAGAAAGAATTCCGACTCCAAGGTTAAACAGAAGGCTTTAGCAAAAACCAGGGCAACACTTGCACACCCCAGTGAAGACCAGAGGTGTTTGACATGTGCCCACACTGCACTTGAGGAACAGCGAGCTTGGAGCCAACGCAGGAAGTACCTGCTATACAGAAGCCCCACAAAACTAAGGGCACAGCACACGCAGCAGGATTTCCAACATGGAAACTTCACAGAGGAGCTGAAAAACTCCAGGGGAACCAAACGATCCCTGCACCACGGCCACTGCCTGTGTCTGGGCTGCAGAGCAGCTCTGGGCAGTGCCTGTGGGACCCGCAGCCCCTGAGCCCCTCAGTGGGGACAAGCTGAGTGTTGTGGGAGGTGAAGCCTCTATTTGCTCAAGGAGATGAGGAACTCGCCCTGGTTTCCCAGCTGAGAGAGTTCAAAACAGGAATACAATCTCCTTACAAGTGCTGGAGCACCCACAGGAGACATTTCCTTAAGTGACTTAGCAATCTCTCTTCTTGAATACTACATGTTTACTCCAGCAAAGACAGCTTACCCAGTGAGCCTAAAAATACTCCTAAGAACAACTTTTAGCACACAATGGGATATGTACAGGTTGGCAAGTCTTTAAAAATAAACCCTATCGCACCCCATTGACAAAAATACACAGCAGAAACCTCATCTAAATGCCACTCTATCAACACTGTCAGTACACATTTTGAGGATAAAAAAATGAATTCTTGCAAAAAACTCCACTTGTTCTAAGTTTTCCAAATCATATTGCCACCTCAGCTATAAGACTCCATTTGTATTGAATAGTAAGCCTTTCTTTGCTCTAAGGTGAGCTTTTATTTCCCCTTTTAGACAAGAAAACTATCAAAGGTGCAGCGTTAATAGTCATAAAAAGCAATTTCCCTAAGGAGACTGTGGCATCAGCTAAGATGGCAACCCTTCGGTTGTTTACAAGAATAAATGCCAATATTGTCACTGGGAAAAGTACTGATATAGCAAAAGAATTCTAAGTATTACTCTGATGGGGCCAAATCTTACTTCAAACAGAAAAAGAGTAATAGAAGACAAAAATTTTCATCAGGTAATTGCTATAATTTTTTTTATAACTTTTCACATGTTTAAATAGCACTGAAGAGAAACAATTGTCCTGATACTAAAAAACTGTAAAAGAGAAAGGTGCTCCGTAACTAACAAATGTTTGCAGAAGCACACANGTTAATAGTCATAAAAAGCAATTTCCCTAAGGAGACTGTGGCATCAGCTAAGATGGCAACCCTTCAGTTGTTTACAAGAATAAATGCCAATATTGTCACTGGGAAAAGTACTGATATAGCAAAAGAATTCTAAGTATTACTCTTATGGGACTAGGTCTTACTTCAAACAGAAATAGAATAATAAAAGACAAAACTTTTCATTAGGCAATTGCTATCATTTTTTCATAACTTTTCACAGCTTTAAATAGCTCTGAAGAGAAACAATGACATTGTCCTGATACTAAAAAACTGTAAAAGAGAAAGGTGCTCTGTAACTAACAAATGTTTGCAGAAGCACACATTGAGTGCTTAAGAGGCAAACCCGTGTTATTTCTATCAAGATGTGCTGAAACATCCAGATACACACACAGATATTGAAAAGGTGGAGTTGGCTGCTCACAGCAGCTCTCGCACACACAGTTTGACTTACTCTTTATCTGGTAGTTTGCTGGTGGATGATGTGAGGTAAGATCCATGCACTTTTCAAGTTAATTACTCCCAAACTACGTTCCTACAAAAGCAAAGGAAACAAGCGAGACCACAGAGACCAAACTTTTTCTAAGAAGAGAAGGATGAATAAATAGACTTGTCTTTACTCTCAACCAAAATGTATTTGGATTTAAAAACAAAAAACAAAAAAAATGTAAAGAGTGAAAAGACTTAAAATACACATGTCGCTATATTTCTTTCTTGTTTCTGGAAAGAGAAATCAACAATGTCAAAACAACAACCGTGCACCACTCTGAACTGGAACAAAGTTCACAGCATTCCTGAAAATGTCACACCCACACAGAGCAGAGGCAGGGATGTCTCAGTACTACACCAGTTTAACTAATCCAGGCAACTTCACACTCTGTTGTCTGGCTAACAATTATACCTACTGAAAAGACCTACCATTTATTGAAGGGGGAAAACCAATTTTAAGAAGGCACAGAAAACTCAAATACCACACTGCAGTTATTTATCTTCCAGATAAATCCGTACTGTATTTATTTACGTTGTCCCAGTCACTGAAGGGCTCAAGGTACGGGCAGTACAACCTGCTGGGCACCTTAAAATGGCAACTTCAGTTTGTTTAAGCCTGCGCTTCAGGAGAGCATCAGTGTCATCTTCTATACTTCATGCTCTCCACACAAGTTTCCCCTTTCTCCTTTGTTGTTATTGCAGAACAAACAAGCAAAACTCTGAAAACCTCTGAAAACCTTCTGAAAACACCTCTCCCAGGTGGATCCCTACAAACTCAGTGGTACATCCCAGGAGAAACAGCCCATACTTCAGACCCAGCCGGCAGCTCAGAGACTCAGTCCCCACCCACTGATGTCCCTGGGATTCCTCCCATCACTTCCCCGACCAGCCCAGACCTCAAAGTCAAGGATACCCACGGCTAGACCTAGTCGTGGAAATACCCAAGTACTTTAAGCAACTCAACATCAATTCAGTGAATTTAGGCTGGCTATAAAGCTAAGAATTTTGCCCTGTGTGCACTAGTAGATGGCATTGATTTCAGCAATAATTGCCTAGAAAGACAATTTTAGACTCAAATTAGCAGTTAAATAATTGTAGAAATTATACAGAGAGATTTCTTTGATTGGACAGTTGTAATAATAGCTGCAGAAATCTGTCCTACACAGACTCTGCACAATATGCTCCATTATTGTAGCCTAAAGTTAATATTGTTGAAAACGAACCGCATTCCGAGAATTTGCTCCTGTAAGATTATTTCTTTGGTATGATTTTAATTATCTGCATTAGACTGAAAATATTGGATATATTAAAATATCTGATAAACCTTGAATATTCCACGCACTATTATCTCAGTCCTACTCCCATTATCTATTACCGTTAATTCTTCACTGATTTTTTTCAAACGAGCTGTTGGCTTTTCAACGAAACACACGCTGCCCAGCCAGCCCATCCAGCAGGGATGAGTGCTCTGCAGCATGTCGGAGGACTGGAGTGTAATTTCAGATAAGCATTAGACGTGCTTCCCTTCGAGCATTCCAAGAGTTTCATTAATTGCAGCGGCTGACTTGGGGCCTTTTAGAGGACAAAAAGCAGATTAATATCAAGATGCCATTCCAGTCTCCTACCTAGGGCACCGAGGCCCACGCTGCAAAGCAGAGGAAGCCAAACTCATCACGAAAGGAAGAGAAAACAACTGAACTCTTTCCCACATGAGAACCAGCAGTGGGGTTTCCATGGGCTCTACCCAGGCCGGGATTTCCACCAGTGCACTTCCAGCTCCCATATAAATTGTAGCATCCCCTTCTGCCAAAGGGTGCTTGGTTTTCCAGGGGCTTGTATTCCGTGCATTTTCCCCTAGTTTATATTCTTTTGCTGTTATTCTAATTTTGGATGCACTGTTTGTCCACACGGGAATGTAGGAAATGGCATCCTGAACTCATCCAGTCTCTGCCAGTCAGTGCAGCCAGACACTGCCAAAGAGGGCACCAGACCTACATTTTGGGGGTTCCTAAAGTACCCATTTTTGTGGCTGTGAGTCCTACAGCCAGAAGGAAAGTGAAGCAGCACTGGCTGGTTTGGAACAAGCGGGGTTTTTCTTTCCTTAATTGTTGATTGTCTCCTCATTGCTAGTGCTAGGAGACAAAGCAAACAAAGAACAGTATTTACCTTTGTTCTGTAATATTGTGACATTTAAACAGGATAAATGGGAGCTGTCAAATAGAGATTTTGATATTGATGACGATGATAGACTGGATTAGCAGAGAAAGGATTTGATTGATGATGGAACAAAAAGAAGATGGAATAATTAATGCCCAGGATTGAATTTTTATGGACAATGAGCCACTTTAAATTCATTTTATATTTCTATCAGACTAAATTTTTGATCTAGTATTCTTAAATTTCAATGAGGCATTTGACTTTATATCTCACATTTTGATTAATAAAACATAAAACTGATACGGTGCCTATGCAATAGATTTTAAATGATTAAATTGAGCAGCAGTGCTTTTAATAGACTCACATGGGGATTGATTCTCAGCCTTCCAGCCAACATTTTTGTCAGAAGGAAGTCAAAACTATCTGATAAAAGTTCTCAGATGACAACTGGGAAGGGGAGGAACAATGAAGCAGCCCAGCAGATGCAGCCAAGTACCAGGCCACACATCTGGAAATAAAGACTGGAGACCAATTTAACAGGGTAAGAGTGTGTATGAGGGCAGCTGTGATGAAGGGTTGTGTCTCCTCAGCAGCTTCCACAAGTAGGAGAAGCACTTGAGCTGCAGGGTTGTTAATCTTGCTTCTCTCAATTACACCAAAGTCTGCAGAGTAGACTGGTTCTAAAAAAAAATCAGCCTTGGAAGCAGAGGTGAATAATCAGATCAATGGAAACTGCTACAGGAGTAACCTTAATTCAACTTTTATATTTGGGGAGATCAGCACTACACCAAAAGCCTGTATTCCATCTGACACTGATGCTGATGCCCACTGCTGATGAACCAGGAATACCAGACCATCTGTGGAGGCTGCAGCTGCAGAGGGACACCAGACTGAAAAGACTTCTCCAAAGAGGAGTCACAAGGACGATGAAAGATGTGGGAAATGCACCTTTGATGGAACCCTCTGAGAACTTAAAAAAAACTTTTTGCTTAAAGGCATGACTTGATCCCGGTGCAAAAGTAGCTGTGCCACACGTGTATCAGCCACAAAAACAAAGGGAAAACTTCTGGCTCACGGTATTCAGGGGCAAATTTGACATCAGTGGCTCCTCTGCGACCTAAATGCCTGGAAATGTTTCACCAGTAAAAGTTTTCCCATGTTCTGGACTCCTTCTTATGGCCAACCAGCACCTTTCTCCAGCTGGCACTTATTTATCCTTTCGGAGATGAGATGAGATGACTGGAGGAAAAGCTCCACGTGCTCAGGAGTAACCCCAGCTGGTCAGCAACATTTTTGTGCATGGATACTCAGTAAAACACAGAGAGCTCTTGGTAGGTGATAATCTGGTGAAATTCCTTTTGAAAATAACTCAATCATTTCATATTAATTATATGACAGGAGTTGATAATCTTTTTATAGGTGTTTCAATAGCCTAAAGAAAGGTACACATAGAAAATAATGGTTTTTTTAATAGCAGGAGAGCCACAAAGAACACCTCATAAAATGTCTAATCAACACTCCCACTTATTTATTTAGCAAGAGATCACTGCCTGTAGACAATTTAGAGGTCAAGCTCTACTACTCCAATAAAGTCAAACATTTGTTTTTAAACAGCAACACGTTTCAGATACCAAACCTTGCACAGGGAAATATATTCATATATTCAGGAGGCTGCAGCTTTCAAAACATCCCTGCAGCATCCAATATGAGAGCTCCTGTTTGTTTATGGACCAACAGCCAACAGTGGGCAGGATTTTTTTTCAAATCTACTTTTATGAGTATCTAATTCAGCAGCTACACTCAGTAAAAGAAACAAAATAATCCAAAAAAACCAACAAAACCTACAAAACCAACAAAAACCCACAACAGGGTTTGAGACTTTCGGAATTGGTGAGCACCAGGAAATTCAGACAAACCCATCTGAGGATACTGGACAGCTACAACAATCAAGCCTGTAGCAAAAAATATTCAGCCAAGACCACAAGATCAGAGAAGTATTCTAAAAGTTACAGTGTCATGGAAGGCCAGACCTAATAAAGTAACTAAAACCAAAAGCATCAGTTTTAAGAATTTCTGAAAACCATCCCCAAAAATTTCAGCTTCAAGACCTCTCATCGAAGACAACAACAGAAAACTGTCTGGATTAGCCATGACCCCTATGAAAATCCAATTTTTCACCGCTGACACATTCATCTGCCAAAGCTGCTCATCAGATTAAAGGAAAACTACACAAAGGAAGAATTCATCAAGTCTGTAATGGTTCCTTTTAAATCAGTTTTTCAGAACTTGAGTGACAAAGAACATCACACAGGCTAAATCATTTTTATTGTTTTCAAAACAAAGAACAGCTATCTGGTAAGAAACTTCTTCCACAGACAAACTTCCATATTTTAACTCTTTTCTTCCCATTTTTACATTGGTTGCCAAAATATTTTGCTAGTGTCCGTTATTTCATTGTTTAATAAATACCGCAGAAAATTAATACATCTTTGTTTCCCATTCCCTTGGAATCTGTCTTTTTGACATTTTAATTTCCATGCATTTAAATGCTTAGCCTTCTTCTTGTCTTAGTAACACTTAAAAATCAGTCTCTTAGCCTTGTGAATGACACACATTTATGTAACAATCTTGTGTTAGCCTTGCTAGCAGCAATACCAGGTTTAATTTACAAAACCCACCCCTCTCAAACACAGGACACCAATTTGCTTAAAGACCTTTTACGTATTTCCAGCTGAAGACACTGCAGTGAGATCATCACATCACTAAGGAGCAGAGTGGTGCAGGATTGTTCTGCTGCTTTTTTATTACCTGGGATACAGATGGATTGCAGTTTAGAGTGGCTCCCTCCAGGAAGGTTTCACCACCACCCATCTGCAGCAGCACCGGGGAAAGCACACCCCAGCAGGTATCTCATGCACAAAGACTTTCCTAGAGAGCAGCCAAAATCACTGCAGTCACCACAGAGGCTTCCTAGCCACAACGAGGGAAATGCAGACACATGAGGGCGATTCAGGGGAAATCTCAAAAGAGCTACAGCTGCTCCCCTGCTGACGCACCAAACCTGGTGACAATACCTGAAAATTAGAGGCCCAGACTTACACTCTGTGTTTACAGTCTTACGTAGATTTTGCTGTAATTTCTCCCACGTATTCTTCCCATTCAAAGTCAGTAGGAATCAGCTGGAGTATTTCCCTAAAAAGGCTGCTAACAGGTGTTAAAATGACAGACAAGGTGTAGTAGATAGTTTTATATCTACAGCAATGCACAGTGGAGAAAACGTGGGAATGGGCACTGCCTTATGAGTCTAGGTTCTTACTGTTTTCATCTTTGAATGTTCTTTCATCTTTCCTTCTTTCCTCCTGCTCCTAGAACACAGAAAGGTATTTCCTCTGATTTAACCCCCAGATCAAGTAGAAATATGTGTGTTACATTTTGCTATGCATGTTGTATATACCTCTTAAAAGTAATCATTATTTAAATATTATATATTCATATTCATTTTATATTATATAATAATGTATTACATAATATATAACACTATGTAGTGTATAATTAATATAGATTCTAGATTACTAATATTATATATAGATATGTTTTTATTAAAATGTTGATTAAATAATCATTCCTTTCACCCAAGTGGGGCCCATAGTACTCACATCTTTAGACTTTCCATTTTCCACAACAATCCCTCTTACATAAAAGGGAGTAGCCAAACCAAGTTACTCAAATCTGTTGCTGAGAGGCCCTGAAAAGCATCATCCCTGCTGGAAGATGCCCTTTTAGACACCTATTGTGGTATAATTTCTCCATTTTAAACTTTAGGAGCATTACTGGCCTTTGTTCTTGTGACAACATTATGAGATGCAGATGTTCCCTTGATACCCTTCTGCACAGGTGTAGGACTGCCACCAAAATGTCAGCTCAAAGACTGGGCTTTGCTCTTAATTGCTTCTTCCTCCTTTCCAGACCTTTTGCCACAGACCTTTTCCAATCTAAAATTACTGAGAGTTGTGTTTAAGGAGGGAGAAGGGGAGACCCTGATGGGTTTTCAAAACTGTGCCAAGAATGCTCCAGCTGCTTCAGCAGCAAACTGCTCTGCTTGAGGTGTACATGGGCATCCCACCTCCTGAATTTCTAACTAAATACCCTCCCTGGGAGTGTTTTGCTGTGGGCTGCTTGAGCTGAGAAATGCCCTGTCCAAAGCCCCTCGGTGCCATCCCACCTTGCTGGCAGGAAGGCAGCCATGGCCCTCAGGACTAGCACTAAAAGCCAGTTCAGTTCCATCAGTGCACTAGTTCCTTCACCAGATTCAGCAGAAGGGTGTGAGAACGGTAAATAACCACCAAAATGCTCATTTCTTTCTTAATGAAATGTTGACATGTTTGGACATTGAAGCCTAAATTCATGTGCAAATATTACCAGTGTTTACTGCAGCAGAAACAACCTTTCCCACATGACTAAGGAAATACCATAAACAGAAAATTACTCACAGTCCCCTTCCTCTTGTTCATTGGCCTGACCTCAAGTAAGTGTGAAAGATTTAAAAAAAAACAGCACAGTGAAGACTAGGACAATACACTGCTGGGTGAGTGAACATGTCAGAAAATAAGATTTAAAAGTTCTTTTAGCTTAGGCTTTAAACAGCCAGTCAGCATTCCCTACGGGCAAAACATGGATACCCCTCAACCCACCCTGAGCTACTTGCTTGTCTTAATTTACAGAGGACAGCTTCATCAGAATGGTTTCAGTATATATGAATTTAAAGTACTCTCTACCTATATGGATACTAAAACCAGATTATTTACTGTCAGCTAATTATTTATTATCAGCTCAGATCCAGGAAGGCAGTGGAAGGAGGTAACTCATGACTGAAGGATCTTTATTGAGCATATCCATCAAAACCTCAAATTCTCCCAAAGAAGCACCTTTCTGGGTGCTCCTGGCAGCCCATTCTTTCAGCCCTCGCTGTAGATGCCTGTTTTGTTTCGACTAAAATGAGATAGAACTTGAACTTTTCACTGTTCTTTCACAGGGTGCCTGAGATGTCTGCATGCATTTTGTTCAGTCGGGATGATCAGAACATTGAAAGAACAACATGACCAACCTGAAATTACTGATCTTCTAAAATGCTGGATTGGTAATTCTGGAGAGCAACCACAGGAGATGCAGAGTGTCTTTTTCTATGTCCTCACCACTTTCCATAAAGCAGAGATGGATCTAGGGAACGACTCGTGCCCCATATGTTCACAGCCCTCGCCTCTGCAGCAGCTCCTCTGGCAGTGAGAACACCAACCCGTACACTTCCAGATGTGCCAATTCTGGTGCTTTTTGGGGAGTTTCAGGAGCTGAGAGGCACTGAGTCAGTGCTCAGGTAGCTGCCATCCATCGGGAGCCACGGTGCGTGGGAGGTGGCCCTGGCAATTTAGCAGCTGGCACGGAGCACTCTCCGAGTTGTTCAATCAAAGCTCCAGCTGCGAGAAGCAGCCACCACGCCGGAGGTGCCCTTATTGTTTGTGAAATCATTGTTAATTAAGGTGAGATCTCACTGTGCTGGTGTGCAGCAGACACAGGGAGAAATGGACCTTTCCCTGACAAGTTTATCATTCAAACAGGCTACGCAAGCAAGTATAAAGGATGATTCAAAATGTGGAAGGTACACTTTATTGTTTCTGAAAACTTTATTTCCGCAGCCTCCCTGCTGAGGTCCCTGTGATTAGCTGATTAATCTCATGAGCAACACAACCATGAGCAGTGTGCCTTTTCCTCTGTTTTACTCCAACAATAGTGACATAAGAATTGACCGGCTGAGAGACGCTCCACCAACACCACATCAGCTTTCAACAGCTGCCTTTCAAAACTGTGTCTCTTCTTCTCCCAGGGGAAATGGCTCCCCATGGTTCACACCCCTGGGTCACGAGCGAGTTCTACCTGGTTGGAGCATGGTAGGAGTCAACACAAACCCTCACACTCCCTCATTTGATTTCTGGTGCTTTACTTTTTTTTTTCTTGACCAGATATATTCAGTTTGACTTAATTTTTGCACTGGTCGTTCTGTAATCCTGATTATGGTGGGATTTTGTTTTCAACCTGAATTCAAGCAGTGGTCCTGGGGGTGACATACTGTGGAAATTAATTATTAACTCTGCATGCCACTGGGCAGTATGGCATGTATTCAGCTAAAGAAGCGTAAAATACTTGTAAAACTACAAATAAAGCTTCTTATCTGATGTTTGAAACCTAATCACTCTGTAGTCCGTGGTGAAAGTGTCCCAAGGCACTGACCAGCACTGAGGTCTGGCTCTGAGCCCCAGACACAGAGTTAACCAATCTCTCTGCTTCCAGCAGCTGGAAACCCAATGCTCATCCTGCCAGGATCTCTTTTCAAGGAGATCGCTGCCCTTTGTGCTGAATTCTTGTTGAGGTCTAAGGAAATATAGCTGATCCTGGGGATCAGGAAAATTTTGAGTTGTCTTCTGAAGCCATAGCACCAGAGTGAAACAGGTTTTTCCCTCCATGCTCCTGGTCCCCTGCTTTGCCTTCACACACTGCAATGCCACGTGTTGCACGCAAACCCAAAAGAAGAGTGGAGCATTCATCCGTGAGTGTGAGCATCTGTACAGATATAATTTACCCACGGAGGCAAATATTCCCCAGTGGAGGAAGCTGTAGTAAAAATGGTGCATGACAAGCGCTGTTCTCAGTGCTTACTGCATCCTCTATCACCACTTGGATTCCATGGCAGTAGCTCTGCTCTGTAAATCGTACACATTCCTGTAGTAATCACCAAAATCAGTAAAAGCATGTCTGCTTAAAAGAAATCCAGGCCTACATGTAGACTGCTCTGTATTACCATTCTTAGACACAAATTATGCTCTTGATTGAAAATCTGCCTCTACCACATGTTTTGCTCCTGACTTCAATGGGAGGCAGCACTACATGTGCTCTATCCCTCTGGAAGGCAGAGCTTTTAAGGTTAATTGACATCCAATTTATGCACCTCAGCAATCATATCTAGTGATCAGCACTGCACAGGAGTAGTAAAGTTTTATTTGCAATTTCAGCAGTAAAGCTCAAAGCTCTCAAGTACAACTAAGTATGTTTAGTATCTTAATGTAACTACCCGATAATCTAAAATTCCCAGGCAAAGCCTATCAATGACACTGTTTTCCACCGTGGGCTGTGTACACTGTGATTATGTACTTTGGCTTGGCACTGTTGTGGCTTCTCACCTCTTTTTCTCTTTTCCACACTGTTGGCTATGAGACACCCTCAAATACATTTTTTAACTCTATTGGATTTCATCACTTACAAATGAGATCATGGCTGTGCCATACAGACACGCAGACCACAAAGGCAGAAACAGAATATTATCACTTTTCATTCTGCTGTTGAATCTCATCCTGGAGCGTGAAGAGGTGTCTTGTTGCATTGTCAGAAATACCTCAGCTTTGGCAGCTGAGCTCTGAGAGCCCGGCTACCTCCAAGTGAAGGCACACATTTCATAACTTAGGTGTGGTGCAAGAGTTCCTGTGAAATCCAGAGTGACTTGAGAAGCAAAGGTAAAAAATTTGCCATTTCTCTGATCATGGGTCAATTTGTGCTATGGAGGTAAATCAGACTGTGGGATTTACATGCCCAGCACAAGTAATGCAGTAAGAGGCACTGTTCCACCAACCTACAACCTGCAAATGAGAAACCTTATTATGTTTAGGCTGTAAAACTGACATCAATTGTGCACAATTACTGAACATACATGTTAACAGCTTCAAAACATGGACTCACATCCCTAGTCCTTTCTTAAATCCATGCATAATCCAGGAATAATCTAGTCCTATATCAATTTTAGCCTCTTTTAGCATAGCCTCAGAATTATATTTGGCATCGCTATCTGGCACATACAATAACTGCCAGCAACAGTAACCATTTCTGCATTGAGGTCACCGAGTATATCCACTGCTGTAAGAAGTCTGGAGAGCACAGGACGCTGCCTGACTCAAAAAGTCGAGGGAAATAGGAAAAATATAACCCAGAAATTGTCGGAGCTTTCAGCCGCATTTGAGGTGTAGCGCTCAGATCTCAGCCGAGCTTGCCCTCTCCTAACCCCTCCTTATCTTCCCCTCCTCCCCACCACACACACACACAGAATCACTAGAACCGATCCTCTGGTTTAACAAAAGCCTCTGCCCGTTCCTTTCTCTGCAAGGAGCAAGACCTAATCCAACTATCCCGTCCCACAGGAAAAGCTGTTATTTGTGCGCCAGCCCGGCAGCCCGGGGCTGATGGCAGCGCTGGCTGTCTCGGGGAAAGGCAGCAAACCCGAGCATCCCCAGCCCACAGAGGAGCGTCTGTTCCGCGAGCAGTAAAAAAGGATGCGGCAGACAAAGAGAAGCGCCTGCCTGTTCCCCGCTCCCGGCCGTGCCGGGCACCGGGCAGCTTCATGCTTTCGGTGCGTCCCTCCGGGAGCGCGGCTCGGGCGGGCGCGGACCCGGTGCCGCCGCAGCAGGTGAGGCTGCCCCGCGCAGCGCAGCCCGAGCGCCCCGCGGAGCCCGC